>JAJJWW010019071.1:0-337228 GCA_023531295.1 Papaver armeniacum | reverse complement strand
ATTTATGTCTTTATGGGTCGTTAGTATGATATTTCAATTACTTAACGACTCTAGAGGGGAAAAAATTATTTTATCTCCTGGATGTTTTGGTTCAATAGTGTCATCACCGCTCTCCATATAAATAGTAACGACTCAATGTTTGGAAAAAAAAAGACTCTCTGGATCATTTTGACTAAGGGTCGTTAGTATGTTATATTCTTTGGATAACGACTCTTGCAGTGTTTCAACTAATTGGTTTACAGTCGTCATCCTACTATATTATAATGTGACGACACCTATGTTGGATAATTTGTTTGGAGATATATTATTTGATAACAATAATAGAAATTTTTAAAAAAAAACTACTAACATATTAAATAAAGCGACAATGTTTTAACAAACCATTCGAACAAGCAGTAGATAGTTGTATCAAACAATAACCAAACAAACAAACATAAGTTGAAGTCTACAATAACTAAAGGTCGTCCATTAAAACATTTGAAGAACATCTCCTCACTCAAGAATACGAACTCCACCCCGGCCTCGACCTCCACCCCAGCTTAGACCTCCACCTCGGCCTCGACCTCCACCTCGCCCTCCTTGACTTCCCTGACTTCCTTCACCACCGATTTCCTAGCTTCTCTTACAACGCCCTTGACTTGCACTAGCTATTTGGTAATCAAAATCTTCTCTTTCCTCTCCTCATTATGGCTTCCTCCACCTTGGCTTGCTTGACCCTGTTGAGCACGTTGTTGTCTCATTTGTTCTAGGGTTTTCATGGGCCTCTTAGTTTGCTTAGCCTGTTCAGCAAACATTTTCTTCGCTTGTGGATTTTCAATGTGACTGCAATAATCAGCGTACTTACGATGCCGCTCAGGTTCTACCACTTCTCCTTTGTCGGCCGAGCAACAAAATGCCTTGATAAGAATTTTCATTCTTTCCCTATATTTGCATTCAAATACCAATTCTTATTAAATAACTTATATTTGTATGTTTATGAATAACACAATACCAAAAATAAATACTTACCACAAGCTTAAGAATGGTGGAATCATCTCTGGTATCAGATGTAGAAGCCGATGAAGATGCCTTGTTGCTCCTTCGAGTGCCAGGAGGATCTATCCGGATGACCGGAGGGTGAGAGAAGTGTTCATACCATTCCAAGTAATCTTCTGTGGACTTGTGACCTTCATTCACATGCTCTCAATAAGAGACGTCTATCTTGCTATCATGCTTGTGCCTATCATCCCAATGCTTGGTCTTAGGTTCAGGTTCATAAACAACCACTAAGTCCGAGTCGTCGACTCATATTTGTCTAACTTGTGCTTGAATCGCGGTTCATAATCCTAGACGGGTGAATCTTGAATATACCCAAGCGGATGCATGATTCTCATCGGATTATACATTGAAAAGCCGTAAGGGTAAAACAGAGGGCCATTGTAATAAACGACATCTTCCATTGCGCTCACCCTATCATTCTTATAAGGATCAAAGATTACCTCTTCAAATGTGATGTTGTCCAGATTTTGGCACATTTCTAACAAAGTATCCTTTTATTTCTTATCCCGACAATTTAGTGTGCAAGTATCGAGTCCCTCTTGGTTTGGTTTTGTTCCATTCTGGGTTGATTGTGACGTCAGGATTCTCTTTTAACAATGAAGGGAAACGATCATAAATCCACATCTATATTGACACCAAAAAAAAAAATAATAATAATGAAACAATCCGATATGTATAAAAATATTCAAAGAATAAAAAAACATATACAGGAGACAACTTTGTTCAATCCAATTACCTGGAGTAGAGTTGTATTGCCATCAAATTGAGAAGATCGTTCCCGAGATGCAATTGATAACTGACAATTCAAATGTGCTACCATGCCAGTCCCCCAAGAGTACTTGTTCACATATTCCAAAGGATCCAAAAGTTGAAGAAGGTTGACACTCACCCACTTACCCTTGCTGTAGGGAAATATAACCGACGCAAGTGTGTACAAAAAATACCCATCCACCGCATAACGAAATTCCATATCAGAGAGACCATCAACTTTTTCTTTGATTAGTGTTCCGGCAAACATCTCCCTAATATCAACGAGTTTGAACTCTTTCTTCGGGTATTTCTTGCCCTTCACGAAAAGGCCATATGCCGTGTCTTGATCCCAGCCAAACAATTTCTCAGTCAATGCATAAATTTCTTCCCAAGTAAGCCTTTTCTTGAACTTGTCATTGGTGGATTTTCCTTCGACCGGAAGCCCTAATATCTGATCTGCATCATAGGGTGTCAATGCCATCTCACCAAAAGGTAATTGGAATGTATGGGTTTCGCCATAAAACCTCTCACAGAAACTTGATACTGTAACCTTATCATATGTAATCACAGAGTTCAGAACGGCAGTACACAGAGCAGAGTTTTCAATAATCTCCTTGACTCTTTCACATTCATCTTTTAGATCCCACAAGGACATTTTCACATAAGAAGATTGCCGCCTGAAAAGACGTACGATATTCTTATGATCTTACAAAATAAAAAACAAGTAAATATAAAAAAATAATTAAAGTAAACATCAACAAATCAAATATAAAAGCAAATTTGAGATTGTTACGATTGTTTCGTAGATGGTACGAGCCCAGCTGCTCTTATATCCAAATAGAACTTCGCAGCCATCTCTAGTTTCTCCTATGGCTTTACCACCACGAAGACGTTCTAGTAGCAAATGTGTGGCGGGAATGTGTCTCGCGCTCTCTGCAACCGGCTTTCCATCCTTTCGTCTCGACGGTTTCGCCTGCTCTTCCACTATCTCCTCATCATCACCACCAACACCACCAACACCCTTACCATCATTATCTTCATCATCCTCTTTCTCCTCTTCCTCCTCATCATCACCACCACTAATACCACCAACACCTTTACCACCTTTACCATCATTACCTTCATACTCCTCCTCCTCCTCCTCATCATCATCATCATCACCACCACCACCACCACCACCACCACCACCACCTAGACCAGAACTACCATTACCACCATCATTACCATCGTTACCATCGTCATCATCATCATCATCATGAATCTCTTATTGTTCCCTAATTTCTTCTTCATCGCTTCCGGAAGCAGATACAACAGGGGTGGAAGAAGGTGACGAATCCGACGAATCATTATCTTGGTCTCTTGGTTCGTTGATAGACAAGGGTACCTCATTTGGATTTTTTCCTCGGAATGGACCGACATTTACGTATCTGGTGTGTCGGGGAGGTATGGAAGGATGAGTGGGCATGTGTTTCTTGTCTTTCTTTTTACTACAATGGTACATACACAAAAAAGGAACAAATAAGTTAAATATTTCATGCTATCAGAACAAGGGTCGTCACCATATTCTTTAAAACAAAAACGACTCTCATAGAAAATATGACGACTCTAACAAATAATATGACGACCCTACCAATATTTTGGACAATGAGTATTTTTGTTTTGCAACTAGGGTCGTCATCTGTTACTATATAGTGGTAACAACTCTAATCTAAACCAAAAGAGTTCAATGACGACTCGAATAGATCTATTGACGTCACTTTCAATTATTAAGACAGAGAGACTGTTCGTAGTAGAATTAGGGTCATCACTAGGTTCGGTTACAGAGGTAACGACCAAAATCTAGGGCAAAAATTTGTAGTAGCAGAATTAAGGTCGTTATCTAAAACTTCATATACCTTAACGATTTTTCATAGAGTATACATGCATATGAAGAATCGTCAGGGTTTAAGAACACACAGAGTAACGACCCATTCACTGAAACTGAAAAAATTCGGTTCTAAAACTCAATTTCACAATCAAAACTCATGAAAAAATCAAAACAAAGGTGGGTCTTAGTTCACTTACTTTCTAATCGGCACCATTTCTTCTTCTAATTCCTCCCGGCTTGATACTGCAACCTTGTTTTTGAGATTAATCTTCAATTTAGGTTTCTCTACCAATTTAGGGTTAGCAAACTTTCCTTTGTACTCATTGGTTCGAGCCATGTTTGTAGAAGAAGTTATTCGTCGATTAAAGTTTTTCGTATCGACGAAGAAAAGCAAAAAAATTGGGTCGTCAATGAAGAGAGTACTTGGTGGGAGAGGAAGGGGAGGGGAGGAGTTTCTGATTTTGGTTTTAGAAAATGAATTGGGGCCTTATTTTTAGGGTTAATAGGTTTTTAAGAAGAAAGGGTAAAATTATATTTTCACCACCTTTTGGACCTATAATTTTTGGTGTGGGTATAAATTGGTCAGGCCCCTAATTGTTTTTTGGGCCCAATGAAACGAGGATTTGGATATGGGACCCATATGGCATAAAATAATTTTACGCCGTCGCCCTTCACAGAGGCCGTATAATATGCAGTTCTTTTTTTGTAATGGCACCCAGAAAAAGTACAGAAGGGAAATATTGGGCAGTTAGATCGTCTTCTCACACTCCACACTTCTGCTCCTCCTCCGCCCGATCCTGATGGATTCCTCGCAAAAACCTTCAACAGATTCGCGATATTCCGCCTCCAATTTCCCACCATTTCTTCTTCTACTCTTAAGCATTCAACAATCTACTCTTAAGCATTCAACAAGAAATCTCAGAGACCAAACCAACAAGTTAATGGTTCTTAAAAACCCCACTTCTCAGCAACGACTCAGGTATATTGACCTTCTGTTATCTCTATTCAACGACTCCTTTATTGAAGTAATTTGATATGTATTTGCCCTAATTTGTTTGGGTATTTTGGTATTTCACATGGATAGAACAAAAAAATTGACTTTGGATTAGTTAATTTTGAAGATAATTCTGATTAGGGTTTAGGGTTTATTAGAGAATTTTGAGTATAATGATGTATGTGTAATTTTTGTTTGCCTAGATATGATATCACAATTGGAACTTGGAAAGCCTGACGATAAACGAAAGCCGGATAAGCGTGTGAATAGAATATTCTGGATATTACTTATTAATCTTGGAGTTTTCTCAGCCGATCATTGGTTTAAGATGTGTGATTTTTGGTTATTGGTGGACTGGCCAATGAATTGATATGAGAAATAGGCGAAGTCGATAAGATTAATTTTAGCAATTGGGATGAGCAAGCAGACATATGCAGTGAAATTTATTAAGAAAATCTCCAAGTTAGTGTTATTGAAAATGTATACCACTAGTAAAAAGAAGATGTAAAATGCAAGTTCAAATTGTATTCTTAATGAGGGATACCTCATAGATTACTTCTCCCGTATGAAGTTTGGAGTTGAGCAATGAATTAGTTTAATCAACTAGTCTAGTGAAAGATCCATGATTTGGACTTGCATTTAGCTGTGCATATATTTTGATTTGTTATATGGATTATGGATGTGTTAAAGCAAACTATATTTTCCAATCACACTTTTCTTTGTATTAGTTTGATATTTGATAAATGAAAGGGAGTTTCTATGTTGACATGTAAAGTTCTCGAAGTTAAAACTGATAGAGTTGCGCAGTTACTTACACTTTTCTTTTCCTTTTTCAGATAAGGGAAATCAAAGGACTTTACTTGTACCACAGTCTTCCAGTTTGGTACCAATTTGTGACTTCAACATTCTGTCATGCTAACTGGTGAGTCTTCTCTACTATTTGACTATTTTTACTTTATCTAAAATAGCATGATGATAAAGACCTCATGCTCGTATAGAAAAGCTATTATCTTTGATCCGTGTGTATTATCCTCAAACATTGTCATATACTCATTTTTCTAACTTTTGGAGTACCTTTGTGATGATAAAATTTCACAGGAACCATCTCTCCAGCAATCTGTTTTTCTTGTACATTTTTGGTATATTTCTCTCTTTTTCTACATGTGTGAAATTTTAGTTCTAAAGCCTCTTTGATTTTTAGAGTTTTCCAAATCATGTGGATGTCTTATTTTCATCTTCTTTTTCTCCTTCTGCTTCTAGGGAAGCTTGTTGAGGAGGAGGAGGGGAACTTTGCACTGTGGACTTCTTACATTCTAACAGGTCTTGGTGCAAACCTGGTGTCATGGTTGGTTCTCCCAAGAAATGCAGTTTCTCTTGGAGCGTCTGGTGCTGTGTTCGGTCTGTTTGCTATAAGTGTTCTTGTCAAGGTAAGGCTAATCAATTCTTCTGCTATCTAATTGAGCTCTTAATTTTATCTAATCACCACTGGCGTTTTCTTGCAGATGTGTTGGGACTGGAGAAAGATCCTTGAAGTTCTTATACTGGGCCAGTTTGTTATCGAGAAGGTAATCTTGTCGCTTCTAGTGCAAATAGATTATAGGATCTAAGTTATATATGGAATCATCCTCTTGACATCTAGTAACATTGGTATGCTGATATCAGAAGAATTAAAAGTTAAACCTTAATTTTGATTCCATTGAGAATTCGATAACCTTTTACAGCTCAATGGTGTCGACATTTAATCTACTTGTAACTTGTAAGGTACATTTTAATTGAGAATCTTATAAGTGAGTACCTTAAGAATATACTAGTAAAGTTATTCATGCTAAAATTCAACTTCATCATGTTTCAATACCTGGATTGAGCACTGAAAGTCCCCACACCCAACATCATCTTGACCGATACTAGTCTCTAGGCCTGATAATAGCCTACTTATAATTATTATTGTCCCTTTTATATAATACAGATGATTTTATTTTTTCGTGTAGTTGTGGTATTCTAATTTGATCTATATGTGAGGGTATCTTTTGGTAATATCATGCATGTCTGCTGCAACAATGGTTTTTTAAGTATCTTTTTTGGTCCTTTGAGAAATCAGGTGATGGAAGCAGCACAAGCTTCAACAAGAATGTCAGGCGCAAGTTCAGCTATGCAGAGTGTCAATCATATTGCTCATCTCTCTGGCACTTTGGTCGGTGCAGGTCTGGTTTGGCTTCTAAGTAGAGTTCCATCTGAACCTTCTGACCAAGACATATCGAAGTTGAAAGATAAGACAAATAGAAAAACTTAAGGTGGGAGGATATGAATGCTATTCCAAATCATAGTTGCTGAATAACATTACATTTGGTCATATTATCACCTAAGACTTTAGTTAAGCATTGTGCTATCCTTAGAAACAGATTGGTAATCCTCTTTTATGTGTGTAAACAGTTGGCAAGCATTAATATACTGGCAATGATGGGACTGGGACACTGGAGTGGAGAGGGGGTCTTCAAGAACTCCAGTTTCTGGTCACTCTTAGCTCATACAAACAAAAACTAAGTAGAGAACAAACTAACTAGCGAGTATCCAAATACTATTATGGGATTCTTTTGTATTTTATTTAAATAAATAGTCACTTCTGTTGCATGCTGAGAAATAGTGTAAAGCTCATTCTAGTATAAGGTACACCATTCCGGTGTTCTACCTTCCTTTACATTGATGCCTATCAACAAATTGGAAAAAATAATTAAAAAAAAAGAAATAAATAATTGTACCGAACGTTTTGAGTTGACCCGGGTGTGTGACTTCGCTGCCACTAGACCTGACCGCTACTGCTGAACGGTCCAACATCTCAACATACGCTTTGGTAATGAACAGAAGACTCAATAACAGACTATCCATCCAAAACATAAGCATAAGCGCGACTGGCTATGCCAATACCTGAATCTCATACCGGCATCTCCAATAACCCGTAGGTGCTTTATTAACAATACAGGAACTGATTCTATAAATCTTCGCATATGACAACAAATTTAAAATGTTGAAATCATTTAAAAAATGAAATGAACTTTCAGAGGATTGGAGCAATGACTTAAGAAACAAAACCTTTTGTATAAATAAATAATACTAAAAACTTAAGAGGAAAACGATGTTTTTGCTGTCGAATAATGTTGATGAAGCTTCTAGACTAATAAAACGAAACCTATTGACTCTCTTAGTCTCTATGAAACCACCGCAGGTTCATCTGTTCGTATTTTATCTTCATCCTTTCTCTTTGTTTGCTCAAACTCCAAATTTTCAGTAAGATGTATAAGGTGTCGAAATCACATCCGACATGTATTGGAATCGATCCGAAAAATTACATGATCACCTGTGTTCTTTACATAGTTGCAATTACTCTAATTGGAAGATTCATTTCCCATCGATTACAGGTAAGTCCCCAATGTATATATACTTTTTCTATTTTGTTTTCATCTTTATTTGATTTTTGATTCCTTTGTTTGGTTTTGTTATCTTTCGAATTTGTGGTGTAAAAATGATCTTGGTTTGGTCAAACAGGATGATGGAAAGCGATTCAGGAGTAGATACGAAGACAAAGCTATTATATGCGTCTTACCTTTGTATTTGCTGCTCCAGTTGGTCATTTGTGGTCAGCTCTTTTACCTTAATTTACATAATCAGGAGTAGAATCTAAAATCTTTTACCTTACTTGCTTTAAATTCTTTTTATAGAAAAGAAAAAAGAAAACCCAATAAAGAACTTTGTGTTTAACGTTTTTAGGCTACAACTATATGGATTTCATCTAAGTTTGCTTCAGCAGTTCACTACTCCAGTAAAGCACATAAATTCTCCGACCGTGTGCACTGAAGGATGGATGGAGTACTACTTTATCCTCGCATACCTATGATCAGACCACGTGCACTTGGGATATGCCGGTGCACCCGAGGAAAAACCTGCTTTATTTGACCTTAGCAATTTTAAGCGGTTTTGGTCCCTACCAGTTACTATGCATTTGCACTGTTTGTTGAGATAAAATTTATTGAAAAAAATGATTTTAAGATAATGAATTTTTTCAATATTTTTTTTTTTTTTTTATAAATAAGTATATATTTTTGTTATCTTTTTTTGCTGATTTCATGATAAAAAATGTAACCTCTGCAATTACGATATCAGAATATACACTCCTTATGGAACTGAGATGGCAAAGCGAGAAACCAATCAATGGTGTCAAAGGTATATATTGGATTTTACTTCTTAACTTGGGAATATATGCAGTGGATTATGTGTTTGAGGTACGTTCTACATTCTACAAGATTCTTCCCTAAAAATTTCTTGCCATATTATAGTACTCAATCTCATATGTACTCTGTTCACAGCCGAGGATGTTTAGAGCACTAATTTTGGACCACCGTCAGCCTGCTTGGTACCAGTTTGTGACTGCATCATTTTGTCATTCTAGCGGGTGGGGCTTTTCTATTGTTTGAAGGATGAGTGCTTAAGTTTTGAATTTAACTGCTTAAGTCTTCATAGGATTTCTCTTTTAATTGATTTAGACGTCTGCGATTTTATATTTGGCAACAGGGATCATCTCTTCAGCAACCTATTTTACATGTACGTTTATGGTAAATTCTCGTACCCTCCCATATCTGGCATTCCTCGGAAAAACCTGTGTAGTTGTAGCCTTAGAACATAATGCTGAGTATAGTTTGATCTCTCTTTTTTAAGGGAGGCTTGTTGAGGAGGAGGTCGGAAACCTTGCACTGTGGGTTTATTACATTCTGACTGGGTTTGTGGGCTTCATTATATCATGGTCAATTCTCCCTAGAAATACAATCTCTGTTGGAGCTTCTGATGCTGTATACGGCCTCGCTGCTATTTGTCTTTTTGTCAAGGTATGTACTCCATTCTTATGCAACTAGTAAAATCATTGCAAGATCCAAAGTAGATAACGGTTTCAAATATGCTGCTTACTTGCAGATGCATTCTGAATGGACGCATATGCTTTTAGTGCTCATACTGACTTACGAGTTCGTATCAAGGGTGAGCTATATATATGTTTAATTATCCTTTTATAAATAGATAAGATTAAGAAGGAAGGTCGGTTATCATACTTGATATTAATCTATTAGTGCTTTTGGTGGATTAGATGAGAGAAGAACTACGGGGTTCAGCTGCAGTGTTGGATGCAATCAAGAAAGGTGATGGACAGATTCCTGTCATCAGTCACATTTCTCATGTCGCAGGTGCTTTAACAGGTGTCGGTTTGGCATGCCTCCGTGCTATGGTTCCTGTATTCGTTCTGAATGTTTCGATCGAGATGCAGATACGTTACATATCAACCTACCGATCAGGATTGATCATAGGTGGACAGTTAGACTGATAGAACAAGTGTAGGTAACCGAGTTTGACAATTTGGTAAGACAAGCAAATGTGTGTAAAAGGATAGCAGATCAATCGTACTTACTTGTTACCGCCGCTGCTAGTACCTATGTTGTAAAAGGCGAGCGCCTTTGGCGCTTAAGCGCAGGTAACGCCTAGCCAAAAAAGGCACCAAGGCGTCAAAGTATACCTTCACCTGTTGTTTTCTAAATCTCGGGCGCTCTAGGCGCTCGCCTTAGGCGCCAAAGGCGCTAGGCGTTGGGCTTGGCGCCTCCCCTTGCCTAGCGCCTTTTACAACATATACTGCTACTACTACGAGCAGAGTGCACAAGAGTTGCACATCATCAAATACCAGTTTTCCCCACTTCCCATTTCCAACTGTTGCTATGAGGAAAGAAAGTTCTCGTGGGAGGAGAACTTTTTATAAATAGTTTAATGTTTGATAAGTTCATGTTCCTCTACTATATCAAACTTAACTAATTCAGCTTCTAAACACATTTTTTTTTTTGCTCGATTGCTTCTAAACACATTATCATATACGGAACCGAAATCATAGAGTACCACACATACCAGAAATCTTTCCTCCCATAAGATTTTATTTTCAAAAGTCAGCCCGCAGCCAGGACACTCTGCAACAAAATCGAAATCAACTCATTGAATATATCGTCATGTTGAATATGATTCCTATAGAAACTTAGACACAATAATGATTTTTTAGACGATGACAAACACGATATTCTTTCATGCCATTTCAAATTGACTAACCCAAATAAGGAAGTCAAACCAAAATTGCGGAAAGTACAAGCATTTATTACTAATGTCACTGTTGTACAATGGTCAAGTCAAACCAGTGGTCTGAGTTCGAAACTCGTCAGTTAATTTTGATCATAGATTATATTGTTAGTGTTAGAAAATCATTTGAGTTTATAGTTTTAAAAAGAAATAGAGAGTGTTAAAAAAGAAGAAGAAGAAAATTTGGAAAAACTTGGTTTTACCTAAAATCAATAACAAAAATGGATAAGTACGGAGAAGAATGTGAAAAACATCATGAAGAATATAGAGTTGAAGGTTCAATAACGTTTACGATTTGAAATATTTGTTGGATGATCCAAATTATTGTGGAGAAGAAACTTTAGATGAGAATTTAATGAAAGAAAACGAAAAATCACATCAAAATGAAGATAATAATGCATCAAACAAAATTGCGTTAAGAAACTTAAAAACCTTCTTTTTATGCATTTGTATGTGATCTTTAACCAAAAAAAAATGTTTGCATGCACTTAATGCCATTGACGATCGGTAGATAACGGAGTACAATATCTACCGATTATACACTCATGTGCCAAAATCATTCTATAATTAGTAGTCCCGTGAAGATAGATTACCACATTTTATGAAAATGCCCCAAGTTCAATTTCTTTTTCGGATTTCAATTTTTCATCAACAGTAGTTCCGGAAAATAACTTAACTACGGATTATCAATGTAGCCCGAAATATAAATTTTTCAAAAATTATAAATCTTCGAATTGTTTTCATCTTTCACAATCGATAGTTTTGGAAAATAACTTAATTATCGATTGTCAATATAGTCCCAAAGGCGAATTTTTCCAAACTTATAAAATTTCAATTTTTTCATCTTATAAGTCAGTAATTTACAAGTTCTCTAAACTTATTAAATTTCTAATTCTTCAACTTTTATACTCTGTAGTTTAGAAATATTTTCTATGTACCAATTAAAGATGTAGCCCCGGAAAATAATTTTCCCAAATTTATAAAATTAACTTTGATTTTGTGAACTTTTACAATCGGTAGTTTGTAAATTTATATATCTACCAATTGTATTTGTAGCCCCAAAACACTGCTTAAAGTTTGTAAAATAATAGAACAAAGCAGTTTAAATGATTTCAACTTAAATGATTTTAGCACTATGTTATTTTTGGTTCAGTGTATAAGCGGGGCTACCATGTACATCAACATTCCACGAAATTCAAAATTATGCTTAAAAGTGTTATCATCTATCCAAGTCCTCAATTTAAACATTTTTGTGAGATGACTGTGAGGCATCAGTTAAGTCTGTCAATGAGCCTGAACCTAGTGTTCACTGGTCTCTTTCGAGGATCTATTTTAGATATCAAACATTTTTTTTATCAAGAACTAAATTTTGGTTTTGCAAATCAGTACACAGACTTGGCAATAGTGTTGCACATTTTCTAGCAAAGAAAGCTAGAGAAGATAGTAATAACGTTGAATCTTTTATCAATTTCCTCCTGACATTATGAGTTGGTTGAAAAATGATTATCTGTTAAGGATCGAGCAAGAGAGAGGAGAGCATAAATGCGCGGAAGCAATAGACTACATTGATAATAATTCGGTGTATCTTTCTCATTAATCCTTCAAGATGTTTATACAACCACAAACTTGGTTCTCAAGACATTCCTAATATAACTCTCACAAATCTCCTAAATATAGACTATCATATATTATTTCATATTATTATCAAAGTGTAAACTCTTCTATTTAATGTCCTTTTCTTGAATCAAAAAAAAAAAAAAAAATTGAATCCAAAAACAAAAGTTAGTAGTGGTTGGTAGTTTTATTTTTTATAAACTAGTACGATGCACGCTACGGTGGGAGGGTCAATAGAAGAAGAATATGAAGATGGAGTTTGTCCACGACTACTTTCGTCCGTTTAAAAGGTAATACTTTCACCTCGTTTCAGAAAAAGTGACAATTTCGCCCCGTTTCAGAAAAGTGATACTTTCTCCCCGTTTCGGAAAAACTGATACTTTCACCCCGTTTCGGAAAAAGTGATACTTTCTTCCCGTTTCGGAAAAAATGTTTCTTTCGCCCCATTTCGGAAAAAGTGATACTTTCTTCCTGTTTTGAAAAAGTGATACTTTCGCCCCATTTCAGAAAAAGTATCACTTTTTCTGAAATGAAGAACGAAAGTATCACTTTTCCCGAAACCAGATGTGATAGTATCATTTTCCTGAAACGGGATGTGAAAGTATTATTTTTTCTAAAACGGAAAATTAGTCGATCCATAAACCAAAATATGGTTCCTTTGTGGTGGTTTGCATAATGGCTATGCATTCAATTTTCAAGAATTGTGCCTAAAATGATAGTATCATTTTTCTTGAAACGGATGGAGTACATCGTTTTATTAGTTGCAATGGAAAATTAGTTGATGCATAAACCAATATTTTGCTACATAAAGTATCATGTATCCTTTGTGATGGTTTGTATAATGGATATACATTTAATTTTCTAAAATTGTGCCTAAAATGATATATATCTCCGAATTTTTCGTAAAAACTCCAAATTTGATATTGTTGTTTGTACTTGTTGCGTAGAGTTTTTTATAACCTTTCTAACGAGACAAAATTTGTAAAATTCCAAGGCACGGAATTTTAGATATGTTATATTAAAGTTTGTTTTCCAATCATACCCCTGAAAAGATAGGATACATAAGGAGTTATAGTAATTGGACTGAAAGGGAGGGACATTTTTGGTTTTTCGGCCCTAACCATTTCCAATCTTTTTGTGGTAATTGATTACTTAGATTTTACAAAAAAAGTGACTATATAAAGGACCTCCCTCGCTTCGCTCAGTCGGCCCAATTAGGTATTGCTATTCAAAGAGGTGTTGGTGCCCAGCTTGTTGCTAGGTTGCCCACCAAAAGTTTGTAATTTTCTCTTTTTGTTTGAGAACTTATATTGTTCGAGAAACATGTCTTTTAGGGAAAATCCTTTAAATAAAAACAAAATAAAACAAAAATATAAGTCGTCTGGCTATGCTAATTATGCAATACCTGATTCTCATGCTAGCTACTTGTAGGTGCGTTATCCACAATACATGAATTCAAAATAATTGTACCAAAAAAAAAAAAAAAAAATGAATAGCAAGAAAATCATTTAATCTAACAGTTGGGGTGGGCTCTTCCCAACCCGCGGTCAACCGGGGGTGGGTTTAAGGGAATGGTATCCACCCACTGTAAGGGGCGGAACAGATTGTGGGATTTGAAATCAACTTTCATTGAACCTGGAGCAATGACCGTGGAAACCCTGCAGAACTGACACACTCACCATGGGTTCAATCCCCGTCTCTAACAGTTGGGCTGCCCTCCCAGACTCCCAGTCCGTTGTTAACAGAGTCAGAGGTGGGGAATGGTCAAAGACTCAAAATAGAGTTTCCGTTTAAAATATGGAATGTGAGCAATGACTTTGGAAACAGAGCCTTTATTAAAAAAATGTGAGGAAAATGATGTTTTTGTCGTCGACCGCGACGTCGAGTAATGTTGATGAGTCTTTGATTCATATAACCTAACTTAATCCTTCTCTTTGTTTGATCAAGCCCCAAACTTTTCAAGAAAATGTTAACAGTGTCGAAATCACACCCGACGTGTCTTTGGGTTGATCCGAGTTACTACATGATCATCTGTTGTCTTTGCATTGCTGCATTCGATATAACTGCACGAACTATTTCCTTACGATCACTTGTAAGTTTCTAAATAGACTTCTATGTTTGTTCTGTTCTCGTTTTTTTTTTTTTTTTTTTTTTTTTGGATTTTTGATTCCTTCGTTTGGTATTGCTATCTTTCAGATCGAGACGATCGTAATTACTTATGTTATATTTTGCTGTGTGAAGATAATCGTTTTTTTTTTTTGCTTGATCAGGATGCTGGAAGGCGATTCAGGAGCAGATTCGAAAAAAAAGCTTTCCTAAGCACCTTTGCTTTGTATTTTTTGCTCCAATTGGCAATTTGTGGTCAGCTCTTTTACCTTAATTTGCCTAAACCCAGCTCTGTGTTTAGGCTGCCAATGACTCCAGATTTCTTCTTAATTTATGTCTGGTTCACTAGTTTAACAGCACAGATATTCTCTTAGAAACTAGGTACCAGGGGTTCATGAATTAAGGTTGTTTTATTTATTTATTTATTTTTTTTCTAATGCGAAAGATTGAATTGATGAAGGTAAAAACTGCATTGTTATAGCATCTTCAGATTTACTGAAGTTAACCAGACTGGCATATTATCTTGCCATGCTTCACTACTGATACTAGTACTTAAACTTTTCAGGCAATCTTGAATAATATTGTTTGAATAATATTCACTACTGTTTAGCTGTCCTCTTCGAGGTGTAGATTGATAATATGTTGGATATTTTCAAGGTTTTCCGCTACGCAGAGTTTTCGGTGATCGACCTGACCGGTCAGGTCGTGGGGGTCTAGGGGGCAACGCCCTCTAGCAGTGGAATTTTTTTCTGGTTTTACTTTAGAAAACCTAGAAGTTTCCATTCAGTTTCAATTCAAATTTGAACGGATGCGTTTTTTCCATGAGTCACCATTAATGGTTTTCTGGAAGCGTCTGTTGGTGATGAAACGACATTACCAACAGGCATGATTATCAGTATAAGTAGCGAAGATGTTCTCCCATTCCAACACATCAAAAAGCAATCTGTTTTCTTCTTCTCTAATAGCATCATCAGAACCTTATACAGTGTGATTCTTGGTCGGGTCAAGGAAGTACAATCCTTGAATTCGATTACGGTGTTAGGGCTTCATTGAATCCTGAAGGCATAATTCGAGAGACCTGTTATACTCGCCAAGTTAATTGGGAATCTAAAAGAATCGAAAGAGCCTTGAAGTCAGGGGTACACCATTGTTTTGTTTCTGTTTTTTCATCCTCTTGTTTTTTAACCCAATTTTCCAACATAATATTCTGCTATTTAGCCCACAAAACAGCATCCAAAGCCACTAACGCTTCTGCATGTTCTGGATCAATTGCTGTGACTGGTCACTGGTGCGCACTTCTTGCTCCATTGCATTGACCTGTTTCATTACGAATAATTAGTCCTACGGGAAAAACAGTGATCAACTACTCTTGAAAAGAGTTGTCATACATCTACGACGACGTTTATCGATAGGTTGCATAAGGGGGGGGGGTAGAAGATCCTCAATTCTTTACAACTCATCAGCTAAAGTCGTAAACATAGTTGTCGTTTAGTTTTGTACAATGCTTGCTTCAGTTGTGAATGTCTTTGAAATTTTCCTCTTGATGCCTAACACAACTCTTACCTGGGTTGTGAAAATAACTCCTACACTACACTTGTTGTGGTTGTAGAAAATTTGTTAACAACTATTGCTAGAGTTGTGTATGAATTCTTTGACAACTATGATTAGAGTTGTATGTCATTTCCTTGACAACTTTTGTTTGAGTTGCAAGTCACTTCTTTGACAACCTTTCATAGCGAGTTGTGTTTATTTTTCATTTGTGAAAAAAATATATTGAAATTGGTAACAAAACATTCAAAATATACCAAAGCATTATTCAAATGTAAACCATCAAAATGTGACAAAGATTAAAACACTTAAACCAGTCTTAGAACTCGAGCTCGCAAATTATTATAACCATTCTTACTTGTGAAACTATCAATAATCTACAATGTAATCATTTACCAAATTGAGACTCCAACAAGTTATCTTACACGAGAAACTCTAGCAACACCCATCTTCTTAACCTAGCTACTGCTGAGAATCAGCACCAACAATCCTCAGCTGCTCGGCACGCAATCATCTGCTCTTGTTGTGAGTCTCTAGATGCAACTTATTTAGACATTCAACCCGTGCGAAGCTATCTCGCAATTCGATTCTATTAACTCAAACCAAAAGCCTACAAAAGATATACAAACCAAAGACCCATCATGTCATCCATTTCTTCATCACCGGAAGTACCATGAGCGAACATCAACAACAAATCTTCAATCGCAATAGCGAGACCCATTGAATTCCTTCATTATGCCATTTGAGAAGCAACACCTGGTCAAAAAAGTATAGAGCGATTGCCATCACAAATTGGTATAATGGCGAAAATGTACATGGGTGGGACTTTTACCATATCCTGCGGTTTCGATAAAATTATGTCGGTATTTCGTACTTTGGATTTAGATCCTTAGATTGTGTAGTCAAATAGTATCTAAAAGAAAAAAGAAAAAAAAATCAAGTCTACAATAGATTGTATCTACAAAACTACCTTGATTACTGTCCAATGATACAACGATGCAGGTTCCCTTGGAAGATGAGTAAAAAGCCTTCGGGGAACTCCAGTTGGAACTTCCTTTGGAATAGTGAATGACATCGCTATCCACACCAAAACCATGAAAGGAACCCCATAGTTTGCAATAAGGCTTATGAGGAATCCTGCAATAAAGTTCGAAACTACATTTAGATTCCAAGTACTCTCAGAAGTACACAGTTAGATCAGTTGGATATTTTTCAAACCTCATTACGCAACACCATGTGAAAATTAGTCCCAGCAGTCCATTTTTATATAGCCACTCAAATTGATATCTTTCATCATTTGGATTTTCAGCCTTTGGAATTGCAAATTCACCAACCATTCCCTGTAATTCAAAGTTGGGAAAAAAAAAAAGTTAACAAAACTTTTGTTCATTAAAATATCCATCGGTTTTATTTGCCAAAAGAGAACTACTATTAGTCTTCTACCTTAATGGCCTCTTGGATGAAAAGAACTCAAACCAGCAGTTCCTCCATTTTCTTGTCTGCACAATCACAATCAAAATACTGAGATTTCTCAACACAGATTCATATCAAACCCAAATCCAAGTTGAGAGTAAAATCCACGCTTGAATTAAAATTGATTTCATTTCCATTTACGCCTGCAACATTGCTCATAAAACCACCATAACCAATCACCAGCTGAATTTAAGTCTTGATCTAGTCCTCTTTCGAGTCCTTCATCCACTGCATCAGTCACAAATTTGTTTGCCTTCGCACCGTTATTGACAGACCCAGCACCGAATTTCGCTGTTGACTGCCTCTTGTTCTTGGAAGCTTCTCGTCATTTTGTTGTTGAAAGCTTCTGCTGCTTGAGAGATTCTTGAAGTTCTAGTCTTTTCTACCTCATATTCAATTATCAGATACTGAAAACAAAAATTCACACAACATCTGAGAAATCTACAAACTACATACACTAAAAATTCAATAAAAACCCAAACAAAATTGTCTAAATTTATAGCAAACCCCCAATTTGTATACCCTAATTTCATTACAAAAGAAAAAACCCCAAATAATTTCTAAGTTCAGACACCACCAAGAACACCAAATTTTAATAAATTTACACCACAGAGGGATTCTTTAAATTCCAGCAATGTAATTAAAAACCCCAAATAAATTCACAAAGAAAACTTCATCTTCTGAACTTCAGACATCAATAGAAGACCAAATTTCTACAAAGAGTAGTAGAGTTTTTGAAGGGTTACCTGATATTGTTTAGGATTTGATTACGAGGGTTGATAGGTTCTTCTTCAATTCCACCAATTTAATTTATAGGGTTTGTATTTTGAGAACCTTTCCAACGAAGTACTTTTAAAGTCGGAAATTTTCAGTTTTTGTTTCTTAAACAATATATATACAGAGAGAGAATTAGGGTTTGTATCTCAAGAATTGCTCCAATAGAATGAATTGGTGAGAATACAGAGAGAATTCGGTGTTGTTGAATCTGAGATTGGTAGTCGGAATCGAATAGATTGCAGAATCAATTAATCCAGTGACGAACAATGAAGAACAAAAAGGGGATCTGAGATGGAGAAGATGATTTTGGTGTTGTTTATAGGTTTTTGGCTGTAAAATTGATGTGACTTCAAGGGTTTTTGATTGTTTCACAGCAAGGGTTCATATCAAAATAAATTTTGTTTGGAATTTCTCCTCCATTGACCACGGAAAACAACCACCAGAACTCATCTCGGTTCCTTCTTTTCTGTAATCGATTTCACCTGTAGTGCCGTCAAAATTTTCATCTCCAATTTCTTGTTCAGACCCTAACTATAATTCATCATCGATCTTGATTTCTAGCAGCAGCAACACCAAATCCAAAAATTGAACCCATGATTAAGAAACTTTGATAAGAGATGCAGAAGATAATAAATTTTCCTTTGTTTATTCGCTCTTCGAGGATGGAGAGGTATGGTTCAAGTTATGGCTAGGTTAGATGTTGAATGGGGTTACGAGATTGAATCAATGAAAAAAAAAAAAAAAGAGTGATTACAATTGAAGTTAGGTTTCATTTGATTTAGGGTTTCATTATTAAACACCCCATCTTAGATTTTCTCGAAGAACGAGAGGAGAAGAAGATAGAGCAAAACGGAAGAAAGAGAAAATAGATAAGAATTAGAGTTCGAGTGGTGGTGGGTGATACAACCAAGAATGGACGGACCAGATTTTTTTTATCCCCTCATACGGATTAATAAAAGATCTTGACGGTTGAGATCGTATTTGAGATGCACATACGGATTGGGAAATATGTGTTTTTCTTTGTGTTAATACGAACTCATGTTTTCGGTTTAATTATCAATCTTCGACATGAAAAAAATACAAAAAATATTAATAAATTCGAGGACATTGTTATCGACATTACGATATAAAAAAATCCAGAAAATGTATAATAATGAATCGGGAAAATGAAAATGAATTCGATAATTGTTGTGTTTCTTTGTGCTTTCTCTTTGTGTTTTTGTGCTTCCGGTTTGAATTTCGACTAGTCGTATAAGTCATGAAGTAATTTTGACAAGTCATATAGGTCAATAAATAGCTTTAGTTCACACTGGTAAACTTAGGTTATAAGATAACTAGAGATGGACCACGAAATTCAGGATGGTTCGACTTTAAACTTAGTGGATACATCATCAAAATCGATAAATATGAAGCTCATTGTTGATTCGAACTTCAAATGTAGTATAACAACATACAAACTATGATCCAAAAAGCTCTGGGAGGGTTCTGACTTCAAACTTAGCATGATAAATCATCGAAATCGATAAATATGAAGCTCAGTGTTGATTCGAACTTCAAATGTGGTATAACGACATACAAATTATGAACTTATAAGATTCGGGAGCGTTATGACTTCAAAGTTAGCATGATACATCATCGAAATCGATAAATATGAAGTTCATTATTGATTCGAAATTCAAATGAGGTATATAACAATTGAACATCACAGAATTTCTCTTTCCCCGAAACCTTAAACAAACCCTATTCTGGCATATTGTATGCATACATTGGCTCCGAGATCGAAACCTGGATGGGAGTGGACTACAATAAGTCGGAAACTTGGTAAGAATGATGAATTCATCCATTTACAGGTAAGATTCCTTTGGAATATTCCCAGAAACCTTAAACAAACCCTATTCTGGCATATTGTATGCATACACTCGCTCCGAGATCGAAACACTCGGCCGGGAGTGGACTACTATAAGTCGAAAACTTGGTAAGAATGATGAATCCATCCATTTACGGGTAAGATTCCTTTGGAATATTCCCTAAACCTTAAACAAACCCTATTACGGCATATTGGCTCAGAGATCGAAACACATTTGGGAGTGGACTACTATAAGTCGGAAACTTGGTAAGAATGATGAATCCATCCATTTACGGGTAAGATTCCTTTGGAATATTCCCGAAACCTTAAACAAACCATATTCGGCATATTGTATGCATACACCGGCTCAGAGATCGAAACACATTTGGGAGTGGACTACTATAAGTGGGAAACTTGGTAAGAATGATGAATCCATCCATTTACGGGTAAGATTCCTTTGGAATATTCCCGAAACCTTAAACAAACCCTATTCTCGCATATTTTATGCATACACCGGCTCCGAGATCGAAACACAGGCCGAGTGGACTACTATAAGTCGGAAACTTGGTAAGAATGATGAATCCATCCATTTACGGGTAAGATTCCTTTGGAATATTCCCGAAACCTTAAACAAACCCTATTCGGCATATTGTATGCATACACTGGCTCCGAGATCGAAACCTCGCATGGGAGTGGACTACTATAAGTCGGAAACTTGGTAAGAATGATGAATCCATCCATTTACAGGGAAGATTCCTTTGGAATATTCCATGAAACCTTAAACAAACCCTATCCTGGCATATTGTATGCATACATTGGCTCCGAGATCGAAACCTGGCTGGGAGTGGACTACTATAAGTCGGAAACTTGGTAAGAATGATGAATCCATCCATTTACAGGTAAGATTCCTTTGGAATATTCCCAGAAACCTTAAACAAACCATATTCTGGCATATTGTATGCATACATTAGCTCCAAAATCGGAACCTCGCTGGGAGTGGACTACTATAAGTCGGAAACTTGGTAAGAATGATGAATCCATCCATTTATAGGTAAGATTCCTTTGGAATATTCCCGAAACCTTAAACAAACCCTATTCGGCATATTGTATGCATACACCGGCTCCAAATCGAAACCTCGGGAGAGTGGACTACTATAAGTCGGAAACTTGGTAAGAATGATGAATCCATCCATTTACGGGTAAGATTCCTTTGGAATATTCCCGAAACCTTAAACAAACCCTATTAAGGATATTGTATGCATACACCGGCTCCGAGATCGAAACCCGGGCGGGAGTGGACTACTATAAGTCGGAAACTTGGTAAGAATGATGAATTCATCCATTTACGGGTAAGATTCCTTTGGAATATTCCCCAAACCTTAAACAAACCCTATTATGGCATATTGTATGCATACACCGCTTCGAGATCGAAACACTACCGGGAGTGGACTACTATAAGTCGAAAACTTGGTAAGAATGATGAATCCATCCATTTACGAGTAAGATTCCTTTGGAATATTCCCGAAACCTTAAACAAACCCTATTACGGCATATTGTATGCATACACTCGGCTCCGAGATCGAAACACAATTTGGAGTGGACTACTATAAGTCGGAAACTTGGTAAGAATGATGAATCCAACCATTTACAGGTAAGATTCCTTTGGAATATTCCCCGAAACCTTAAACAAACCCTATTCTGGCATATTGCATGCATACACTGGCTCCGAGATCGAAACCTCGCTGGGAGTGGACTACTATAAGTCGGAAACTTGGTAAGAATGATGAATCCAACCATTTACAGGTAAGATTCCTTTGGAATATTCCCCGAAACCTTAAACAAACCCTATTCTGGCATATTGTATGCATACACTGGCTCCGAGATCGAAACCTCGCTGGGAGTGGACTACTATAAGTCGGAAACTTGGTAAGAATGATGAATCCATCCATTTACAGGTAAGATTCCTTTGGAATATTCCCCGAAACCTTAAACAAACCATTTAAGGTAAGATTCCATCGGAATATTCTCTGAAACCTTAAAAAACCCTCTTTTAGATATTTTTACCCAATCTCAAAATGCCTAAATTTTTAGAATTTAGTGAGGGGTGTTAGAGAAAATAGTTTTTAGCAGAAGTGAAAAAAAAATTAGCAGAAGTGAGATTTTTTGGCAAAAGTGGATAAAATCTAGCAAAAGTGAGAAAAATTTAGCAGAAGTGTTTAACCCCCTACGACGACTCTTAAAGGGGGTTGTAAAAGGTTTATTTATCGGAAGTGAGAAAAATTTAACAGAACCGGAGATCAAAATAATTTTTAACAGAAGTGAGAATAATTTAGCAGAAGTGAGAATTTTTTTTTGCAGAAGTGAATAAAATTTGGCAGAAGTGAGAAAAATTTAGCAGGAGTGTTTATACCTCTACGACGACTCTTAAGGGGGTTGTAGAAGGTTTATTTATATTTTTCTTCTTATCTTTTCACTATTCCATCATTACCATCCATTTACATCATAACCGTCCATTTATTTTTTGTTCTTTAACATTTTTTTCTTATCACTTTTTTATAAAAGTAGATGTAAAATATAATCAAACATGTAAATGTGGAAGGATGGTTGGAATACCGGACTTGGAAGGAAGAGGCTCAGGTTCGACTCACCTTAGCCTCATTATTTTTTTTCAAATAAATTTTTATTTTTACAACTCTTATAGAGGTTGTGATTATAAATGACAAAAAAAAAACACAAAACTACCAACATTGTGAATCCGAAAGGATGGTTGATGACTTGTACTAACGCGTAGTAGGCTTGTGTTCGAATCTCTCCAACAGCTTTTGTCGAACCAATATTTTTTTTTATCTTCAACAACTCTTATGAATGTTGTTATATAGTAATTCACTATCTTTATGTTATGAGTTGTTAAAGTCTAAAGGTGGTCACTACTCTTTGCACACAAATGTTGTGGTTTTGATTCTCGTCACTACTCTTTGGTCCTGTTTGTCCTAAGAGTTGGACGTTTTTTAACTTTGACAACTATTATTTGGTAAAGGTAGTAAAACATGCCACCTTTCACAACTTTAAAAATATGAGTTGTAAAGTTACAGTTGTAGATAACTGTTTTTCCCGTAGTGCCTATTCCTGCAACTATATTAAATCTACAGATAGCAGCATCAAAGTTCAGCTTGAGATTAGGAGATTCTGGCTTCTTCCAATTGTGACATATATATATTCTGAGAATTACTAATATTTCTATTAGTAGTGTTAGCCTCGACACCTACTCCAATCACTTATGTGATTTTTGATCCCTCTTTTAATGGACTGTTCATTCACTGCAGTTATCAAAAATACCACCGCATCTTAGTTTCCACACATGCCACATAGTAAATGAAATGTTATGCAATTGAGATACAATAGTTGGTCTTTTAAGGCAATTAGATCAAACCAGCTTTTGATCCATTCCAATATGTTCTTACCATCGATTGAGAAAGATTGATATCCACAGCAAAGAAGCTATTCTTAAATACTTTGACAATCACAAAATAGATGTTGATGTGTTTCCATCTGCCCATTACATAGAGGACACATAGGTCTAATTTGACTATTGAATCTAACCAAATCTGTCTCTTAAAGGCAAACATTGGTGAATGAATTTCCATAAGAAGTGTTGGACTTTAATTTGTAGCCTAGTTTTCCAGACTGTTTCCAAGCAATATCGGGAGTTAGAATACTATTAGGAACAAGTCTTTGTTTAAGATAGACCTATAATTAGAAAAACTGCAAAAACACACTAACTTTGGCACCTTGGGCACCTAGGCGAGCGCCCAGGGAGCCTTTTACAACATAGTTTAGGGAGACCTTTTAGTGATGGAATCCAACTATCTTTCCGTATTGAAATGTTGGTTCCATCACCTGCTACTTCCCAACAGTAAAACTGTTTTATGATCAATGCACCATCATGGATTAAGGTTTGTAATGTAATGATCTAGACCCACACAAAAAGACAGTTTATAGTTGCATACTTATTGCTGCTCGCCTCCAACCATGTGCACCCAGGAAAAATCTCCCCAGTTATTTGACTCTAGCAATTGTAATCCGAATCGGGCATTAGTTAGTTCATGTATTCTCAGTAAAGCTGTTACGAAACCATACCGATATCATCCATTGTTTTTTGGTAGTTTCTCTAATTAGCAAAAGAGAAATTAGAAAAAATGAAAAGGAAAATTTCATACGACTCTGTTAAGTATTTTATTCATATTTTTGATGGAAGAAGCTAATACCTCGTGTTTTCGTTGTTATGAAAACCTGCTTACAAGTTACAAAAAGATCAATTACATCAATAAACAGATTGTTCTAAAATTTACATAATTCGAAACTCAAATAAACTTTAGCAAACAGTAATATCCTTTTTAATGTACTGCATATATAGGAATTTAGCAGATTTCATAATACAAAATTTTGTTTCTTGCATTTACGATTTCAGAATATACACTGCTTGTGGAACTGAGATGGCCAGGCGAGAAACTAATTAACAATGGTGTAAAAGGGATATATTGGATTCTACTTCTTAACTTAGGAATATATGCAGTGGATTATCTGTTCGAGGTATGTGCAACAAGATCCTTCCCCATATATTTCTTGACATATTATTAACCATAACCCATATTATTGATAGCCCCTAATTTATTAACCATAACCCATATTATTGATAGCCCCTAATTTATTTTCAATTTATTAACCATAGCCCATATCATAACCCACTTCATATATTCCCAAGTTAAGAAGTAGAATCCAATATATCCCTTTTACACCATTGTTAATTAGTTTCTACTTTGACCATCTCGGTTCCACGAGCGGTGTATATTACGAAATGCAAGAAACAAAATTTTGTACTATGAAATCTGCTAAATTCCTATGCGGTACATTAAAAAGGACATTACTTGTTTGCTAAAGTTTATTTGAATTTCGAATTATGTAAATTTTACAACAATCTGCTTATTGATGTAATTGATCTTTTGTAACTTGTAGGAGTTTTCATAACAATGAAAACACGAGGTATTAGCTTCTTCCATCAAAAATATGAATAAAATACTTAACAGAGTCGTATGAAATCTTCCTTTACATTTTTTCTAATTTCTCTTTAGCTAATTAGAGAAACTACCAAAAAAACAATGGATGATATCGGTATGGTTTCGTAACGACTTTACTGAGAATACATGAACTAACTAATGCCCGATTGGAATTACAATTGCTAGAGTCAAATAACTGGGGAGATTTTGCCTGGGTGCACATGGTTGAGGCGAGCAGCAATAAGTATGCAACTATAAACTGTCCTTTTGTGTGGGTCTAGATCATTACATTACAAACCTTAATCCATGATGGTGCATTGATCATAAAACAGTTTTCTTTTGAAGAAGTAGCAGGTGATGGAACCAACATTTCAATACGGAAAGATAGTTGGATTCCATCACTAGAAGGTCTCCCCTAAACTATGTTGTAAAAGGCGCCCTGGGCGCTCGCCTAGGCGCCCAAGGTGCCAAAGTTGGTGTGTTTTTGCAGTTTTCTAACCGCTTATAGGTCTATCTTAAACAACACTGTTCCTAATAGTATTCTAACTCCTGATATTGCTTGGAGACAGGTCTGGAAAACTAGGCTACAAATTAAAGTCCAACACTTCTTATGGAAATTCATTCACCAATGTTTGCCTTTAAGAGACAGACTGGTTAGATTCATTAGTCAAATTAGTCCTGTGTGTCCTTTATGTAATGGGCAGATGGAAACACATCAACATCTATTTTGTGATTGTCAAAGTATTTAAGAATATCTTCTTTTCTGTGGATATCAATCTTTCTCAACTGATGCAGGGTAAGAACATATTGGAATGGATCAAAAGCTGGTTTGATCTAAATGCTCCGAATAGACCAACTATTGTATCTCAATTGCATAACATTTCATTTACTATGTGGCATGTGTGGAAACTAATTAAGATGAAGGGTATTTCCTCCAACCATGTGCACCCAGGTAAAATCTCCCCAGTTATTTGATTCTAGCAATTGTAATCCGAATCGGGCATTAGTTAGTTCCTGTATTCTCAGTAAAGCTGTTACGAAACCATACCGATATCATCCATTGTTTTTTGGTAGTTTCTCTAATTAGCTAAAGAGAAATTAGAAAAAATGTAAAGGAAGATTTCATACGACTCAACATACCTCGTGTTTTCGTTGTTATGAAAACCTGCTTAGAAGTTACAAAAAGATCAATTACATCAATAAACAGATTGTTCTAAAATTTACATAATTCGAAACTCAAATAAACTTTAGCAAACAGTAATATCCTTTTTAATGTACGGCATATATAGGAATTTAGCAGATTTCATAATACAAAATTTTGTTTCTTGCATTTACGATTTCGAGAATATACACTTTTCTTGTGGGCGAGATGGCGGGCGAGAAACTAATTAACAATGGTGTAAAAGGGATATATTGGATTATACTTCTTAACTTTATATGCAGTGGATTATCTGTTTGAGGTATGTGCAACAAGATCCTTCCCCATATATTTCTTGACATATTATTAACCATAACCCATATTATTGATAGCCCCTAATTTATTAACCATAACCCATATTATTGATAGCCCCTAATTTATTTTCAATTTATTAACCATAGCCCATATCATAACCCACAATTTATCCAACTGATTTTAGAGATATATCGTAGTTTTTCCCTCTTCTTATTCCTCCAAACATGAACCCTAGATTTTATATTTCAACTTTTTTTAAATTAAAGAAGGGTCTTCTTAACTTGTAGCCCCGTATACATGTTAAGAAGTAATTAATAGCTGCCTTTTATCTTGTTTTTCTAACTTCTTTATACGAATTTCGAGATGATGATTAATAATAATCTTATCATAATATATAAAGATAAACTTACCTTAATACCCTTGAGGTTTGCAGTTTAAATTCTTGGGTCCCACTATTTATAACAATCACTCATCAGATAGATACATTAACAAATTAAATATTCTTTTCAAGACTCATTATCTAGGTGACAAACACCCTTCCATTATTCCTCTTCTTAATGTATCCTAGTAGTGGGAAATTTTTATTTTCTTCACGGCTTTTCTTCGTATGTCACCTATTAATACGAAAATCACCATCGTGGGACTGGCAACTCACTTCCCCGATCATAGATGGTCTGTTTTTTTTTTTGATCCTTATAATCATCCAAAGGTAAGAAAGGAGAGAGAAGCTGTGGAGCGAGTTGAATCGGAGCGATGGAAAAAGCTGGATCGGAGGCAGAAATTCTTGGAGTTAATCAAGATTGGATTCTCAGTAGCAGTAAGAAAACTAAACATTTGAACGGTAAGAATGTTCCTTACTGTTTCTTCTAAGTCATTCTGTGAGATTGAAGCTAAAAAGTTCTACGTGGAGGTGGGGTATGGAATCAAGAAGGGTCTCTGTTTCTCATAAAGGAGCAGAGAAAGGATCTCATTTTTCATCAATTTGGGTTTCTGGTAAGGCTTTGAACTGGATTGTATCCAAGTTTAATGAGGAAGCATCATGTCTATGGTCTGGAGCAAAGCATGCGCATTTTCATGAATCTTCTGAATGGCTTGTTCTTAGTCGTGGCAAGAACATAGCAGGGGAGTTTCTGAAATTAATGGGTCCAAACAAAAAGGGGGGTAACATCGATCTATTCTTCCCTGCTGGAAAATCTTGTGTAGGATGGCTTAAATGGGTCAAGTTCATCAAGGATATCAATTATGTTTCCTCTCCTATTCACAATGAAATTTTTCAGCCTAACGATGGTCATTCCAACTCCGTTTCTCCTAATTTAGGTGCTGCGTTACTTCCTGATAACTTGGAGGTTAGCTCTATTAATTGGAACCAAATGGTTGTTCTTGAAGCAAATCAAAATATTAGCTCATGGAATGGGATCGGAGCTGAGTTGGGACTGCTTTTAAAGTGCAGTAAGGATTTTCACTTCCAACCCTTCTCGGCTTCTAGAGCCATGTTTCTCGTTAGTAACTCAAAGGAACGTGAAGCACTTTTCAAAAGAGGTGAATGGTTCATTAACGGTGTTTCTTTCAAGTTTAAACCCTGGTCTTCTAATATGAATCTCCTAAGTTCTGAGGATTTATTAAACAAAGATGCAGCTTGGGTTTCCATTGTTGGTGTTCCTTTTTCATTATGGAATGAAAAAACTTTCGAATCTTTGGGGGCCAAATGTGGGGGATTAATTAAAGTCTCCAAATACACAAAATTTGGTCTTGATTTCTCCGAAGTTAAGCTGTTTGTTAAAGGTCCTTTAGAGAAGAAATCTTTCATCGTCGACATCAATTACGAGCCACTTCCTTTCTCGCTAGAATCTCTCAGTATCTACTATTCAATCTGAACTTGTGGAATCGGCGATGAGTCGAATGCGAGTCATTATTCCTCGAAATTACCCAATTACGATGATTTAACAAATAGCGACAATCTAAAGAGTCGTGTGCGAGGTTGACTGTACGGTTTACGTACCAAAATCCTGCTTTACATGTAAACGTTGTTGTGCCTTCATTGGAGATTACTAAGGCTAGTACATCTCGTGATGCAAGTACTTCTGCAAAGAATACTGGTCAAGCTATAGATGGGGACAATTCTAAGCTATTTAGCGACGTGGTTCGTTCTTCTCCACTCTCTAATATTCCTAGGGATACACGACCTACGGAAGTAATTTTAAATGGCATGGTTTCTGATAATACAAACCATTTGTGTTTGGATTCTTCTAATGGGCTTAAATATATTAAAATGAAACAATCTGGGTTTTTTCCAAGTGGGCTTATCCAAAACTCCACTTTTAATTCTAAAACTTATTTTGATGATAGTTCTGCGTCTTCCGGTAAAAGTCTTTCTGGAGATGATATTATAATACAAGAAGATAGGGGTTTCAGTTCTGATTTTTCCAAAGAACAAGAGAGAATGTGTTCCGAGATGTTAATGGAAGAAGATTCTACTTCAATTGGTCCCATGGAGTCCTTAGTTGCAGATACTCCACTCAATCTTAGTCCAGCCAAATCCCTAGATGATATATCTGAGTTTAATTCTGGTTATTTCTCTTCGTACATTGCGGGATTGGATAATGGGGATTCTGGCCCTTCAAAAGCTCCTGAGGTAAATCAATTCCCCCAGTCTAATTCTCCAATTTGTACCCCAACTTCCGATTTTTTTGCACAAGCTTTGATTGATAAAAACAAGGAAGCTGTGGTCATTCAATTCATGAAAGAAAGATACATGCCTGCTATAGAGATGATCAAAGCAGTTAATGATGTTTCTGGTATGGGTGTAGAGGGAGATATTGATGATCTCATTCGTCTACTTATCAAGTCGGCTATTAAAAAGCCTGAAGTTTTTAACTTCGAATGTAGGGAGGCAAATCCAGGTGTTTAGTTTTCTGTATTTCTTATTGGGTTTCTTTCTATCTATCGTTGCTATGTTAAAAATCATCTCTTGGAATGTTAAAAGCCTTAGGGCTAGTAAGAGGAGGGCAAGAATTAAGAATTGGTGCCTTATCCATAAACCAGATGTAATAGTTTTCCAAGAAACTTTGCTTCCCAAATGCTGTGATTCTATTGTTAAACAAATTTGGGGGCCTGGCATCGTAGAATGGCTTGCTCTGGACTCTATTGGGAGGTCTGGTGGCATATTGGTTCTTTGGAACCCTAACAAAATTCAAATGACAGATCATATTATAGGTACTTTTTCTGTAAATATTGGTTTCAGAAATTGCATTGACAACTTCAAGTGGCTTTTGTCCTGGTTTACGGTCCTTGCAGTGTTGTGGAAAGGCGCAGGCTATGGAAGGAGCTGAGCTTGATGAATGAAATTTGGTTGTGTCCTTGGTGTATTTGTGGGGATTTCAATGTGGTTAGATATATGTCTGAAAGAAAGGGATGCAGAAGAATCACCAGGGGGATGCAAGACTTTGGGGACTTCATTGATACTCATAATCTTATTGATATTCCAGTCCAAGGTGCTAAATACACTTGGATCAGTAGTTCTTCGATTCATACTAAAAGCAAGTTAGATAGATTTCTTGTCAGTGAAAGCTGGGACGACCACTTCCACTCTATCTCTGTAAATGCTATGGCAAGGCCAATGTCGGATCACAAGCCAATTATGCTCAGTTGTAACATAGAAGATTGGGGTCCTCCCCCGTGGAGGTTCGAAGGTATGTGGTTGCTAGATGGATCTATTCTTGAGCTTATGGCTACTTGGTGGAATTCTTTCGAGATAGTGGGTCCTCCAGGTTTCCAACTTGCTAAGAAGTTTCAACTCTTAAAAGCTAAGCTGAGAGTTTGGAATAGGGATGTCTTCGGTAACATCAACAGAAAATTTGAAGGGGTTTTAGAGCAATTGAACTTGCTGGATCAACTTGTGGACGATGGGTCCATTACAGATGCTCAATTGGTTTCCAGAAATCAACTCAAAGTCAAGTTTGAAGACATTGCTGATATGCAAGAGATGCATATAAGAGCAAAATCTAGAATTCAATGGCACCTAGATGGCGACAGAAACACTAAATTTTATCATCGTATTGCAAAGTCTAGAAGAAGGAGAAATACGTACGCGCGATTACGTATTGATGGCACATGGGTTGAGGATAAAACCACTATCAAAAATAGTATAGTTGAACACTTCCACAATAGGTTCAAGCTTGAAGACGACACTAAGTTTTCTTTGGATAATCTGGGTCTTAACTCCATCTCTGAAGAAGAAAATCTTGCGTTGCAAAGAAACTTTTCTGAGGAAGAAGTCCTGTTAGCTCTCAAGTCTTTAGGTCAAGACAGGGCTCCGGGCCCTGATGGATTGCATGTTAATGTAATTGTGAAGTGTTGGGGATTCATGAAGCATGATATTATGAGGGTAATCAGTAACTTTCAAGATTCTGGTTTTCTTGATTGGAGGCTCAAGTCCACATTCATTTCTCTACTTCCTAAGAAAATAGTTGTGGAAGAGATAAAAGATCTTCGTCCTATTAGTCTCTCAAATACCGTTTTTAAAGTCATTTCAAAAGTCCTGGCTGAGAGATTAAAACTACTGCTGCCTAAACTCATCTCAAGTTCTCAAACAACTTTCATAAAAGGAAGACAGATTTTGGATAGTATCTTAATAGCGAATGAGTGCTTAGATTCGCGGCTTAAATCCAAGTCTTGCTGGCCTGATTTGCAAGATTGATCTCGAAAAAGCTTTTGATAACGTTAAATGGTCTTTCGTCGATGAGGTTCTAAAACAAATGGGGTTTGGGAGTATTTGGAGGATGTGGATAAGTGGATGTATTCAGAAAATTCCTTTCTCGGTGTTGGTTAATGGCAGTTCTTGTGGGAAATTCACTAGTGAGAAGGGTTTGCGCCAAGGAGACCCGCTCTCTCCTTTTCTTTTTCTTCTCGTTTCTGAGGTGCTTAATGTCATGATTTCCAAGTCTTTGGTTCTTTGGAAAGTTAGGCGCTTTAAAGTTAAAGAAGATGGTACCATTATTAGTCACACTGCAATTCGCAGACGACACGCTGGTCTTCCTTGACGCCGATCTGGAGCAAGTCAGATATCTAAAATACGTTTTATTATCCTTCGAATTTGCTTCAGGCTTGTGCACTAATTTTAGCAAATGCAGTCTCTTTTCTTTGTTGGTGAAGTGGATAATCTGGACTCTATGGCATTTGTTTTGGATGCAAGTGTGAAGCTTTCCTTCTATATATCTCGGTCTACCAATCGGCGATCAAACCCTATCTAAATCAAAATGGGATATAGTCGTGGAGAAATGCAAATCCAGACTTGGTACTTGGAAACGAAGTACTCTTTCAAAAGGCTGGTAAAGCTCACTTTAATTAGAAGTGTCCTTCTTAGTTTACCAATATATTATTTCTCTTTGTTCATGGCTCCCTGTCTCTATGATTCACAAAATAGAAAAATCATCAAAGACTTTCTACACACAACTCAGCCGATAAAAAGAATACTCATTGGGTTGGCTTTTCAAAATTGTGTAAGCCTTTAGACAAAGGTGGCTTGGGTCTTCGTAACATTAGTGCCATGAACAAAGCCTTGATGAAAAAATGGTGGTGGAGGCTTGGCAAAGAAAAAAATGCTCTTTGGGCCAAGATCATATTCGAGAAATATGGTTGTTCGATTTGGGATGGAGAACCAATATTCCTACTTTGCCACTCATGGAGTCAGTTTGTGGAGAAATATTGCCAAGGTTGCTGATGATTTCTTTAAGTGCACTCAATTCAAAATTGGAAATGGTAAGAGAATCCGTCTTTGGGAGGACAAATGGTGTTCTCAAGGTCCTTTGTTCGTGGCTTTTCCAAGAATTTATGAAGTCTCTGGCAGTAAAAATTGTTCCCTTCATTCGTTATATGCTAGTGACGTTTCCGGTTTTCACTGGGATCTAAAAATCAAGAGAAGAAGGCTTTATGATGCTGAAATATCTGAGCTCACTTCTGTTCTCCAATTGCTTGATGCCGTGGTGTTTCTTCCTGATGTGGAGGACGAATTGGTTTGGGTGGGAGACAAATCTGGGGTGTTTACAGTTAAGTCGGCCTATTTAAATGATACCAATGACTCTTCTACAGTCTCTTTCCCTCGGAAGAAAATATGGTCAAATTATTGGCCTCATAAGGTAGGATTTTTTCTATGGCAATTGGTTCAAGACAGGGCTCCCAACCATCGATAACTGCACAACGAAGGAACTGTCCAATAGCCTACGCATTGGCAACCCTTCACCAACCTTATGCTTTCTTTGTAACATGGTTCCGGAATCTAGTACTCATCTCTTTTGGGAGTGCTTATTTTCAAAACATATCTGGGCTTACTTTTGTGCTCAGGCAAACACTCAAGTGCCATCTTTCAATAGTTTATTTGAATTGTTTAAAAACTGGGTTGTCTACAAAGGTCCCGCCTTGTCTAAATCGGTGTGGAAATGTTTGCTGCTAGCATCTCTGTTGGAGCATTTGGCTGGAAAGGAATTCACGTTGTTTCAATGGGAAGAAGAGAGGTTGGACGCCATTATCACCGACGCTAAAGTGAGCGCTTTCCATTGGGTTCAAACCAAGACAAAAACAACTAATCTCTATCTTCAGGATGTTATCTCAAACTGGAAGACTCTCTTATTTGATCCTCCATAGTTCGACGGTATGTTTTGGTTGTTTTTATGGGTTTTTTCCTTTGTTATTTTCCCTTTTTCTCCCCTTCTTGGTGGCTAGCCTTTGTGCTGTTTTGTAATTCTGCCTTCTTTCTTAATATATCATCTATTTACCGAGCAAAAAAAAAAAAAGATGGTCTGTTTTTCTTCTTTTTTTTGTGTGTGTTTACTTTAACGGGACATATTTGGTAATTACTAACGTAATAGATAATTAACTAAGTATTTTAAGATAATTATAGTTTTCTCTACTAATTTTTTTAGATAAACATTAAAATCAATTGTTGTTACCGTCAAAAAATTATTGACAGCCTATATCACCATACATGGATGTGAAATCATAAGCCATAGAATGAATTAGTAATATAAAATTTAAATTATATAATAATAAGGGTATATAAGGAATTAGCTTTTTATAAAAACCATGTAAATCTCATTTCAAGATATCTACAACTCCAATAAAATTTGTCAAATTCCAAGATAAAAAGTAGTTATTAATGACTCCTTAACATGTATATGGGTATACAAGTTAAGAAGAGCCATTAAAGAATCACTCCAAATCCCTGTGAGATTGTCATTAATGCGACATTAACAACAGGCAACGACAAGCTATGACATGAATATTTCATCCCATCAAAGGATGTTAAGAAGTTGATGAAGCCGTCACCAAACATCATCATGGGATGATTAACTTGAAAAATCCAAGATACAACTGCGAACTATACTATGAGGTATCAGGTAAGTTTAATTAGCCGTTTAGAGCAACTACAATGGGCGACTAAACCCATTTATTTGGTCTCTGAACCAGGCGTAGCGAGACGGACCATCGACCAAATCCCAGACTAAACCCAAATTCCAGACTATATTTGGTCGGGGACCAAAGACTAAACCCAAATATAGTCGAGCGTTGATATAATGTTCGCCCCAAAACCAGGCGAACTTAAAGTTTACGCCCACACCAGGCGGGGTTAAAGTTTACGCCCCACACCAAGCGGGGATAAAGTTTACGCCCCATTTTTTTTTTTTTTTTTTTTTAGTCGGGCGGGGATAAAGTTTACGCCCCACACCAGGCGAACTTATAATTTACGCCCCACCAAATTTAGTCTTCTACCGATGTGTCACTAAGACGGACTAAACCCAAATTTTGGTCTTTTTTTCCCTCTTTGGTCTTTGGTTATACTCGCACCACTGCAGTTGCTCTTAGGAGTACGGTAGTGGATGAACAATCCAAACAAATACTAAATTTTAATGAAAGTACAGTAACACAGGTGCTGTACATTAAGTGACGAAATGCTTTGATAGGTTTTCCATGTAACCAGTGGCAAGGTTCTAACATCATGGTTGAACAGTGGGTTTCATCAACAAGAACAACAAATCTGATCATTGAGTTACCGATTTACTAATTCAGTGAACCGAAACCTGGTTTAGGGGCTATGAATAATAATAGAGAAAGGTCAAACTAAAAAGTGCAGTCAAATTATACTGACCAAAATCAAATGGGCTATGGTTAATAAAAGTATGGGCTATATTTAAGAGAAGCCATATTATACAGTACTCAAGCTCATATGTTTTCGCCGTTTATAGCGGAGGATGTTTAGAGCACTAAATTTGGACCACCGTCAGTCTGCTTGGTATCAGTTTGTGACTGCAGCATTTTGTCATTCTAGCGGGTGGGGATTTTTTATTGTTTGAAGGATGAGTGCTTAAATTTTGCATATGCTTTTAGTCTGTATAGTTTTTTTTTTTTTAATTGATTTAAACGTTTGCAATTTTGTTTTTGACGATAACTCTAACAGGGATCATGATCATCTCTTCAGCAACCTATTTTACATGTATTTTTATGGTAAATTCTTGTTCCCTCCCATTTCAGGCATTTCATTAAAAAACCTTGTGTAGCTGTAGCTTAGAATATACTGCGTATAATTTGGTTTCTCTCTTAAGGGAGGATGGTTGAGGAGGAGGTCGGAAACTTTGCGCCGTGGGTTTCTTACATTCTGACTGGGTTTGTGGGCTTCATTACATCATGGTTAATTCTCCCTAGAAATACAATCTCTGTTGGAGCCTCTGATTCTGTATACGGCCTCGCTGCTATTAGTCTTTTTGTCAAGGTATGTATTCCATTCTTGTGCAACCAGTAAATATCATTGCAAGATTCGAAGTAGATAATGGTTTCAAATATGCCGCTTACTTGCAGATGCATTCTGAATGGACGCATATGCTTTTAGTGCTCATACTGACTTTCGAGTTTGTATCAAGGGTGAGCTATATATACATATGTTTATCCTCCTACAAATAGATAAAATTTAGGTGGAAGGTCGCTTATCGTACTTTGATATTAATCTAGTAGTCCTTTTGGTGGATTAGATGAGAGAAGAACTACGGGGTTCAGCTGCAGTGTTGGATGCAATCAAGAAAGGTGATGGACAGATTCCTGTCATCAGTCACATTTCTCATGTCGCGGGTGCTTTAACAGGTGTAGGTTTGGCATGTCTCCATGCGGTGGTTCCTGTGCTCCTTCTGAACCTTTCGATACAGATGCAGTTTCGATACATATCAACCTACCGGTCAGGATTGATCAGACATAGACCGTTAAACCGATAGAATTGAGAGAACTTGTAATTATTATCCATGAAACAAATAATCTCTGTAAGAGATGTACAAAGCCTATTTAAGGCTATTCCGACAGGTGAAGTTATTACAGATAGGTCAATCATTGACCAGTTGACTTATGACAGCTGTATTGACTCACACACTTAACTGGCACAGACACCCCCTTCAATGTGATACTGACAGACACAGTATCAGAGTGACAGACAGTACAAGAAGAGCAGAAAGCTAAAAAATTAAGAAAAACAGTCATTACAAGAATAGCAAAAAGCGAAAAAGACTAAGCAACTGATGAAGTAATCTTGTCAGAAGAAGAAGAAGTTGAAGTAGCTGATGTAACTGAAAAGCCGAGCAATAGTTGTAATAATCTTGCAAAAGTTGGAAAGCGAGAATCCTTTTGTAAAAAGATCTGCAACTTGATCTTCAGAAGCTATATGTTGAAGATGTAATTAGAAACCTTCCTCCACCAACTTCGACAAAGATGATCTTTGTATTTCTATGTGTTTTGTCCCGACATGGAATACGAGGATTAGTTGCCAAGGCTAAAACACTAGTATTGTCACAGTAAAGCAATGCGTGACCATCCAATAGAATATGAAAATCACTTAAAAGATATGATAACCATTTTAACTCAGCAGAAGCAACTGACAAGCATTTATACTCAGCCTCAGCAGATGATTTGGAAACAGTTGGTTGTTTCTTTGAAGACCAAGAAACTAGATTTGGACCAAGAAAAACAGCAAAACCAGAAGTTGATCTTCTAGTATCTGGGCAACCAGCCCAATCTGAATCAGAAAAAGCTTTCAAACTACACAAACTGCCTTTGAACAAAGTAATTCCCATACCAATTGTGCCCTTAAAATATCTTAATATCATTTTAACCAGTTGTAAGTGTAAATCAGTAGGTGAGTGCATGAACTGTGAAACATAATTAACTCCAAAGGAAATGTCAGGCCTAGTGATAGTCAAATATTGTAAAGCCCCAACTAGTACCCTGTAATCAGTAGGATTGTCTAGTTTAACTCCATCATGCACGACAATCGGCACCCTTTATGTAACGGGGTATCACAAGGCTTACAATCCATCATGTTAGCCTTATCTAACCGTTCTAAAGTGTATTTATTCTGAGTTAATTTTATAGAATTGAATCTCTGACTGCTTCTAAACCAAGAAAAAATCCTAACTCACCCAACTCCTTTATTGCAAACTCTTTCTTTAAAGTAGCTACTAAACCATCCATCATCACAGAACAACTTCCAGTTAACAAAATGTCATCAACATACAATAATAAAACCATCATTCCCTTGTCACTCATATGCACAAACATGGAATTATCTGAAACTAACTTGGTAAAACCACAAGAAATAAGGAATGAACTGAACCTATGGAACCAAGCTCTAGGATCTTGCTTTAATCCATATAAACTTTTCTTCAATTTACACACATAGTTATAAAGACTAGATGATCGCTGCCACGGTGGGACGGCCGACCGAAAAAACTTCCAGATACGACCTTTTCCTTTCTTAATTTTTCCAACACATGGTTTTCTTTCATCGGTTCTTTATGATTTCCCAGGATTTTTGTTCTTCGACCTGGTCATACATAAGAATGGCTTTAAAAATTAAAGTTCAAACTTCAAAGTCTGTCACATATATAATTTGTAAATTCAACACGCAATGTGTACTCAGGTTAATAATAACGAAGCTACGAGTCTAAGAGTTCAGCTACAAAATTTCAAATTTAACTTAACCATGTTGGATGACAAAATCTTGTCAACAATGGAAAATCCTGGTGGTTGTAATGAAAGTCAAATTTCGAAACAAAATATAGGAACCACAAGAACCCCAATAAAAACCAACTGTGATCCATCTTAGTTTCCCTTACAGAGTTTATTGCAGAGCATGCTGTAGATTTGCCTCTCATGTTGAGGCTCAAAATAACAGATATGATGATAATATTACCACATGCTATGTCCTTAGGTACACTCGTATAGATACTTACTTGTTATGTTCTTGAATAAAAGTAACAACATTCTGGACAACATAGATGACCATTTTTTTGACATGATCATAAAAATAAAATAGATTAGATTAACATCGTCAACAAAAGACTCAGGGATAAAGATTCTACATACATGATCGAATATCACTCTAGCGTAAAATTAGAAGATGTATGCATATTTTAAGTAGCAAGTTAAGATGTGCTAAAAATTCAACCTCTAGCTTATCTTTCTTAGCCCCGTGGTCGCGCGGAAGCAGGCGAAACTCTTCATCCAACTTAACACATTGTCGAACATTTTCAATTGATACAAAGTCAACTGCAACCTTGGTGCACGACTGCAAAGAGTAAACATTAATGGATTAAGATGTGAAACAAAACGAGTAACCAAGGAATCATCTTTATATTAAAATAAAAAGGATAGTTAGAAAAACTCTTTTGATTATCCCATCGACATCTGAACAAAATAGTATTAAATGTGATAGCACAACTGACAAACAGGAATAATAAAATTCTATTTCTGAAACAGGAAGAACAACCATTGCATTGCACGGAGAAGGTTTATCAGATGAGCTACCATCAGAAGTTTGCTACACAACTCACAACAACCTAGAATTGTGCTCTGCTATGGATGGATAGTTTATATTTTATCAACATTATTACAGATGTGTATAAATACACGCAGACACACTATGAAGCATAGGTTCTGTTACTATCATAAATGTAGACAAACAAACATAGGGAGACAGAGCATTGCAAGTTAACAGAAAAACAAGAAGAGAAATAAAGGATAAACAAATACAAAAAAAAAAAAAAAAAAAAACGTTCACCAAACAAAATATGAGATCTGTGTGTATACCTTCAGGTTCCACACTTGATGCGAGACAACCTGCGAGAATCGGTACATCTTCATGAACATCTTGCACAAACGTCCAAGGTTCGAATCCTAAACAAAACCAAAAGCATAATCAGATGCAAACTAAAAAATGTTGTAGGAAAGGAAAAATGATGTTTTCACATATATATGTTCATTTTTCGACCTACCAAATTCTTCCTTGAGCTTCCTCTTATGCTCGAAGGTTAGGTAGAATGACTGATCATGAATGGGGTGAATGACCTGTAATATATATAGAAGAGAGTGAAGTTAAATAAAATTTTTTTTCTAAATGTTCATATGTATCACGGATTTTAAAGAGTATACATGCAATGCATCCTCGCAACAAAGTACTACAAGTGAATCCAATGACCTCTTCCCAGATTTTCTGCTTTCCCAAGAGCTCCGAATCTCAATTTGTGGGTTAACTCCAACAAGGGTATTACCATCCTCGGACAGCTGCTCACTTCGAGTAGCACTATCCTTGGATAGCGGCTCTGAGTGTTCCGTGGTGGATGTTTCTGAAGCCAAAAAGTTGTTATCTGAAGTGGATCATAGCACTCAGAAAAGGAATACTAAAAGAACATTAAAATGATGATCGAGGATACAACATGTTATTATACATACACATGCAAACTGTTAAAGTTGTCTGGGAATATTAAGTGCACAATTTCCATGTAACTTAACTATCAAATCAAATGAGGCTAAGAAATTTCATGCTTAATATCATTACAAGAACAATATCAGGTTAAATAAAAATGTAATATTTAGTGACCATTAACCCAATATCCAGTGACTAAATTCCTATCCAACTGTCCTATTATTACAAATCTTCACTATAATCATGCAATTCAACTATCAATTCATCTTCATAGTTCTCATATCCGTAAACCCCAGTACTTATTCTACAGAATAATCACTAATTTCACATACATTTAAAATACAATAGGAAACCCTAATTTCAATTACCTGATTTATCCTTTCCCGTAGCTTGAATCGATTCCTTGAATCAATACCACTACTAACAATCATTACATGATCTTTTATCTCGTATCTTGGTCTAAAAATCTTAATCTAATCTCTCAATTTTCATCAGCAGTTGGGATCGGAGAAGGGGGCAAGAAAGAAGAAGAAGAAGAAGAGAGAGAAAGAAACAGAATCGAAGAGGTGCCTGGGAGTCGACCCCGGGACCTCTAACTCAATTTTACCAAAAATGCCCCTCAATAATTAAAGATTTCCAACTTCCGTGTCCTTTTTTTCCTTCAGTTAAATTTACGCGATTACCCTTCATTTTTCGGGTTATCTACGCAACTGTCTAAAAGAAAATAAAAATAAATTACGCCTGCGTCCTTTTTTGAGGGACATTTTCGGATTTTTATTAATGGACAGACACCAAATCCAATCTTTTTGTGTCAAATTGGAAAAAAAAGGCATGGGCCATATTGACACAAAGTCACCATATATAGAGTCCTCCCTCGCTTCGCTCGGTCGGCCTAATAATTTGGATTAATAAATCCATGTGGCTGTGACATGTATACATCCTCATTCAAAAAACCATGAAGAAAAGCATTACTTACATCTAATTGTCTAATCTGCCAATTAGTTGTAAGTGCCAAACACAAAACAACTCTAACAGTGGAACACTTAACCACATGACTGAAAGTCTCGGTAAAATCAATACCATCCTGCTGGTTGTACCCTTTTGCAACAAGTCTTGACTTGAATCTATCTATAAAACCATCTAGTTTTTGTTTGATTTTATATACCCACTTAGAACCTAAAATGTTCATATGTGGTTCAAGTGCTACATAGTCCCAAGTATCATTATTCATTAATGTTGTATATTCATCCTTCATAGAAAACTTAATAGCAGTCCTAAAAGTCTTTGGCTCAGCAACAGTAGTTAACAATGAAGTATAAGAAGGAGACATTGAATATTTTGTAGTAAAATTATCCAAAAAATCAGGAAATTGTTTGGGCTTAGAAATACCTTTTTGTGACCTTGTAACTATAGTAGTAGAAGGAACAGACAAATCAGAGATTGTAGTTTCTGGTAGCAAACAAGTATCTGAATTGGAATCAGACACAGGGGAATGAAAATAAAACTGACTTTCATCAAAGATCACATGCCTAGACACATAATATTTTTTAAAACTAGATTATAACACTTATAACCCTTATGCACATGACTATAACCAAGAAAAACACATTTTACCAACTTTGGAGACAACTTATTAACTCTGGAATGAGCTAAATGTGAATAACAAATAGTGCCAAAAATTTTCAAAAAAGAATAGTCAGGAGGAACACCAAATAACACCTCATATGGAGACTTAAAATTCAAATTTCTTGTTGGAGTTCTGTTTATCAAAAAAGTGGCAGTAAGGAAAGCATCATACCACATATCTTTAGGAAGATGAGCATTAAACAACAATGCTTTCTTAATGTGCCTATGCTTTCTTTCAGCGAGGCCATTCTGCTCAGGAGTTTTTGGACAAGAAATTCTTATTAAAATACCACATGATTCCAACAAAACTTTAAAAGGGCCTTTAACAAGTTCTGCTGCACCATCAACTTGAAAAGCTAAAAGTTTGGAATTGAACTGAAGTTTAGTATGAGATTTAAAATGAGTAAAACACTTAACATCATCTGATTTCAGTTCCATTGGATAAATCCAATGAAACCTACTATGATCATCTACAAAAACAATATAATATATGTAACCATTTAAAGAAGGTACAGCTGGACCCCAAACATCACAATGAATCAAAGCAAGAGGTTTATCAGCATGAGAAGAAGAGAGTTGAAATGGTAATTTTTTACTCTTAGCAAGCTGACAAGGATGACACAAAGATGAAGATTTAGGAGTAGTCAAAGTGATGTGCTTAGAAGAATGCAACTTTTGAATAATATGACTAGAAGGATGACCTAGCCTGTCATGCCAAACTTTAGAGGATGCATTCAAAGTAGTAGAAAAAGCACAAGGAGTAGTTTTAGAATTTGAAAAATATTGAATTGGATATAGATTGTTAACTACTGAACCATGAGCAAGCAAAGCACATGAATATAAATCTCTAATCTCATATCCATATAGATCAAGTCTAAAATATCATGATTCTTCTTTGTGAATCTAGCAACTGAAATCAAGTTATGTTTCATCTCAGGAACTAAAAGAACTATGTTCATCCTAAAACTAGTTTTAGGTGTTTGTATAGAAGAATTACCAATGGAAGTTATTTGAAGAAACTTACCATTACCAACTTGTACTTTATCTTTGCCTATGAAATTAGAAGTATTTTGTATTATACCTTCATCACCAGTCATATGAGCTGTAGCTCCTAAATCAGTTATCTAATGTGAAGCCGCCACTAGTGGAAAATGAGGCTTCTATGACCCACATCGGAGACCCTCACTAACGGTAGTTGGATCATTGACCAAACATAGCGGTCTCTGATATGGTAAAAAAACAAAAAAAATTCCGAGAGCCTAGTAAGCAGTCTCTGAATTAGAAAGTATATTTACTATTCTGCCCTCCAATTCAGAGACCCATGAACTACGATGAAGATTTGGTGGATTTGTGTCAGGATTTTTGGGCCCACACTGTGTATGGCCAGGATTGAGCAATCTAGACGAGCGGATGGATGAAGTTCCCTTATCTCTTTGTTTTTATCACTGCACTAATGCCTCACATATCTCCATCTCCCTCTCACTCTCACCTATCTTCTTCTGTTTCTCCTCGAGAACAAAGGGGTTTAATTATTAATCGAAGAAGAAATCTCCCACCATGGCTAAATAGTATATTTGTATCATTATATGTTCGATCTAAAGCCAATTCATCTTCCATCATATTAACTCCGAAGTAAAATTAGAGCATTAAGAGAGAGAAATCAAGAAGATGAAGAAGAGAGATCTTCTACTGATGGAGAATGGGTTTGTGTTTGAATCACTTGATTTGGAAGAAGAAATCAGAGAAGAAATTGATGGTGATGTCCTTAGTTGATGAAGAGGATGAAGAGGTTTAGATGAATTTTAGGACAGTGGGTTCTCGAATTCAGTGATGCTGATTCAACGATGTTTGCTTGGATAGCGTTTTCATGTCCGAATTTCAATCGATGGAGATTCATGTAACAGAGTCATTGAACTAGAAACCCTAATTTCTATTCCTCCTCTTGTACCTCATCGGAAGGTATAAATTTCATTTTTGATTTTTAATTTCAATTATTTTACTCAGTTTTTTTTGTTCAATATCATTTTGTAAGGATTCATGTGTTTTACACTCTCTCAGTTGCAAATTTCTACAGGTTTTATGATTATCTACTTTTTTGTTGTTGAATCTTTTAACTTGACTGTTTGTTTTTAAATGAAACCTTAAATTGGGGATTGGCAATTTATGTTTTACAAAATTAAGATCTTATTATTTTGATGAGTGATTGGATTTTGACAATTTTTCTAAATGATCAAGTTCTTATTCATGTTTGACCGAATGATTTCGACTTATTTCGGAATTTTGTTGTTTTGGTTGATGGTTGAGTTTATAGTTTCAATACCTTGATTTATCTTGATAAGGAGTTGTGATTTTTTCTAATACTGATGACTACTGTTTTATTTCATTTAGGCACTGCCTGCAATATATTGTGGGCAAGAGTTTATGCACTAACACGTTTGTTGGAACCGTTTCCTGAAGAGAGATCAGTCAATCAGAACCACAGTTGGTGTCTTTCCATGATAGTGATATTATTTTTTTCACCTTATCATGTTAAGGAACATCAATAAGGTTGAGTCTTTTACGAGAGTTGAATATCAATCTAGGCCATCGATTAGTGGTGTATCTTAATTTAAGAAGTTAATTGCAAGACTTCCCCCTCGAGTTCACTCCGTATACTATTGCGATGGGATTGGGAACATCTCAACATCACACTTGCGCACTAGTAATTCAAAGGTTTTTTAAACAGCTTACATGTACTGCACAAATTTCTTACTAATAAATTGTCTCATTGGATTCTTTAATAAATTACTCTTAACTGGAATTTTTTGTTACAGTCTGAGCTTGAAATAGAGCCACGTTATCCATTGTTTGGAGGATGGAAAGACACTTTTGTTATTGGGTATGGACTACAATTGGAGGACTTCCTTTTCTTGTCAGCTTATGGCAAGCGTTACCTTAATTTCACTTTCGGATGTCCCCTTGTTAATACCGTGGTTGAAAATTTTACCATGAAGGTACAATATAATATCATAGTTGTGTTAGACTCTTTATTTTATTCTTATTGGTTCCTTTCGTCCATTATCTATTAAGTGATATGGAAATGAAAAATGTACAATTTCCTGTTTTACATACCGGCTGATTGTATATACATTATGCATCAGGTGGTGCTTCCCAAGGGATCAAAAGATCCATCAGCTATCGTTCCTTTTCCTGTTAAGCAACATCTTGAGGTATTTCTTCTCTTGTACAATATTACTGACTTATTGTTTAGGGCAGCTGGAACATTTGTGTATTTTTGTTGACAACACGAGAAATGTACTCACTCAATTACCCATATCTGAAACATTATATCTTTGTGGAATTCTTGCAGACAAGTAACTCGTACCTTGATGTTGTTGGAAGGACACTGGTGGTTCTTGAGAAGAAAAATGTAGTTCCTGGACACGGTATTCATTTTTAGGTAATTATCCAACTTATTAAATGGATCAAGGGTCAAAACCCTCTGCTTGTAAAGGTGATGTAGATGTGGTGCCAGTAAAAGTACAGTTTTCTTTTAATTGGTTGTTTGGTACTTTTCTGCGTCAGTTTCCCTATTCTTGTCCCAGCAAGGATATGCTGATGTTCATAGATTAGATGGTTATCTCAATGGGATTCAGGTTGACATCAAGACTCATAATTCCCGATGATGGTACCCTTAGAAATGTGGAGTTCTACTTGTAACTCCGCATGAACCTCTGCCCTGAGGTTCCGTTTTGTACATTCTGGTTACCTTTTATGGTGCTAGTTTGTGGTCACTTTCAGCAATTTAGAGTTTTGCTAATATAATTGTGCCCCCCCTGTTATGCAGTAATTATGTTGATCACCATGTCAGTACAAGAGAGCAGATTACTCTTCAAGACACAATGGAAGGTGTTGTCTACTCCACATCACAATTTGGACTGGATGTTTAATATCTAATTCTAATTGCAAGGCATGTCAGATTACATTCTTTAAGTTCCTGTTGTATGTAGACTAAATGCATGTGATTTTGTTTGTATAGAGATATTCGGAGATGGAGATACTTCTCAAATTTTCTCAAACTGAAAGTACTTCACTTTCTCTACCCATTTGATGATTTTTCTTATCATTTCGTTGTAGTACATACTTAGTGGAGTTTCTTCTTTCTTACACTTTTATATTTTCAGTTTGTAGGCGAAAGATTACCATCCTGTTCAATCTCAGAACATGGATCTTGCAACAAATAGGTATGTTCGAGATACATATTTTATACTCTTTGGCCGTTTATCTACTAAATTAGTAAATTACCTAGTTGGTTGGTGCTAAATGCAGTATGAAGTCTACAATATCGAAAATGAAATCTCATCTGCTATAGGTACAGTGAGTGATAAAGAGGATGATAATATGTCAAGAACTAAGAATCCCCTGTAAATGCTCTAAGTTATGGTCTCTTTTCTGGAATGTGTTGCTATAGAAATAAAGTATGAAGTCTGCAATGTTAATAAATGACGTCTCATTAGCTATTGTTACAATTAGTGAAAGATGGATGAAAATATGGTGAGAACTAAGAATCCCTTGTCAATGCTCAAGTTAAGTCGTCACCGCTAGAAGTCTTGTGAAATATGTTGCTTTTGAAATATGATGTATGCACGGAGTCTTCAACATGATGTCATACTTTTGTTTGAACCACTTACAATCTTTAATATGTATGCTGGTATTTGCATTCGTTACATGGATGTTTGACTTCTCTCAGTTACATCAATTCAGGCTATATAAACTGATTGTATCTATATGGAAATTGACTAATCGATATTATGATTCAGATCAGGGATGAGTTCGACGTCGTCGTCGTTTTCCACAAGAACAAATGTCCTGATAGTGTTTAGGTTCCCTTTCTTCTAAAACTGAAGGATGTAGTGTCAAAATGCATGTGTTAAACTACTGAATTAGTTTCTCAGTCTCTTAAAAGAGAATCTATGTGATTTTAGGTTTGCTAAATCGTGCTTGATCAGTCGAACAAAACAAAGATTTATTTTGACCCCCTAATGCTTTAAGGCTTTCACTAATGCATTTCCATCGTTCCAGACATTATAATGCACTCAACTACCAAATTTATATCTAGGCACGCAGATGTCATGGCAGGAGTGCTTGCTGTCTCGGGAGAAAGGTATGGGTAGAATGTTCATTCACCTGTTTTAAGTAATGTAGTAGACTTCTTATTATTACTCTGGCAAGCATGTCCAGGATCGGAAGGCTGAAAACTAGTGTTTCTTTTCATGTGCAGGTCTTAAATATCTCTGGATAGGTTTCACCCACCTCGTTGTAAGCTTTCTAAACATCAAATGCACATTTTATGTGAACTACTACTCAGTATGCGTACAAGTCCATTTATACTCCTGATGGGAAAAATAGCCAATACACACGAGTTGCTTGTATCAAGCACCTTGTATCTATATTATTATGTAGTTATAGTAAACATATTTTTCTAAGTGCCTTGTGAGTAAACATGTATTGTGCTGTTGTTGATTTGCACGTTCTTTGTCGTATGTGAACCAGGGACACAACACATGGATGCTCTACTTGATATCATTTATGAAGTATTGGTTAAGTTCATCGTCATCGGAGGAGCTTATCGTTTTGTTGTTTAACATGTTGTTTTTAGCTTATTGTCTATTAGTTTACATCTTGTTGTTAGAACTTATTAGCTACCTAGCTTGGACATGTATTGTATTGAGCCAGAATTTTATCTTTTTTGTGTAATTTAAACCCAATGGATAAAATGAATGAATGTGGAATTCTCAAGTTTGAGTTTAAATTTGGGTTTCATTTGAGTTCCATTTGACTTGACTGTTTTTGAATTTCATTTTACTTGACTTTGAGTTCCATTTGACTTGAGTTCCATTTGAATTTGATGCAGTCAGATTATTTCAGATTTAGCCATTCAGGCATTTCAGCAAATCTGAATCTATATTTTTTTTTATATTATAATTTAAATTTGAGACCCACGGCTAAGGGACTGTACCTCGTACCCTTAAAATCAGTCGTTATTTTGAGACCCACGGATAAGGGTCGTACAAAACAGCTACGCTTTATCAGAGACCCCAACAGAGACGGTTAAAACTGGTCGTATAACTCGTATATATGACTTGTCCTGACAGTCGCGGAACTTCTGTTTTCCACTAGTGCGCAGATGTAGAAGGATCACCAAAGATTTGATCTTCAGTTAAGGAAGTAAAAGCATGTTGTTGTTGACCAGCATTACTTGTTGAAGTTGAAGAAAAAGTTGGTGGATAGTATCTGAAATGACATCTACTGGCATAATTCCCTTTCTTTCTACGAATTTGACAATCAACATTGGACAAATCCCTTCTACCACCGAAGAGCTTTGTCCAGAATTACCATTTGCTTGAGCAGAACTGCTATTCTGTCCAGAATTATACCCTTGAGAATTCTTGTAACCATTATATCCATTATTTTGGCCTTGACCATTCTTAAAATTGCCTTTAGACTTTCCTTTTCCATTCCCAACATAACCATTACCAGAATTACCATTTCTACTATAGAATGCAGAAGGATTTTGTGCATCAAATAACATTGTAGAAATCTTGTTGCTGATCTAAGAGCCATTGCTCATGATTAAGTAATCTAGGTTTTAGCTCAGCAAAACTAAAAGGAACCTCTCTATTATGAGCTGCAATCACAAAGGAATCATATTCTCTTCCTAGACCATTTAGTACATACATTGTCAAATCAGAGGGATTAACCCTTTCTCCTACAGCAGCTAATGAATTAGCTATAGTCTTGATATTATGTAGATAAACAAGAACAGTGAGATTACCTTTTTTGATATTATGAAGCTGATTTCGAAGCATACTTTTCCTGGCCATGAATTGCCTCTTAAAACTGATTTCAAGATAAGCCCAAATTTCTTGTGCAGTAGAGAGACCCAAAACATCACCACTAACAGAATCAGTGAAGGTAGCTTTCATACAACTTGTCACAAAGCAATCTATCTTCCTCTAGCGTATCCATTCCGGATTCAAACCCAAAACATCATCAATTTCAATTTGCTTTGTTGGTTCTGTAATATCACTAGTAACATAACCAAATAGATCTGTTGATACAAGAATGGATTCCATTTGATCTCGCCATAGCAAGAAATTATTTGGACCCAATTTGGTAGAATTTTTTTTTGAGATATTAGTAAAGGGGAAAGTAAAATCACCCATCTGAGCAGCGGAATTCGAAGTAGCCATATTTCTTATCCTTTGATAAACGATTGTTGATGACATGAATCAAAAAGATGAAGATTATTGAAGAACTTGATTCAAGATTTCAGATCTTGAATGAAAAACTCAATCGAAAAAAGATGAGATATGAATCTGTAAAAAAGTATTTGAAAGATGTTTAGATTCAAAAGTTGTTGCGTTTGAGAAAATTGTTGAAAAAATTGTGTTACGCAAGAAAAATTTGTTGAAAAAGTTTCAGCTCAGGATCTTAGGTCGTGATACCATGAGAGAACTTGTAATTATTATTCATGAAACAGATAATCTCTGTAAGAGATGTACAAAGCCTATTTAAGGCTATGCAGACAGGTGAAGTTATTACAGATAGGTCAATCATTGACCAGTTGACTTATGACAGCTGTATTGACTCACACACTTAACTGACACAGACACAGACACATGTGTCTAATAAGAATAAACATAGGTAACCAAAGACAAACAGCATGTGTGTAAAAGGCTAGCAGCTCGATTCATACATATTTGTTTTTGCTGCTGCTACCTTGATTATTTGTGACAACCATTGCTTCGTCTACATATTGCAACCCAATGAATCGAGTCCCGTACCTCATTCCAAAGAATACATGTACGCACAGTTATACTATACTGCTAGGAACACAAAAAGGAAATTTGTTTTTTCACCCATTTGTTACAGAATGATTCTACACCTATCCCGTGATTATTCCCGAGAGGGAATCAAACGGATAAGGAAAAAACTCTCTGCCATTAAGATGGTAAATGCCTTTGTCGTGAGGGACGGTGTAAATGCCTGAATTTTCTCTCGGGATATATAGAATTTTCGTTTATTATATGTTTACACCCGTAAGACTTTTTCAATGAAAAAGGAGTTAAAGTAATACATCCGCACCCTTTTTTTATTGGTTTCTTTGTTTTTGTTTTGGGCAATTAGAAAATGGTCAGTCCTTTTATAAACGGTTGACAACTATTTTTCAATTGAGATTACAACATGGTCTTTTTTTCCTAGCTTGATTGGGGTATACCTAATAAGACAAAAGCCAGGTTATTTTGAAGTAAAACAGGCTACCCCTTAACCTTGTATTTTCTAAATGGCTAATATACCCTTATTTAATTAACACTAAAAATTCCGATTAAGTTAATTAATTGAGTTTAGATGAATTAATTAAGTAGATTAAAACTTATGAATTTAGGTTATTAAATTTTGTTTTTGATTGAACCCATGTGGGAAGATTTTTGATGAAAAAAATTTGTTTTGAGAATTTGTTTTGCAACGGAAATGAAAACATACTACCCAAGCACTTCTAAAAAGGGGATTGCAAAGCTGATGTGTGAAATCATACTCAAAATTAAAGAAGATATCAACACTTTTAGTTCTGAAACTATGAAAAGTCGGCAGGGTCGACGAATGAAGAACATGTCGACTAACTCTGGCCGGCAAGGTCTACAGATGAATAACATGCCGACTATATCCTTCCGGCAAGGTCGGTGAATGAAGAAGATGCCGACTTTATTATTTTTGACACACAGGATACTATTGTAAATGTTTCACTAGTCGACATCTTATTGATTTTTTACCTTGCCAGCTACCTTATAGTCGGCAAGGTCGACAAAAATACCTTGCCGACTATAGGATTTTTGACATACAGAGAAAGGTGTTACAAATGCATGATTAGTCGGCAAGGTATTAATTTCATAACCTGTCGACTAAACTATAGTCGGCAAGGTGTAAGGATGAATATCGTGCCGACCCTGTAAATTCTAATTTCAGAGATGAAAAGTCAGCACAATATTCAACCTAGGAAGATGCCGACTAATACAAGTCGGCAAGGTCGGCAAAAAGAAACCATGCCGACTGTTAATAAAAATTTGGATCATACAGGATTTGAGATTGAGTATAAAATCATATCCAATCTCAAAAACCGTATAATCCGAATTTGATTTTTTTTTTCCTGATTTGGTTTCATATTTAGAGTTTTGGAAAAAAATTTGAAATTTTTATGGATGAATTTTTGGTCGGCATGGTTTTTTTTTGGGCAATTTGGTCTTTTAACACCTTTTAGACACCCCTTAGCACACTAGTTTGGATGGGAATAAAATGGGTATACCCCAATTAATCTGGGTATACCCTAATCTCTCCAGGCTTTTTTTTCCCTAATTCGAAAAGGAATTTTATTTCATAAAAGTTAAGCATTCATAACAGTTAGATCAGCTTGTATAGCTTGATCAATCCAGTTTGGTAAATCAACTGAGTTATCCCACTCCCCACTACTCTCTAAATTAACAGCGTGTTTTGCCAAAATGGTCTACTACAAAAACTAACACCTCGAGGCTCAAAACACTCGAAGTAATTATTTAAAAGATGTAAAGTGTCTTCAATCCAGCTGTTTGTAGTCTATTTCACTGACGCCCAACTCCCATTCAAAGATCTAACAACATTCAAATAGTCTCCTTCCAAGTGCAGTTTCCTGATCTCTTTCTCTACGACTCATCTGACCTCTTCAAATGCAGCTTGAGATTCAGCAAACTCTGGGTCTAAGGCTTTTGCTGGGAAACATCCAACTCCATATTGAAGATCTACATCATCACGTGTAATTAGTCTCATCATTGCTTGTTTAGATAACTCAATGAAGGACACATCAAAGTTTAGTTCTAATAAAGGAGTGTCTGGAGGTTTGCAAGTTATAGCCACCAATGGATTGGTGATAGAAGTAGTCACCCTCCTATTTTGCAGGGATGAAATCCAATCATCATAAAACCTCACTACGGGAAAAATCATCATTGACGGCTACAAATTAGAGTTGTAGTACCCCTTCGACAACTCTATTTCATCCATTATGGAGAGGGTTGTAGAAATTCCAAGCTTTTCTACAATGTTTGACTAAGAGTTGTAAAGGGAGATGTGGATCCTGTTTCGAAAATCTTTTGCCGAGGTTGTGATTCTCTTTCGATTTTTTTTTGAAAGCCTAACACAACCTCTACAAGAGTTGCGAATCCTATTTTCACTATACCTACAGGAGTTGCAGGACATCCTTCCACAACAATCACTATCAATAGTAGAAAACTTTATCACAACCCCCTTGTTAGGTTGTTAAACTCTAACATAATTTTCTAGAGTTTATTTCGCAACTCTTACGATAATTGAGAATAAACCTGTCACTATTCTTGTTCGGGTGGTGGAAATTTTTTGCACAACTCGTATTTATATTGTTATACTTTCTTTTACAACCTTTGTCCAGTGTAGTCATAATCTCTAACACAACTTCTTTTTTTAGTAGATGAATGTGTAACTACAAATTTCGATAGAAGTTGTGTGCATAAAACTATTTTGAAAAAAAAAAATTATAGCTGAAATCGAATTGCCGAAAGTATTTCACATTCACATTAACCTGCCAGTGTAACACATTTACATTCATTTAAGTTAACCTACCACTCTAATTGCATTACCTGGCTAACTTCTAATCACCTTGTATGAAAGTGTGTTGCGCAACGAAAGAAAAGAAAATTACAGATCCTTTGAACATAACTAAAAATATCATATAAATCGTAAAACGCAGATATTGGACTCCCCTACAAATGTGGCAGTATCATACATGTTCCAGTACGGTAGTTTGGGTTACATTGCTAAATAGAAGTGATCTGTTTTTGCTCCATCCTCTTCTTGGTAAACCAAACAACGATTATGAGAAGCATAGCGGTAGATGATATATACCATAGAGGCACTGGCTTAGATGTGAAGTGTCATAGTTCTCAATGAACTTCATATCAGTTGGCATAGCTTTAGCACCTGCAAATCGCTGGTATCAGTTGGCATAGCTTTAGCACCAGTTCTGCATTTTACCCAAACAGCCAATAACATAGCCTTTCAAACTTACTGAGAACAACTATATTGATTAGGGAATCAATTTATAAGTCAATAGAGAAAACCGAAGAGTTTAAGTTGTTTAAAGCTCTTGGGGTGAGAATATTACTGTGTTTTGAGCTCTGCGGATTGGGCAAAAACTGAGTTGACTTAGTTAAAAAAAAATTACGCTATTTTTCTTAATGATTTGATCTGATTATTCTTCTTCTTGGTGTTTTCCATGATATATTTTCAATCTTGTCTCGCTGTTTTTCTAATCGTTTTCCTATTTTCTATTTGCTCCTGATGAATTTCTTTTCTTAAGAAATCGGTTTGCTTTATCTAACCTAATCTATGGTCTTTGTCTAAAGTTAAAATCTTAGCACTTTTGTTCCTTTTTCATTTCGGAAGCTTAATTTTCTTTGCAGATTCCCTCTGCTTGATTATGGAGAGTCTTCAAGTATTGGTAAAAGTATTTTTCTTGGTATTATCAAGTTTTGCAGTTTTGCCCCATCTACAAGCGGTATTGCTACCTATTCACTTTGTGGTGGTTCCTATCAGTATGATTCAAGTATTTCATCATTGTCAGATCACGAATTGCACAATCAATCGGTATGTAGTTCAAGATCAACAGGTTCGACTCAGTCCAGTATGGAAATTTTTCAAAATTCAAAACATCAATTTTCCCCCTAATTATCCTAATCAGCAGCGTTATTCAAGGGTTCAGTTACAAATTATATATGGCAATCTATTGACTGGATTCAGTCTGACCTCCGGAAATTTCGCATATCGATTTCAAAAGATTTTCCTTCGATATTCATGGCAATAATTTTCCTTAATTTTTGCAAAATTCAAAGGAAACCCTAAACCTCAAACCTATATTCTCCTCAAGTTTCTGAGAACTGATACAAATACGATCTTTCATCTCTACTCCTCCTGTCATCTTTCAATAACCATGTCTTCTTCCTCAATGAACCAAATCACCAATATCACTATAATCTTGAAAACCACCAGCATAGATAAACAACCACCAAAACAACCTAGAAAAGCTCTTGGTTCTGCAAAAGCTCTCAACATTGCTGCTGATGAATGGTCCAATTGTCTCATTGGTAAGATTTGGTCCCCTGATCCAGTTCCAACTGCTATAGTTACTGAAGAAATCAATACACTCTGGAGGCAATATAGGAAGAAGGAAATCAGGTACATGGGTAAAAACCTTTATGTTTTTAAGCTAATAAGTGATTAAGAATGTGATGATATTATCAAAAAATCACCATGGAATATTAGTAAAAGTTTGTTAAGTCTGAGAAAGTATACTACAAAGATTGCCATATCAGATTGGAAATTCACTTCTCAACAATGGGATGTGAAATTTATGAAGTTAATAATTGAACATCACAATGTTGTAATTATTGATGAAGCAATTGAAGATTTGGGTAAGAAGATTAGTGTTGTACTTAGAAAATTGCAAAGGCGGGATGGACAAATGAAATAAGCGCCAAAATTGAAATGGATTTGAATAGGCCTTTAAAAAGAGGAGAATATTGGAACACTAACTCTAGTATTGTATGGGTTAGATATCACTGGAAAAGACAGCCACATAACCTTTGCCCAAAGTGTTTTACTATTTTGCTAGAATTGCTAAAGAATTGAATCAACCAATTATGACAGATGAAGAATATGCTATTCAGTGCCAGCAGGGAGATGAAGCCAATCTCATGAAAAAGATTGAAGAATAAGGAGCATCAGATAGTAGAGGAAGTAAGAGATCTAGAAATGAAGACTCAAGAACCAATATTGTTGAAGACTCTTTACTTGATAACCACAACCATACAATATGCATGGAGGGAGTACAAATGAATGGTGATGGAAACTTGTCCAATGACTTTTATCCGACTCAAGCTAATCAGCAAGGGAATCCTGTAATTCTGGTAATTTTTTATTCTTCTTCTTATCTTTGTTTTTTGATTTTTAATCATTTAGTAATTTCTTCTAGCACTTTTGGTCACTATAATCATACTGTTAACCTCTTAGTGTCTTTTTTTCATAATTTTGTTGTTCATTCCCCCATTCTCAGTATGAGAATCCTTTCTTGGAATGTACAGGGTTTCACTTTTAATGTTACCAGAGACTACTTAGCATATTTAATTAGGATCCAAAACCCAGACATAATTTTCCTGTGTGAAACTAAAATGGCTAAGAAAAAGTTCAATCTCTTCTATCTAGATATAGTTATCCTAATAATGTTGTTATTAATCCTATTGGAAGATCTGGTGGCCTATCTCTTTTATGGAAAAATGGCTTTACTTGTGACTTAATGGAGATTGGCAATAATCTCTTCCATGTTGTTGTTCAGTTTGACCCTAGTAGACCAGAATTTTTACTCACTTGTATGTATGGTAGAAATAGTTATACTAAAAAGAAAGAGAAATGGTCTGATATTGAATAGGTAGGAGAAAATATTGTGCAACCATGGATAGTACTAGGAGATTTAAATTTCCATATTACTGATTCTTCCATGAACACTTGTTCTTCTGGTGATAGTCTAGTTAAATTATAAATAACTGTGGTCTGATAGATTTAGGCTACATAGGAAAAGACTATACTTGGAGAAGTAATAATACTGGTACTGGCAATAGAAAATCTAGGATTGATATGGCACTAGGAAATGGGGATTGGGGGATTCATTTCCCAGATTCTAGATTGTTTCATCTTAATCACTTACGAAGCGACCATTCTCCTATTCTTCTAGTCACAGACTATACTCAGAATAAGTTATGGATCCCTTTCAAATTTTATATTCTTGGATTAGTGATAATACTTGTTCAGTTGAAATTTCTAAAGCTTGGTCTATTCATGTAAATGGTTCTCCTGGTTTTCAATTTGTTCAAAGATTAAAATCCATCAGGAAAATACTCTCAAAATGGAATAGAGAGCATTTTGGAAATATCAACCAGCAGGTTGACAGATTACAGTCAGAACTTGAAGGACTTCAAAATTAACCTCCTAGTGAAGTCTGTTCACTATGAAATCCTTACAGTAAATGATGATCTAAGAAAATGGCACCAAAGAAGAGCTGACTTAACTATTTTTTTCAAAGAACATGACAACAACACCAAGTATTTTCATGCTAAAATCAACAGGAAGAAAACCAGGAACAATATTGATGCAATGAAGGATCAGGAAGGAAACTGGATTCACAACAGAGAAGACACAGCAACTCATCTGACAGATCACTAAAAAAAAATTAGTACTACTTTAAATCCCATTTTGGATAAGGGGCTTTATTTAGTGCTTCCAACAGTTTTCACATCTGAGAATAATGTTAGTCTATGCAGAGTTCCAGACATTCAAGAAATTCATTCCTCTCTTAAATTAATGGAGAATTGGAGTGCACCAGGACCGGAGGGATTTCAAGCTGGCTTCTATAAAATTCAATGGGAGATTGTTGGGAATAACATTTGTGCAATGGTTCAGAAATTCTTTCAATTAAGACATATTCTCAAGGAAATCAACAAGACCTACATTTTTTTGATACCAAAAAAGAAGAAACCAATTACAACTGCTGATTACAGACCTATAGGTCTGTGCAACACCTCCTACAAGATCATTTCAAAGACTTTAGTAAGCAGATTGAAGCCATTTATGGCGAAAATCATCTCACCCTTTCAAGCAGCTTATGTTTCCGGCAATACTATTATAGCACAAGAGATTATTCACTCAATGAAGAAAAAGAGAGGAGAAAATGGCTGGATGGCACTCAAATTGGATATGTCAAAAGCCTTCGACCGGCTCGAATGGAGTTTCTTACTCAAGGTACTCAATTATTTTGGATTTTCTGAGGATTTCTGTGAATTAATTTACCAAGGCATTAGTACAACCTCACTTTCTATCATGTTAAATGGATCGCCATGTACTGAATTTCACCCCACTAGAGGCATCAGGCAAGGTGACCCACTTTCGCCATATTTATTCATTATGGCCATGGAATTTTTGTCCAGACAACTTACTGAAGCCAATGAAGCCAAAACTATTGTTGGTATTAAAGTAGAAGGTAGTAATTCACCACATATTAATCATCTTATTTTCGTAGATGATTGCTTGATCTTCACTCAAGCAACCATTTCTTCAGATTAACAACTTGTTGCAACTACTTCAGGATTTCGATTCGCAATCAAATCGGGTTATCAACTTTGATAAATCCTCAGTTTATTTCAGTAAATCCACTGAACCAGAAAATGCTGCTTTGGTGAAACATATTCTAGGTGTCAGTACTATGAATGCAAAAGATAAATATTTGGGATCTCCTTTGATTTTAGGACATTCTAAACAAGAGTCCTTCAGAGATATCAAAGACAATTTTCTTCATAGATTGGCAGGGTGGTCTTCTAGCAATCTTACACAAGCAGGTAGATCAGTTATGATTAAGCATGTGTTAAATTCTGTTCCACTTTATCAGATGGGTACTTTTCAATTACCTAAGAAGCTTATTAATGAGTTAACTTCAATACAGAAAGATTCTTTTGGGGTCATAAGACAAATAAAGGTCACGATCCTTTGGCATGGCTTAAATTATGTAAATCCAAGGATGTAGGTGGTTTGGCCTTTAGGGATCTGGAATTTCTTAATTTAGCTTTATTAACAAAGCTAGCCTGGCGTGTTTGTACTGAATCGTCTCAGTTATGGGTTAAGATACTTCAACCAAAATATTTCAAAGACATTGATGTTCTTCATTATACAGATAAGAAACCTAGTGCTTCTTGGGTATGGCAAGGAATTGAGAAAGGGCTTAAAATTGTGCAGGAAAATTATTTCATGGAAGTAAACAATGGAAAAAGAACAAGAATATGGTAAGATAGATGGGTCTCTGGTATGCATCAACCGCCTATCCCTGTTTCTGATATGCACTATTCCTTTACTTTTGTATCTGAGCTAATTCTACCAAATAAAAATTCCTGGAACATCAACCTGATTAACTAGCTATTCGATAATGCCACTGCTGCTCGCATAACTATGATGTTCTTAGATACTTCTCTAGAAGACAATCTCATCTGGATGCCAGCCAAAGATGTCAAATTCTTAGTGAAAAGAACTTATAACATGTTGGCCAAGTGTCAAAGTGATGCTCAAGTTAATGGTGTTGCAGTCCCAATTAGTATCTGGAAGACCTTGTGGAAGAGTAAAGTAGCACACAGAGTTAAAATCTTTGTTTGGAAATGCATTCGTGACATCATTCAAACCAGGAAGAAAATTTCAAGTTACAATCCAGACATTGACAATGTTTGTGGCAGTTGTGGAAGAGCAGAAGAGACAATTGAACATCTTATTTTTGAATGTCGACATGCAAGGGCTGTATGGAGAAGTACCAATGTAGATATAGATGCAGTCAGTTCTAGTAATATTTCAGTGGCTCAATGGTGTTTAAGTTGGTTTCAGTCCGATCAAAACATTAGAGAAGAACAATGGTTGAACAGGCTTATGATAGGTAGCTGGATATTATGGAAAGACAGATGTGACTTGGTCTTCAAGGGAGTATCTCTAAACCCTTTTAAATCCATGCATAGAATAATCTACTATTTGAATTTTTGTTCTCCTATTCATACTTTGCATAACTGTGATGAAAATGGTAGCTCAACATCTATATTGCAAGTATCAAACTGGAAACTCCCAGACACTGGTGTTTTTAAATTCATCATAGATGCTTCATTTTGCACAATTACTAATAAAGCTGGTACTGGTTTGGTCTTTCGATATCATGCAGGGCAATATGGAGGATTAAAGCGAGGTGTAAAAACGTACCGGCTCAAGATGCCCTGCTGAAGTCGCGTGCTTCACGTGCCATGTGCCGTCTTTGTCTTTACTAGTGCCAACGATTTAAACGTGTTGTGTCGTGCTGTGCTTTACTAGTCGGACATTATCACAAGAATTTAATTAGACAACATATCATTTGAAATTATTTCAAGTAAAATTAACAAGTTTATTCAATAAAAAAAAATAGCCCATCAAATATAAAATTGGATTATTGTCATGTAAATTAATGTTCTAGTTAAATATAGGTGACGACATTATAACAACGATATTGAAATATATTTTCCAAATATTGTGGTATTATATGTGTTGTTATAAATAAGCTAACATAAAATGTTAAAAAGTAGCTAAAATAGTGACTTTTTTGTGAAATATACAAAAAATGTGATGTATTATGCCTTGTTATATGATGTATTTGTACATGTTATGACGTGCTCTCTTAACGTCTTTGTCTTTGAAAGGTGGGCCACGTGCTTATCCATGCCGCGTCTTTGTCTTTGTGCTCTCTTGTGTGCCAATTGGTCAAACCCAACACGTCCCATTTAACTAACGTGTTGTGCCGTGGCTTCAGGCTAAGTCACGTCTTTGGGCTGGGATGTGCTCAATTTTTAGCGTCTTTGTCTTTGGGTTGTGCTCGTCACGTCTTGCGACCAATTTACACCTCTAGATTAAAGGAACATTCGCAGCGTGATTCTAACTCCAGAAGAAGCGAAATACTGAGCGGATAAGGAAGCGCTTATATGGGCCAAAGCTTTGCAAATGAAGAAAATTCATATTGAAGGAGATGCCAAATTATCGATTACAAATGATTATTACCTTACCCACTGGGAACAACGTAATATTATCAATGAAATAAAACATCTTAGTACTGGTTTTGATTTATGTTTTTTTAGTTTTATCAGCCGAAACAACAATCAAGTTGTTGATGCTATTTCTAAACTAGTTAGAACTAGCTCTTTCAGTCTGTCAAGTACTAATAACTTTCCTTCTTCTATTTGTAATGCTCTTGCCATAGACCAAAATTTCTCTGTGAGCTAATTCATTTCTTAATAAAATTTTAGTTATCAAACAATAATAATTTATAAGTCAATATACCAGCCTTTTCTAATTGGCCTTCCCGGTTAGCATTGAAAAATTATTTTGGTGTTATTATTTTCTTTACTTTATCAGTTGCGTAGAAAATGAGCTTTTGGTGTATTTTCTTAAAGTCTACTGTCTACCTAATCTAAGGGAAAGTATTACTCCCTCCATTACTTTTTAATAGGCTGGTTTGGTTTTTTGAGAAAATTAAGGAAATTTAGAAAACTAATCATTGAAAGTGGTCCTCATGACACTTGTCAACAAAAGAAGTGAATTGAAATGGTCCCCATGACACTCAATAACAAAAGAAGTAAAGTGAAATGGTCCACATCACACTTGTCATCAAAAGAAGTTAAGAGAAAAGTGGTCCCTAAAAACTAAACTTGACTTTCACAATTAGAAAACCAGCCTATTTTTTTGTAACATTTATTTATAGAAACCAACCTATTAAAAAGGGTAACGGAAGGAGTACATTCATTTCTTTTAGTAGTATAATAGAGTAATATAATATTTTGACAAATCTAAATTAAAGCCACTATTAATAATTCAGGAAAACAGAATCAAAAGTGAGTAGTAATTATATTAATAATGTCAAGTTTGAACAGATGAAATCATAAGAGTTATAATAAAAGTTTCTTGAAGAAATATAGATTTTTAATTAATCGTATTATTTTTAATAATCATTTGTTTCTTCTTTGTCTATATCTGGGTGAAGCCGTGAAGATTCATTCACCAATGTGATATTCAATCTTGACGAGTCAAATAACATTTTTTCAGTGCAGCACCCATGGGAAGGGTTTATTCATTAACAGATCTACCTAATCACATAGATGATCATGAATCCAGGGTACGGTTCGGTGGACAGGTAAGTTTATAACTTATTGCATTTATTTGTTGAGTTTCAATTCATTCGCATGAGAATCAGAGAGGTTTGCTGTTTCAATTCTAGTTGATTAATGACTTTCATTTTGATCTAATTATCATGCAACTGATCATAAACAGACTTATGATGTCGCTGAGTATCTAGCAGCCGGAAAAGATAGGGACAGTCTAATAGCTGCAGCAGGTAAAAATATTAAGAACAGTGTTAATTTTCGAATCATGAAATTGCTTTTGATTGTTATCATTTATTTTCTTCTAATTTCTTATAGTCTCAGCGAACAATATATTACACGAAATGATATTTAGTTACAGACTGTTAAAAAGCCAAACCATACTAGCTAGCAATTTAGGAAAACAATATTGGGATTTTCGAATTAAATGTTGAAGCTTGTACGTAGTGAGATATCTAACTTGAACCAGAACTGCTTTCAAAGAAAGGAATAATGTAAAGGAAGCCGCTAAACTGCTGAGGAGTTGCAAGGTCTCATCGGACGGTGATACAAGTACCGATGCAGACGATTTCACCTATAGCTTTAAACATATGTTGCCAAGCAAGGCACCAGGAAATGGAAGCAATCAACCTCCGGCAGGTAATGGGCAAAGAAATGGAAGTGATCAACCTCTACTGCTCCAACTACTTGTACTAGCAATTGAGCAGCGAAAGACTATACTTATTGTTGCCCTTATCGCTATCTTCGGTTATCTTTTATCTAAGGAGGGTTCATCTTCTAAATAAAAAACCAAGCCCATGGGGATGGGGTCTATAGGCCGAATCTTGGCTCCATTCTAAAAAATTGCTTTTCCATGGAGTTGTTAGCCCCCTTGTGTGTATCTGTTAATTGCATTTTGTGATTCACTTATGTGGTTCTAAGAGAGTCTTCCATTTGATGTACTTTCAGTCTTATGTTTGTCATAAAAACTTTGCGTTATCAGGCATTAAACAATCGTATCTTTGACTGATCTTAACTTTCGAAGAAGTGGTCGACATATTAAGGACAACCTAACAAGAAACACCATACTAATCAACAAAAGAAAAATAACATTGTTCGTGATAACATACTGCAGTTACCTGGTTAGCTAGTCTGTCCTCTCTTCAAACCTTATATTAATGTCTGGTTTTTAAAACCGTAAGCACTAGGAATGCTTTTTATCCATGTTTAAGCTCAACAATTTGCGAAGATGAATGAAATAATGAGAAACAAGTATATATATGCGTTTCGTATAAAAAAAATAAAAAATGAGTGCGCTTTACTGTAATATAATGTCATTGTACAATTCCATATTAAAACATATAGATTGCTTTGTCAATCGAACCGAAATATGCTAGGCCAATACGTAGAACGGACCATTTCAACAAACAATGGAAATTGCAACCGTGCAAACAAGCTCACAGGAACAAACGCACAGAAAGCTATAGGGATGGGAACCCATGAGAATCTGGACCCCAGCACTATAAAAAGTGCTGCACCAAAGGCTATCATGGTTGTAGCTATGGAAAATAAAAGAGTTCCAAGGCCAATGATCAACTTTTTTGGCAATGAAGTCAGGAAATCTTCTTCTGCATATCGTGAAGTTAAAATGGCTAAGAACATAAGAATTGATGTGATCGAGGAAAACAGAGCTAAGGAATCTGCTACGGCAAAAACCACGAATGACTTCTCATATAAGAAAATTGGCGTGCCTGCCTTGCATTCATTGTTATCATTGCTTAGGTTTCCACCAGGTACAGTAAATGCTGCAGCAAACACAACGGTTGCTATAAGAGTAGCAACCAACATGCATGACTGAGATGTATCCTTCATCCATTGCTCACCCTCCTTCCTTAACTCATTATGCTCCTGTGTGAATATGAATTGAGCTGATTTTCCATCTTTGTTCCTGACATGCCTATTTCTTTCATCTACAAGATTTTGCACCCCCTGAGTGAAATACCATTAGTCAGTATGAACTTAGTTATGCAGTCTTAAGAATGACCCACGTCTTTTTAATTAGGCAGGCTCGACTGTGGCACTAACAAATCCCCAATAATGATTCCTAGACCAATCTGATCCCAGGTTGAACTCGGGATCTGAAATGATAGAACAAATCTGGGAATATTCAAACAATACTGAGAGCCACATGTAGATGGGTTTTTCTCGTGACAGAAGTTACGTACCTTAAACCACTGCATCTCTCTCTGCATCTGAAGAGCTGCTCCAGATACTGAAGTAAGTTGAGGCAGAGGCGCTAATTTTGCGGCATAATGCAAGATACTGTTACCGCTTAAATCTTTGTTTGAAACAAGTTGGTTCTTATATTCCTTACTAGTCTTACATATGAGCTTAAGAATTTTCTCATTTCGTTCTTCAATTGCAATTTGTATCAATCTTTTGTTGTTCATATTTGCCCAATTTAAGTCAGGGAAGTGTGTAAGGCATTCCTCCACAAGTTCATTTGTCCCGAACTTTATAGCCGTCTGCAAGACTTTGGAATTCTTAAAGAAGTCTGACACTTCAGTTGTAGTCTTCGTAATACGAAGGTGACAGATCAGACCTTTAACTAAAGCAGCAGCTTGTTCATGCATCAGCTTCAGTTTGTATATTCTTTCCATACTAGGAACTGAAAAATGAATGTTATACATACATTTAAATTAAGTATAAATGACGCAGGTGCTTCCCAGGAGTAGTAAACTTGTGCAATTTACTCAGGACTGCGCCTTTTGAAAGAAAAGTGAAGACAATACAACACCAAGTAAACTTAAAATAAAACTAGCTTTGATTGTTAACCTACCATGAGGAGCAAAGTGTGTGATGAATCTGGAAAAATAGTTGGAAATGATTCCTCTATCTGTCATATGAACTTCCTGCGACCATACTGATGGATTCTCCACATCTCCCATAGTACTTCCATGGTGAGGACCAAGACTAGTTGTGTCTATTTGGATAACTGTTATAAACAAGCACTGGCTGGTGTTACAGTCATGTATACGTAAGACCATTGCTTATGTTTTGGTACGTTACTAAACAATGGGATATCAACAAAGAAGTAATGGACTAAAAACAAGCGGAGTAATACTAACGTGAGTAAATGCAGCGCTCCCTTAACTTCAGTTTATTTTCACTTCGAAATGCGTATGGCCTTTCAGAAATCACTTCTAATGGCCACATCCTGCTGTTTTTGGTTTTCTGTAGCACCAAATTGGGATAGCGTTGGAAGAGGTACAATGCAATATCTGCACGGATGCACAAATAATAATAAGAAATATCTATACAAAAAGTTTAGACATTTCATTCTTGATCTAATGTGATATTTTTTTCGAGATGATAAATCATAAAAAGAATCATGGTAAAGTCCTGGAATCATGCAGTAAAAAACCGTTACGTACCGTAGTAATGAGCATCAAGTATGTTACATATCAGTGAAGCACCATCAGGGCCAGCAAATGGACTTGGATCCTTGTTTTCAGTAACGGTGCAAAGATACTCAATAGTATCCTTCTGCCCAGGTGAAGCAAACAGCGCAGCGGTTAGAAGTGGTACTTTTTGGTCTTTATCACGTATTTGTGTCACATTACGGTTCTTATCCACTATAGCCTTAACAACATTCTTGTTTCCTTCTCTTGCTGCGATGTGAAGTGCAGTGTTACCTTGTACGTTATCCTTTGATTCAAGAGCTTCCGGTGGCATAATCTTCAGGAGTTCTTCAACAAACATCCATTGTTTATTTTTTGCAGCTATAAGTAGTACGGTGTCTGACGCAGTTGTTATCTCTAATTTTAGTAATTCCGGCTGCTTCGTCAATAACACTTTAGCCTTTTCCCATTTACCTTTCCTGGAGAAGTTGTAGAGTGGCAAGCATCCAGGAAGATAAAAATTTCTCCTGCCTACAAAGGCTAAAAACGACAATATAATATTGTATTGCACATTTTAAAATTAAATGAAGTGATATTTGGACTAATCAAAGCTGTCAAATAAAAAATATGCACTTCCAAGTTTACCCTGATAATCATTTACCATTATTTGGCAACTTAATTAACAAAAGATCTAACGATAACCATCCAATCAACTGGAACACCGCTACCACAGTGCGGAGGGCCGACCAAGGAAATATGCATAGTGCGTTATACGTCCTTTTTTGTCGGAATGTTATTTTTGAGGCATATACATAGTTTTAGTGCACAAAATTGGTTAAAAAGACCAAAATTAACAAATCTCGGTGAAAAAGACATCTAGATTTTGATATTTTGTTTAAATGGACAAAAATTACAAAAATAGTCGGGATGTAAACAGGTTTCATCCTACCCATTTTCAAATACTTTTTTTTTTTTTAATTTACATCGGGATGCATCCAGTTTCATCCTTGCTATTTTTTGTTTAAGTCAGGATGAATCCAGTTTCATCCTTGATATTTTTTTTTGTCTATTTTACCCATATTAATTTTTACTCGTCCATTTGAACCAGGTTTTAAAAACATTAGGACAAATGACCCATTTTCCGGTTTTAGTGGATGTTTAACCCAAACCAAATACGACTGTATAAACTGTTATGCATCCTTTGTGGTGGCTCCATAATTCGTTATGCATTTTATTTTTATTGACTTATATTTTTAAGCATATACTACCTCCATTTCAAAAAAAAAATAGATACTTCTAAAATTTATTTTTCTTAAAAATAGGCCAAATTGAAAAACCGAAGTATCACTTTTCCTGAAACGGAATGAAAGTATTACTTTTTCTGAAACGGAATGCGAAAGTATCATTTTTTCTGAAACGAAAAATTAGTCGATGCATAAACCAAAATATGGCTGCATAATTTGTTATGCATCCTTTGTGGTGGTTTACATAATGGTTATGCATTCAATTTTCGGGAGTTATGCCTAAAGTGAAAGTACCATTTTTCTTGAAACGCGGGAGTACATCGTCTTATTAGTTGCAACGGAAAATTAGTTGATGCATAACCCAAAATATGGCTACATAAAGTATTATGTGTCCTTTGTGGTGATTTGCATAATGAATATACATTTAATTTTCTAATTGTGCCTAAAATGATAAACACCTGCGAATTTTTCGTAAAAACTCTAAATTTGATATTGTTGTTTGTACTCATTGCGTGGATTTTTCAAAACCTTTCCAACGAGATAAAATTTATAAAATTTCAAGACATGGATTTTTAAATATTTTATATTAAAGTTTGGTTGCCAATTATACCCCTAAATAAATAGGATACATAAAGGGTTATAGTAATTGGACTAAAAGGGAGGGATATTTTAGTAATTGGACTAAAACGGAGGGATATTTTTGGTTTTTAATAGTAACCATTTACAAAAAAGTTGCCATAAAAGGAAACATATTTCGAGGCATGCTAAATTTTTTTGAGGCATACTCAATGCTTACCCGAACTAGTGTAGGTTGATAAGGGGTGTTCAAAGCTAGTTAAATTACTTAGATAACCATGATTAATTAATTAATTTACTTATTTATTTATTTTAATTTTATTAAAAACTTTTTTCTGAGTTTTTTTTAAATATTTATTTTTTTATAACGTTTTTATTTTTTTTATTTTTTTTTAATTTTAATTTTAATTTTTTTCTTAATTTTTTTCTTCTCTTTTCTCTTCTTTACTTCAACTCACGCTAACCGGACTAAAATTTTCATCATCTTCGACTAATTACAGAGTGAAGTTCGGCTTATAATTGAAAGGAAATATCAGCCGAACTACTCATCGATCTTCATTCTGAAAGTGTTGATGAACAGTTCGTCTGATAATTAAACACGAAAATATTAGCCGAACTTTACTTTATGAAGAACAATGCTAAGTTCTGTTGTCCTATTTTTTGCTCGAATCAGCCGAACTTAGGTTCAACAGTTAAAGAGTGAAATTCGGTTGATAAGTTATCAGCCGAACTTAAGTATGTTCTGAATAAATTTAGTTCGGCTAATAACTATAAATACAGAAAAAACTTTAAAAAACTAAGAAAAAAAAATTAAAAAATTAAAAAATTAAATTCTTTTTTTTTTTAAATGTTAAATTTAAAAAATATAAATGATAAGGACATTACGGTCATTATCAAATATCGTTGATAAGGGATTATTATTTTACTATCTAGTGACTCTATTTTTCCTTACTCAGTATGTCTCAAAAAAAGATTTGGTACGCCTCAAAACAGGTTTAAAATGGACTCCCTTTCTTCGGGCCGTTCGGGCCCTCCGATCGGTCGGCCCAACTAGGAACATAGTTCGGTCAGCCAGAGGCTGGACTCTCATAATGATATTCGATACTAGAACTCTCATTCTCATTCAAACAACTGTAGTAATAATTAAACTTACTAGAATTAAGCTGAATTGTGGGGTAATCCACCGACGGAATTCCAGTAAAGTCGCTAAGGCGCGGTTGTTGTGGTTGATGATGAACACAAGGCATCCCTTGTTCTAACAGGCAGGGATCTGTGTCCTCCTCATCAATTTCTTCTTCAATTTCCTGACGAGTACTTTGGTTGTCCCGGTACCTATCTTGATAACCAGGTTCCCGCTCATTTGTCGGAGGTGTACCTATACAATCTGGTTGTGGCAGTGGTGGGACGGCATCCACAGAATTCTGTCCGCTATTAACTTCAAGTTTAACTCGGTTATCATCGGTACCAACATTACCAACAAATTTAGCATTCATTTCTAGTGTTTGTATAAGTTTGGTTATACTCGCAGTTAACTCCCCTAATTGACGTTGATATTGTTCTTGGTACTTCTCCAGTTGCTGCTGAGTTTGCTTTGTTTGATATTCCATGAGTCTGCAAAGTCTTGATTCAAAACATTTACCATCGCCTACAAATCCTTGCTCCGTAGACATGATTTAGCACAAACCTTGTACTTGTTTGAGCCTATAAAAAAATTGTATGTAAATGTATAGTCGATCAGGAAACTGGACAATTATTGGTAAATTGCGTTTGATGACGATATAGATAAGAAGTAGAAGAATATGATGACGAAAGATGGAGAAAGTATGTTGAAAGACGAATGAAAGTGGGAGTGATGGCGACATTTACCTTCTCCACCTCGTTGGTAACTGTTGTCGTCGTTGAAAGATAAGAATCTCAATGAGAAACAAGAACCCACCACAACCTGGTAGATGTTATGTATGTGACCACTCTTTGTATATTAAATAAGACGTTTTTGGTATCACTTATATTTTCCACCACATAGGAATATGATGGATACCGTATCATTGCCCAGGCTGGATTCAGGATTATGAGCGGTGCAACTTGCAAGTCAAGGACCGTGGCTAATTGACTTTCATCAGAAGGCAGAGGGGCAAAGAAAATGACTCACGAAATTGGTTCAGATTATGCCTCAATTAGACACGACACTGTCAAGATATATCCCTCTTGAAGTTTCCGTGTTTTTGCACCAGAAATAGGCTTGAGATTTGATTTGTTTCGTCACTTGCTTTACCTCAAAGTCGACATTTTCAGAAATTAGCTTGTTGACTCCAAGTAATTGTTGCTGGTGGAAGTTGCCAAAGAACTTGGACCTGCAGTTAAAAGGTTTTTAACCTTCCAACCTTTGATGATAAGATCAATACAATTGGGCATAACCCATACCAACTTCACATAAGATAAGAAGTAGTTGCATATTTCAGTGGAGTAGGAAAAATGCATTCGCCAATAGTATCCCTATCTTTTTGTGACAAACCTACCAAGGGAAGGGTTTATATATGAGGCCGGGAGCTGGACCTTGACCAGATACTTGAAGAGTTTTTCTTTTTGTTTCGTGGTCTTTATATAAAACCAAGAATATACAGATTTTACTGCCAAATTCTTTCTTTACCAATCGACCATGAGATCGATTCTTCATCTGTACGGCTGAACCCAAGGAGATAGTATAGATTCATCAATCTGGTTGTAGTAAAGGATTCTATCCCATCCCAGGTTCCAATTCCCATTAGATAAGTTTTAGCACATGTCATCACGGTTCAGTTCTCTGAACAGGTGTTCATAGTGGGTTGACTTGCAGCTTACATACTACAGACTTCGTCAATGTCACAGATTTGTCATTTGCGAATCTAGTGCGGACTGACAGATGGCCAGTGTCTGTTTGCCTTTCCTAAAGCACCATTTTGTGGTTCACCTTCCGTAAAACACCATTTATGGTGGTTAATTACAGAGATGGAACAAGACGAGGCATGGTCCAGGATACTCCAGCATAAGGCAATCGTCTGATTTTGTTTTGGGAAGCATATAAGGCTGCACCTTATTTCTTCAGTTCTTCTCCTTAACAATTACTACACCATTTATGGTGGTTAATTACGTGGAAAAGACCCAACGAGATATTCTTCAGGATGTCGCCATCCTATGAATTTTTTGATTGGTAAGTCATCCTACATTCCGATGAATTTAATGGTGTTGCAGTCGAGTTGGCACCTCATCTCTTACTGTCATCGGCATCTAATGAACCAGATCCCACATATGTACATTCATATGTACATTGACGAATGCGTAATAACACAGAATTTATTAAAGTACATGAATTACAAGCACACAACTGACTGTCACAATATGCGATTACCAAATTCACACAATAGGGGGCCGGCTTACAACTCCCAAACATAATAAAGTTATTTCTAATGGAGCAAAGATTTGGACTTTTGATTACACCCCTTCCCTAACGAGCTTAAAGAAGAAATCTTACAGATTCATGATAGAAGCTGGCTTGGTTTTTATTTAGACGATGAACCATTCGATAAAAGATACAGAACGAAAGCGAGAGCAATGACAATCATAATTGCCCCAGTATAATCTGCCTGAGCTTGTTGAACCACGTGTATACGGTTCCTGGACAAATCAGTTCTATCTATATCTCCTTGATTCTCCGGTGGGACTTCGTGACCATCCAGCAGTCGAGCGGCTTCTGTTGTATTATTGCGTACTTTTAAAGCAGAGGTGATATAAGTTAGATGTATATCTCATAGTACTCATGCAAGCTGTAATTAACAGTTATTTCGAATACCCCCATGGTTTTCTAACACTTCCACTAAATTTCATGGAACAAAAATTAGAAGCTGGCAACAACCAAGTTGCATATTGAAACTAAGAAATGAAACAATGAATCATTTTTCACAGAAAAAGAAATGACGTACAACCCGTAAACATAGTGTTCTTAGTACTTTTATACGGTACGTACCTGCTGCGGCTATTAGACTGTTCCTATCTTCTTTGCTCGCTGTTGCAAGATACTCAGCCACATCATAGATCTGTTTATTCATTTGCATATATAATAACTAGATCAATTTATTTTATAGTGAAGAAAACCATTAATCAAGATCAGCATATTACAACTCAAAGAGCAGAAAAGCTGTCTGATATTCTCACATGCAGAGTTAAATTCCAAACTGCTGGCCGAGGTGAATGAACTGTAATTGATTCAACAAATAAATGCAATAATTAACAAACTTACTTGACCACTGAACCATACCCTGAATTCACGATCATCTACGTGAGCAGGAAGATCGGTTAATGCATAAATCCTGCTCATGGTGCTGTTCTGAAGAAATTAGTATTTCACTCATCAACATTAAATACAAACATTGGCATCCAATCTCTCAGATAAAGACAAGAAGAAACAAATTCTTAAAATTAAATAAATAAAAAAATAGAAATTAATTAGTAGTTTATGTACCTTAATTAGACCCTACTATATATTACCCAATAAGATTTAACGTTTACTTGTTGGAGTTCAACCGTGAAGGCGTTAGTACAACCATTGGCGTTCAAGAATATGGACGGAAATGATAACGGCGGGAACTTTTTTAAAACATTTTTCAAACATGAAGTGTGTTCACAAATTGCACCATAAAGAAGGATCTAGATTCTTGTAGTTGGTACTAGAGGTGTAAATTGGGATGTGCCAGCACGAGCATAGCCCAGCACAACACGTTAAAATTTGTGCCCAGTACAACATGTTAGTTTCATGGGACGGGCTGGGCTTGGCTAATCAGCACAGTAGCCCAGCACAACACGCGGCATGGATAAACACGTGGCACGGCACAGCACAGCACGTTAAGAAAGCACGTCATAATATGTACAAAATACCACATAACATGGCGCAATACATCACATATAGTGTATACTCCCTCTCTTTTAGGAAAAGAGATACTTTAACTTTTTCAATTTGGCCTATTTTTAGGCTAAAATGAAAAAGTGAAAGTATCTCTTTTCCAGAAACGGAGGGAGTATTTCACAAGACAGCCTTTATTCTAGAATGATTAATTGGGGGATAAAAAAAATAATTGGGGGATATGTGCCGGCATAGTTTTCAATGAAAACCGGCATGGTCGATGGACTGCCGGCATTGAAAAACCAAGCCGGCAGCTACAGTAAAATATCCCCCAATTAGTTTTTCTATCCCCCAATTAATCATTCTTATTCTAGCCGAATATTGACATTATTATCGTTATTATTACTAATTTTCATAATAACACATATAATACCTAAATATTTGGAAAGTATTTATTTTTTTTTTTTAATCAAAAAATCATTTTCTTTATTTTCATTAATTTAAATTATACAAAGCTTTTGGTTGGTAACCTAGCAACAAGCTGGGCTCCAACACCTTTTTGAATAGAAATTCCTAATCTATGGAAAATAAAGCTACCAAAACCACTACTAGCGTCGTTACTAACTAAACAATTTTCCAGACGCTTGAAAAAACACAAAGTATCCTCACCCAACTCTCCTAAAGTAGAGAAAGCTAAAAGACTCAATCCATGGCCATGTGAAACACACTTGTCCAAGTATTTAGAGTGTTTACGTGAAACCGCATTAGATATAGCTTTCCCTGGGACAAAAGAGCGAATTCCATCACCTGTGAAGGGCGAGACACCTGTGACATCCATACAAACATCCTTTCCGTTTTCCCGCTTGAGCACAAGAATATCGTTTCGAGCTCCTTGTCATCATTCAAACCGAAATCCCAAAGAAACTTCTTTACGTGCAGGCACACTAGCTTTGTAGCAAATGTCGCATTTTACAACATCACGAACAATATCATGCAAAACTTTGGGCATATATCCCTAGCACAATGAAGCGCGTGATCACCAAAGATGTCCATGGATTTATTACAACTTGGGCACAAGCCATTCTCAACAAACAATGGGATACCAAGACGATAGCAAAGTACTGACTCTAAAATGTCTAGGTCCAAGGCACTGATTAAGCCCACTGATGGGTACAGCCAATAAATAATATTGTGCATGCTTGATACGGTTGCACTGCCACAGGATGGAATCTCTTGCGGACATAGAAAATTGGTCTGGGATTTGCTTCTTAACTGCATCAAAATAAGTGACTTGCCGGGAGTGCATAGTGTTAAGTGCATATTTTGCATATATTTTGTGTCGAATCCATGCTAGTAATTGTTATATATTCTTGCGAATTATTGTATATTACTCTTTTTTTCTCTTGTTTATGTTCTGCTAGGTGAATCATCCAAAAGAAGTGAATTGGCACATATTTGTGCAATAAAAGAAGTTAGCCGCAAGCGGAGAAGGGTCAAAGACCAAGTGGAACTCGTTCAACTCTAGGAGTTCTTGCTATCACCTTGAAGAGGACGAAAATACGAAGCAAACGATGAAAGAATGGAATCATTCCGACGTCGTATGAAGAAGTTATTGGCGAGACGAGAAGTTGAGCTTGTCGGTTCCCTGGAACTTACAGTTCAAAAAGAATGATGCAGAAAACTGAATTGTCAGTCTTGTAAGACTGACAGTTGAAAGGCTATTGTTAAAGGCACCTGTAGGGTTTGATCAGGGCACACCACCTTCTTCTTCAACACGTTTCACGACCAGCAGAAACAGAGAAGATGAAACTGCTGGCGATTCTCGGTGGTTGCGAAGAAGCTGTGATGGAGGAGATGCTGCATTGGCAGTGAGCTGTCGAGAAGCAATGGAAGAGTGATTCGTGGATTTTGGTTCGAAACAGCAAGAGTAACTCGAGATGGAGCAAAGCTGTGGACAATGGAAGATGATGATGCTAACGGTGGTCTGTGGTTGATGATGTCAGTAATGGAGAAACTCTATGATGGGAAAGAGTTGATTCTTTGTCGTGATCAATGGCGCTTGATGGTGGTAATGGATCAAGAAGCAATGGAGGAGTTTATAAGGAAAGTAAGGAGACGCTGGGTTCTCGTGATGGTTTTATAGAGTTTATTACCGTTAATGGTTGTTGAGGGAGCTCGAGTTGGAGGTGATTGTAATGAAAGAACGATAATGACAAGGAGCGCCTCGGAATGATCGGTGTTGTACATAGCCAGTTTGCTATCGGTGATGAAGAGAACCGAGTTTGAGCTGGTTTGCTTATGGAAGAGTGTGAGAAAGATGTGGAGGTCGAGTCTGTAAAGGAAACTGTAAACGGAAGTCGGAGGAAGCCGGGAAAGGAAAAGAGGTTTGGTTTCACAGGAAAACTTACGTATGGGTTTTCCCATCCGACGATAAACCCAGGGAAAGTTACGGTGTGGTTTCCGACCGTAGGTAATTACGGTGAGGATACGGTGGTGTTTTCAACCGTAAGAAAACACGAGAGAGTTTGGAGAAGTTAGCCGTGAAATAATAAGAAGGGAATGAAATTTACCCCGCCGGTTCCATGGAACCGACAGGCCATTAGAGGCCAATGACTATTGGGCTGGGCTTTTTAGTCATTTACGCGAACTCGGTGGTGTGTAGCAATCCTACAAACGGCAACCTATTTGTAGAAGTTTGGCGAGTTATGGAAACCTTTCTTTGCACGGGAATCGAGCACGGGCGCAGCAACTACAACTTGAAGACTATAAAAGAGAACTTATAACCTAAAAATATATCTTACATCTCATAATACACTTTTGTTCTTCATAAAATATTTTAGGGTTTACCCCTTTAGGGGAAACCGTGTAAACGTGTAAACATGAGAGGCTAAACTTTATTGATTAAGGATGAATTCAATGTTCTAGCGTGAAGCTTTATTATTATACAAGTTTGTTATGAGTTTTAATCATCTTATCGTTTGTTTTCACTACATCTAATTTTATGAGTGATTCTTAGATTGATTTGGGATGCATACTAGATTAGTTTATTAATTGTTCTATTGCTAGTATTGAGTTAGGAGATAAGTAATCGTCGAATAATTCATACACAAGTAGAAACCGCAAGACCTTGCAGAGGGATTCTGTGGAGCAATTGCGGGTGAATACAACACCAGCAAGTGAACCTTGAGCTAAGAGTTTAACTACTGGGATCAACCTAATTCACAAAGCCTAAGCGTTCGGTCGGATTACACCTTGAGTGAGCTACTACTTGGTGGTTCGGTTGGATAGAATATGATATTGGAGAGCTTCCGTATCCGTGGTAAAAGGAGTTTTGAGGATAGCACTGAGCTAGCTACTTTCCTACGGTTGGTGATGAATGGTTCTAACGAAGATAGATAAGTATACTAATCCGCTTATCGCTTGGTAACAATGAAGGATTCCTTGATCATATCTTTCTTTTATTTGTTATTCTCTTTATTTCACTTTAAAACAATCCCCCTTTGTGTTTTATTATTTTGCTGAACTAAATACATATCAATTACACAGCTCTCTGTGGGAACGATCCTTACTACCGCTATATTATTTATTTAATTAGTGGGAAATATATTGATTAATTTGTTGTGGTTACGACACGCATCAAATTTTAGGCGCCCATTTGCGGGAGCGGTTGTTAATTGATTTGTTATTTGTTTAGCTTGTTTTTGTTTTTAAATTTTTTCTTGTGTTCTTGTGAGTTGTCATGTTTCCTTATGGACATAACATGTACGGAGCACAAGACCAATCATCATATTATTGTGGTAATCAATTTGGATTTCAACCTCATTCATATAAAAACTACCAACCATACCCTACGGAGCCTTATGGATACTCTCATACATATCAACAACCTTATGACGGGTATGTACGCGAGCAATCAAAGGGATGGGAGGATAGTTATGCTTCGATCGAGTTTTTTTCTAGTAATGTGCAGATGACAGAGAGTGTGGAAAGACCTACTCCTCTTTATCATGTTCTTTCGTCATTTATGTCAAAAGAAGAGATACAGTCTGAAAATTTCATCGTGAATAATGGAGGAGAAGAAGCTGGAGCATCAGAAAAGACTCTCGAAGAAATTAACAAGGTAATACGAACAGAACTTCAACGTCGTTGGGATATTGAAGATTATGAGGTTGACGAAGACTCTGATGAAGATGAGCAACCTTTGGAAAATCCTTGCAATAATGGTAATGTTATTTCAACTCCGATCATAATAACGATCACTCGCCTATTCAAAAGGAGGAGAATGAATATGACATAACCGTTGTTATAAATGGTGTAACGTACTCAAACAATGATTTTAGGATTTGCACCAATGAACTAGAATTTCTAGGAGATGCATGATTCTCGATTACGATGACGAAAGTGTTGAACAAATAGTGATTGAGAATGAAACCAAATTGGTTGAAGTTGTGGAAGACCCAATTGAGCTAGCCAAGGATTATAATGATGCCGAGATTTGCTTGAAGCGAAACCGACGAAGAATGGCTAAATAGTTTGATAGAGGACCACGATACAAATGAGGTAAATAATTCATTGCAATTCTTTAAGAATGATGAGGATCCCTTTAATACGAGAGATTGTGGAAGGTTTGTCTAATCCTTTGCATATTTCTCAATCTTTTGATCCACATCACTTGGGATTGAGTATTTGTGCTTCTAAAATTCTCAAGGATTATTTTAATTCTAAGTATATACCACTTGATATGTTTGATTCTAGTATTGTGCGGAGTTCATCGAGAGGAACCTATAGAAGTTCCCTTATTTTATGTTCTCTATCCACTTTCGAGTGTAGAAAGGACTAAGTGTGGGGAAGCTTTAAAGTTATAACAATTTCATTATTCATATGTTATGCTAATAATTGTGTGAAGTTGTTATTAGAATTGCAGATTGTTTTCTCAAGCGAGACTACAGATTTTCGATTGTTGGTATATGGACGATAACAAGAGAGTCGGGCTGACGACTTTAAACCAAGCGCTTAATGGGAGGAAACCCATAGGTTTTGTATCTTAAACCCTTTTATTTTTGTTTTTATTGTTTTCATATCATATTTGCATCCCCATGTTTAATTTCATTGAGTCCGGAATCTATCTTAGAAGGGAATTATGACGAATACCTTTCCGTCAGAAAAATTCAGACTGCGCGTAGTTCAGTCCAGAGACCATAACTGTCAGACCGTTTATCGAAACATTGTGCCCTTTTGAAAGTGTGTAGAAAACACGTAGATGAACAACTTTTGTGAAATGGAGTTTTTCCAAATTCCTTACCAATTTGTACAGTTTTTGCATTTTATCTGATGTTACATCAGAATTCAGAATTTTCAGTTTTACACATTGAGGACAATGTGAAGTTTAAGTGTGGGGGAGTCTTTTGCATATAGAGTTTTTAGCTTTTTTGATTCAAAATTTTTGTATATATTTGAATAAAACCTCCAACTTGTAGAGATTTTAGAGTCACTAGCATACTTCTAGGTATGTTTACATAGAGAATTCGAATTCGACATAACTCGAACTTGAAGTGTTAGGGAACTACGTTCGGATTTCTTACGAATTGGAGTGTTAAATAATAGATTTAATCATGCCGGTGATGCAAATTAGGAGCAGGGAGAAATGCATTATTAGAGTTGCTGATCAATCATTAGTGGAGACTACCTATTTTCAAATCAACGGAGGCACCATACCAAATTTCTTAGTAGTGACTAAAGAGCTTTCTTTTGAGTGTGTGTCACCGTACGTTAATTCGGGTAGAATGGTGAGCTACCCAACTTCACACTATTTTCAGCACTATTTTTGATCTCTTGAGTGCTAATTTTGTCAATCATGAGGGTGACGTCTATAGATGAAAACCACCTTCTTGTAGTTTGATTTGCAGTTAGCACCATTCTCTCTCTCGCCAACAACAGATTCATAGAAACAACATCATCATCAACAAGTGGAGCGACATAAAAATGTACAAGGAAAGTTGAAGACGTTTGAGGTTTACAAGCAACAATACAAGGAAGAGCGAAATTTCATATCCAAGTAAAGCAACATACGATGAGCATATTTTTATATACATGTTGAAGACTTACACATAAGGAGTGGAATTCTATATCTAAGTATGAAGACTTATTACAAGAGCGAAGAAAATCAAAAGATGAGAGTTATTGAACCGTAAGAATACAAAGACAATACAAGTTGTGAAGATCAAAGTGGTAGAGTACTTCTTTCATGGCCATGTTATTTTGATTTTGTTATTATTTTTGTAGTTGCAATCTTTTTGTTAAAAAAAAAAAAAAAGAAGAAGAAGAAAAAAAAAAAAAAAAAGAAGAGAAAATACAAAAAGATTTGCATTTAGGTTGTTATTTGTTCAATAAGGCCATGGGGAAGAAAAATCTATAAGGAAGTATCAAGAAATAAGGAAATTGAAGAGAATGAGTTATAAATTGTCGAGTTCTCGAAGTTCAAGAGTTTATCATCAACGATTGAAGGCCAAGACGAAGACCAAAAAGATGAAGAAGATGAGCCGAAGGAAGACGTTTCTATTGGATGTTGCGAGAGTGGTGTTATCATCATTGCAATCAGATGTGAAGGTGGTAAGTACTCTCATCCTTGCTATAGTGGTTGATTTCCTTTCGTAGAGATCATCAGAAAAATATCTTTATTTTCCACGATTTTGTGGAGTCTCCAGAAATACTTCGGAAGGTTTCCTTCCCACCATTCAACGTGTGTAGGACTGTCTATTCATTCCTACCTGCACACATGTGAGACCCATAAAAAAAGTCGTCTTATTGAGTGCAATTATCATAAAATCCTTTTAAGTGAGGCGAAGTCAATGCGAAATGCTTATTGATCGCTCTCAAACACGCATTCTCTCATTATGGTGTGGTTATTTCTCACTCAAGATTTAAGAATGAATATGTTCTTTGGTATTTCTAACTTCTTATTACTAGCATGCAGAAACTCTATGTCCTCATAGCTCTTTGGATGCTTGGGAAGCTGGAATGCTTTGAAGTTGGAGTAGGTTTTGTGGGAATATCTCTAGTAAACCCTCACGAGACTATAACTCGTACACTAGGGACACCTAGGGGTTTAAAGGCCTGTTATTTATGCTAAGAATAACCGTATCCTCGGCGACATGGAGTTGTTGTATTTTAGATAGTTTGCTCGAGGACTAGCAAAAGCCAAGTGTGGGGGGAATTTGTTAAGTGCATATTTTGCATATATTTTGTGTCGAATCCATGCTAGTAATTGCTATATATTCTTGCGAATTATTGTATATTACTATTGTTTTCTCTTGTTTATGTTCTGCTAGGTGAATCATCCAAAAGAAGTGAATTGGCACATATTTGTGCAATAAAAGAAGTTAGCCGCAAGCGGAGAAGGGTCAAAGACCAAGTGGAACTCGTTCAACTCTAGGAGTTCTTGCTATCACCTTGAAGAGGACGAAAAATACGAAGCAAACAATGAAAGAATGGAATCATTCCGACGTCGTATGAAGAAGTTATTGGCGAGACGAGAAGTTGAGCTTGTCGGTTCCACGGGCCCGACGGTTCAAAAAGAATGATGCGAGAAAAGCGAATTGTCGGTCTTGTAAGACTGAGGGTTGAAAGGCTATTGTTAAAGGCACCATCATAGGGTTTGATCGGGGCACACCACCTTCTTCTTCAACACGTTTCACGACCAGCGAAAAGAGAAGATGAAATTGTTTCAAACAAGGCGATTCTCGGTGGTTGCGAAGAAGCCGTGATGGAGGAGATCTTTGCATTGGCGAGTGGTGTCGAGAATCAATGGAAGAGTGATTCGTGGATTTTTGGTTCAAACTTGACAAGAGTAACTCGAGATGGAGCAAAGTCTGGACAATGGAAGATGATGATGCTAACGGTGGTCTGTGGTTGATGATGTCAGTAATGGAGAAACTCGGTGATGGGAAAGAGTTGATTGCTGTCGTGATCAATGGCAGTTGATGGTGGTAATGGATCAAGAAGCAATGGAGGAGTTTATAAGGAAAGTAAGGAGACGCTGGGTTCTGCTGTGATGGTTTTATAGAGTCGTTACAAGAAGTAATGGTTGTTGAGGGAGCTCGAGTACCATGGAGGTGATTGTAATGAAAGAACGATAATGACAAGGAGCGATTCGAGGAATGATCGGTGTTGTACATAGCCAGTTTGTTATCGGTGATGAAGAGAACCGAGTTTGAGTTGGTTTGCTTATGGAAGAGTGTGAGAAAGATGTGGAGGTCGAGTCCGTAAAGGAAACTGTAAACGGAAGTCGGAGGAAGCCGGGAAAGGAAAAGAGGTTTGGTTTCACAGGAAAACTTACGTATGGGTTTTCCCATCCGACGATAAACCCAGGGAAAGTTACGGTGTGGCTTCCGACCGTAGGTAATTACAGGTGAGGATACGGTGGTGTTTTTCAACCGTAAGAAAACACAGAGAGTTTGGAGAAGTTAGCCGTGAAATAATAAGAAGGGGAATGAAATTTACCCTGTCAGTTCCATGGAATAAGACAGGCCATTTAGAGGCCAATGACTATTGGGCTGGGCTTTTAGTCATTTACGCGAACTCGGTGGCTGTGTAGCAATCCTACAAACGGCAACCTATTTGTAGAAGTTTGGCGAGTTATGGAAACCTTTCTTTGCACGGGAATCGAGCACGGGGCGCAAGAACTACAACTTGAAGACTATAAAAGAGAACTTATAACCTAAAAATATATCTTACATCTCATAATACACTTTTGTTCTTCATAAAATATTTTAGGGTTTACCCCTTTAGGGGGGAAACCGTGAAACGGTGTAAACATGAGAGGCTAAACTTTATTGATTAAGGATGAATTCAATGTTCTAGCGTGAAGCTTTATTATTATACAAGTTTGTTATGAGTTTTAATCATCTTATCGTTTGTTTTCACTACATCTAATTTTATGAGTGATTCTTAGATTGATTTGGGATGCATACTAGATTAGTCTATTAATTGTTCTATTGCTAGTATTGAGTTAGGAGATAAGTAATCGTCGAATAATTCATACACAAGTAGAAACCGCAAGACCTTGCGAGAGGGATTACGTGGAGCAATTGCGGGTGAATACAACACCAGCAAGTGAACCTTGAGCTAAGAGTTTAACTACTGGGATCAACCTAATTCACAAAGCCTAAGCGTTCGGTCGGATTACACCTTGAGTGAGCTACTACTTGGTGGTTCGGTTGGATAGAATATGATATTGGAGAGCTTCCGTATCCGTGGTAAAAGGAGTTTTGAGGATAGCACTGAGCTAGCTACTTTCCTACGGTTGGTGATGAATGGTTCTAACGAAGATAGATAAGTATACTAATCCAGTTATCGCTTGGTAACGGCGAAGGATTCCTTGATCATATCTTTCTTTTATTTGTTATTCTCTTTATTTCACTTTAAAACAATCCCCCTTTGTGTTTTATTATTTTTCTGAACTAAATACATATCAATTACACAGCTCTCTGTGGGAACGATCCTTACTACCGCTATATTATTTATTTAATTAGTGGGAAATATATTGATTAATTTATTGTGGTTACGACACGCATCAAATTTTGGCGCCGCTGCCGGGGAGCGGTTGTTAATTGATTTGTTATTTGTTTAGCTTGTTTTTGTTTTTAAATTTTTTCTTGTGTTCTTGTGAGTTGTCATGTTTCCTTATGGACATAACATGTACGGAGCACAAGACCAATCATCATATTATTGTGGTAATCAATTTGGATTTCAACCTCATTCATATAAAAACTACCAACCATACCCTACGGAGCCTTATGGATACTCTCATACATATCAACAACCTTATGACGGGTATGTACGCGAGCAATCAAAGGGATGGGAGGATAGTTATGCTTCCGATCAGTTTTTTTCTAGTAATGTGCAGATGACAGAGAGTGTGGAAAGACCTACTCCTCTTTATCATGTTCTTTCGTCATTTATGTCAAAAGAAGAGATACAGTCTGAAAATTTCATCGTGAATAATGGAGGAGAAGAAGCTGGAGCATCAGAAAAGACTCTCGAAGAAATTAACAAGGTAATACGAACAGAACTTCAACGTCGTTGGGATATTGAAGATTATGAGGTTGTGAAGACTCTGATGAAGATGAGCAACCTTTGGAAAATCCTTGCAATAATGGTAATGTTATTTCAACTCCGGATCATAATAACAATCACTCGCCTATTCAAAAGGAGGAGAATGAATATGACATAACCGTTGTTATAAATGGTGTAACGTACTCAAACAATGATTTTAGGATTTGCACCAATGAACTAGAATTTCTAGGAGATGCATGATTCTGATTCTGATGACGAAAGTGTTGAACAAATAGTGATTGAGAATGAAACCAAATTGGTTGAAGTTGTGGAAGACCCAATTGAGCTAGCCAAGGATTATAATGATGCTGAGATTTCTGTTGAAGCAGAAACTGACGAAGAATGGCTAAATAGTTTGATAGAGGACCACGATACAAATGAGGTAAATAATTCATTGCAATTCTTTAAGAATGATGAGGATCCCGTAATACGAGAGATTGTGGAAGGTTTGTCTAATCCTTTGCATATTTCTGAATCTTTTGATCCACATCACTTGGGATTGAGTATTTGTGCTTCTAAAATTCTGAAGGATTATTTTAATTCTAAGTATATACCACTTGATATGTTTGATTCTAGTATTGTGCAGGTTCATCGAGAGGAACCTATAGAAGTTCCCTTATTTTATGTTCTCTATCCACTTTCGAGTGTAGAAAGGACTAAGTGTGGGGGAAGCTTTAAAGTTATAACAATTTCATTATTCATATGTTATGCTAATAATTGTGTGAAGTTGTTATTAGAATTGCAGATTGTTTTCTGGGCAGACTACCAGATTTTCATATTGTTGGTATATGGACGATAACAAGAGAGTCGGGCTGACGACTTTAAACCAAGCGCTTAATGGGAGGAAACCCATAGGTTTTGTATCTTAAACCCTTTTATTTTTTGTTTTTATTGTTTTCATATCATATTTGCATCCCCATGTTTAATTTCATTGAGTCCGGAATCTATCTTAGAAGGGAATTATGACGAATACCTTTCCGTCAGAAAAATTCAGACTGCGCGTAGTTCAGTCCAGAGACCATAACTGTCAGACCGTTTATCGAAACATTGTGCCCTTTTGAAAGTGTGTAGAAAACACGTAGATGAACAACTTTTGTGAAATGGAGTTTTTCCAAATTCCTTACCAATTTGTACAGTTTTTGCATTTTATCTGATGTTACATCAGAATTCCAGAATTTTTGAGTTTTACACATTGAGGACAATGTGAAGTTTAAGTGTGGGGGAGTCTTTTGCATATAGAGTTTTTAGCTTTTTTGAGTCAAAATTTTTGTATATATTTGAATAAAACCTCCAACTTGTAGAGATTTTAGAGTCACTAGCATACTTCTAGGTATGTTTACATAGAGAATTAAACCGACATAGCTGAACTTGGAAGTGTTAGGGAACTACGTTGGATTTCTTACAATTGGAGTGTTAAATAATAGATTTAATCATGCGGTGATGCAAATTAGGAGCAGGGGAGAAATGCATTATTAGAGTTGCTGATCAATCATTAGTGGAGACTACCTATTTTCAAATCAACGGAGGCACCATACCAAATTTCTTAGTAGGCGACTAAAGAGCTTTCTTTTTGAGTGTGTGTCACCGTACGTTAATTCCGGGTAGAATGGTGAGCTACCCAACTTCACACTATTTTCAGCACTATTTTTGATCTCTTGAGTGCTAATTTTGTCAATCATGAGGGTGACGTCTATAGATGAAAACCACCTTCTTGTAGTTTGATTTGCAGTTAGCACCATTCTCTCTCTCGCCAACAACAGATCCATAGAAACAACATCATCATCAACAAGTGGAGCGACATAAAAATGTACAAGGAAAGTTGAAGACGTTTGAGGTTTACAAGCAACAATACAAGGAAGAGCGAAATTTCATATCCAAGTAAAGCAACATACGATGAGCATATTTTTATATACATGTTGAAGACTTACACATAAGGAGTGGAATTCTATATCTAAGTATGAAGACTTATTACAAGAGCGAAGAAAATCAAAAGATGGGAGTTATTGAACCGTAAGAATACAAAGACAATACAAGTTGTGAAGATCAAAGTGGTAGAGTACTTCTTTCATGGCCATGTTATTTTGATTTTGTTATTATTTTTGTAGTTGCAATATTTTTGTTAAAAAAAAAAAAAAAAAAGAAGAAGAAAAAAAAAAAAAAAAGAAGAAGAAAATACAAAAAGATTTGCATTTAGGTTGTTATTTGTTCAATAAGGCCATGGGGAAGAAAAATCTATAAGGAAGTATCAAGAAATAAGGAAATTGAAGAGAATGAGTTATAAATTGTCAGAGTTCTACGAAGTTCAAGAGTTTATCATCAACAGTTGAAGACCGAAGACGAAGACCAAAAAGATGAAGAAGATGAGCCGAAGGAAGACGTTTCTATTGGATGTTGCGAGAGTGGTGTTATCATCATTGCAATCAGATGTGAAGGTGGTAAGTACTCTTATCCTTGCTATAGTGGTTGATTTCCTTTCGTAGAGATCATCAGAAAAATATCTTTATTTTCCACGATTTTGTGGAGTCTCCAGAAATACTTCGGAAGGTTTCCTTCCCACCATTCAACGTGTGTAGGACTGTCTCTTCATTCCTACCTGCACACATGTGAGACCCATAAAAAAAGTCGTCTTATTGAGTGCAATTATCATAAAATCCTTTTAAGTGAGGCAGAAGTCAATGCGAAATGCTTATTGATCGCTCTCAAACACGCATTCTCTCATTATGGTGTGGTTATTTCTCACTCAAGATTTAAGAATGAATATGTTCTTTGGTATTTCTAACTTCTTATTACTAGCATGCGAAACTCTATGTCCTCATAGCTCTTTGGATGCTTGGGAAGGCTGGAATGCTTTGAAGTTGGAGTAGGTTTTGTGGGAATATCTCTATTAAACCCTCACGAGACTATAACTCGTACACTAGGGACACCTAGGGGTTTAAAGGCCTGTTATTTATGCTAAGAATAACCGTATCCTCGGCGACATGGAGTTGTTGTATTTTAGATAGTTTGCTCGAGGACTAGCAAAAGCCAAGTGTGGGGGAATTTGTTAAGTGCATATTTTGCATATATTTTGTGTCGAATCCATGCTAGTAATTGCTATATATTCTTGCGAATTATTGTATATTACTATTGTTTTCTCTTGTTTATGTTCTGCTAGGTGAATCATCCAAAAGAAGTGAATTGGCACATATTTGTGCAATAAAAGAAGTTAGCCGCAAGCGGAGAAGGGTCAAAGACCAAGTGGAACTCGTTCAACTCTAGGAGTTCTTGCTATCACCTTGAAGAGGACGAAAATACGAAGCAAACAATGAAAGAATGGAATCATTCCGACGTCGTATGAAGAAGTTATTGGCGAGACGAGAAGTTGAGCTTGTCGGTTCCTGGGCCTGACGATTCAAAAGAATGATGCGAGAAAAACTGAATTGTCGATCTTGTAAGACCGACGGTTGAAAGGCTATTGTTAAAGGCACCCGTAGGGTTTGATCAGGAGCACACCACCTTCTTCTTCAACACGTTTCACGACCAGCAGAAACAGAGAAGATGAAACTGCTGGCGATTCTCGGTGGTTGCGAAGAAGCTGTGATGGAGGAGATGCTGCATTGGCAGTGAGCTGTCGAGAAGCAATGGAAGAGTGATTCGTGGATTTTGGTTCGAAACAGCAAGAGTAACTCGAGATGGAGCAAAGCTGTGGACAATGGAAGATGATGATGCTAACGGTGGTCTGTGGTTGATGATGTCAGTAATGGAGAAACTCGGTGATGGGAAAGAGTTGATTGCTGTCGTGATCAATGGCAGTTGATGGTGGTAATGGATCAAGAAGCAATGGAGGAGTTTATAAGGAAAGTAAGGAGACGCTGGGTTCTGCTGTGATGGTTTTATAGAGCTGTTACCGTTAATGGTTGTTGAGGGAGCTCGAGTCTGTGGAGGTGATTGTAATGAAAGAACGATAATGACAAGGAGCAGTTCAGGGAATGATCGGTGTTGTACATAGCCAGTTTGTTATCGGTGATGAAGAGAACCGAGTTTGAGCTGGTTTGCTTATGGAAGAGTGTGAGAAAGATGTGGAGGTCGAGTCTGTAAAGGAAACTGTAAACGGAAGTCGGAGGAAGCCGGGAAAGGAAAAGAGGTTTGGTTTCACAGGAAAACTTACGTATGGGTTTTCCCATCCGACGATAAACCCCGGGGAAAGTTACGGTGTGGCTTAGGCCGTAGGTAATTACAGGTGAGGATACGGTGGTGTTTTTCAACCGTAAGAAAACACAGAGAGTTTGGAGAAGTTAGCCGTGAAATAATAAGAAGGGGAATGAAATTTACCCTGTCAGTTCCATGGAACTGACAGGCCATTTAGAGGCCAATGACTATTGGGCTGGGCTTTTTAGTCATTTACGCGAACTCAGTGGCTGTGTAGCAATCCTACAAACGGCAACCTATTTGTAGAAGTTTGGCGAGTTATGGAAACCTTTCTTTGCACGGGAATCGAGCACGGGCGCAGCAACTACAACTTGAAGACTATAAAAGAGAACTTATAACCTAAAAATATATCTTACATCTCATAATACACTTTTGTTCTTCATAAAATATTTTAGGGTTTACCCCTTTAGGGGGAAACCGTGAAACGGTGTAAACATGAGAGGCTAAACTTTATTGATTAAGGATGAATTCAATGTTCTAGCGTGAAGCTTTATTATTATACAAGTTTGTTATGAGTTTTAATCATCTTATCGTTTGTTTTCACTACATCTAATTTTATGAGTGATTCTTAGATTGATTTGGGATGCATACTAGATTAGTTTATTAATTGTTCTATTGCTAGTATTGAGTTAGGAGATAAGTAATCGTCGAATAATTCATACACAAGTAGAAACCGCAAGACCTTGCGAGAGGGATTAAGTGGAGCAATTGCGGGTGAATACAACACCGGCAAGTGAACCTTGAGCTAAGAGTTTAACTGCGGGATCAACCTAATTCACAAAGCCTAAGCGTTCGGTCGGATTACACCTTGAGTGAGCTACTACTTGGTGGTTCGGTTGGATAGAATATGATATTGGAGAGCTTAAATATCCGTGGTAAAAGGAGTTTTGAGGATAGCACCGAGCTAGCTACTTTCCTACGGTTGGTGATGAATGGTTCTAACGAAGATAGATAAGTATACTAATCCGAGTTATCGCTTGGTAACGGCGAAGGATTCCTTGATCATATCTTTCTTTTATTTGTTATTCTCTTTATTTCACTTTAAAACAATCCCCTTTGTGTTTTATTATTTTGAACTAAATACATATCAATTACACAACTCTATGGGAACGATCCTTACTACCGCTATATTATTTATTTAATTAGTGGGAAATATATTGATTAATTTGTTGTGGTTACGACACGCATCACATAGATGGGGGGGCAGTATCATCGACACAGTATGTAGAAGACAACCACATACCTGAGCAAAATTCTGAAGTGCAAACTGATAAGAAGAGCCTTTTTCAGTTGAGAATGAATTACCAAGGATCACCTTTTGTACCAGAAGTAGTCGACACTGAGAAGCAAGGTAACAATAGGCGCTGGTGTCAGCCATGGTGTAAATGCCAAGTCCACCATCTTTGATAGGCAAGGTAGCTAATCGCTGTTGTAGAGGACCAAACCCCGCACCATCACCAGTGATGAGAAGTCTCAAGTACTTAAGTAAGTGATCATCAAAAAGGGCAGTGGCTGATTGTAAGGCTGCAGGAAAAAATGCGACTCCTGAGAGATTCGAACTCTCGAGGGGAAACCCCATGCACTTAGCAGGCACACGCCTTAACCACTCGGCCAAAGCGTCGGTTAAAATAGATGTGTCTGGCACAGCACGGCACAACACGTTTAGTTTTCTGGCACAACCCAGCACAACACGCCTTCTAGCACGGCACGTTATAATCTCCGGCACAGCACATCACGGCACATAGCACGCTAAGCACGTGATTTCGGCACATAGCACGCTAAGCACGTGATTTCGTGGGCTGGGCTGTGCTGGGCCGGCACGTTTTACACCTCTAGTTGGTACATAAGATAAACCAAAATTCTCAAAAATGAAATGATTTGAAAAATTAAAGTTGTAAAAGGGACGGGAAAATGGGAAAAATATATCACCAAATAAGAAAAACTTATGTACTTTGGAAGAAGAAGAAAAAAATACTCCCTCCGTTTCTGAAAAAGAGATACTTTCGCTTTTTCAATTTGGCCTATTTTTAAGCTAAAATGAAAAAGTGAAAGTATCACTTTTCCAAAAACAGAGGGAGTATCAAAAATACACTGGGAAATTAGCTTTTCAATATGCATGATTTAAACGTTTGGCTTTCAAACTCAACGGTGTTAGTGCAACCATAACCAATGGCGTTCAAGAATCTAGTTCACATAATGTAGATGGGATAACGGCGGGTACGTTTTAAACATTTTCAAACATTAAGTGTGTCCATGAAATTGCACCATAAATAAGGGGCAGATTCTAAAATTACCCTTAAAATAACTAGTGTCTCATTTTTCTTTGGGATGATAGTTTCATTAGGTAGACTTTAATCAATTCTTGAATTGCAGGAGACAAATTCATTAGAAAAATAGTTTGTTACTATGAAAATATATGAAAACATTATGATAAGACCAAAATAATTGGTCAAGGTCAATGCTAATCGGTTGGCATTGATTTTTAAAGAAACCTATTATAGGAGTTCCAAGAAAAGAGTTTTGAGGGCTCACAAGATGACAAAATCGGGTTATGAAATAGTAATCAACAAAACCCCATATCTAACTATTTTTTGTGATGGCTAAAATACCTTCCATGAATTATAAAATTAAATTCATTATCTTTTTCTTCTCTTTTCAATCATAAATCATGATGAAGATGATGATCATATACAAAAAAACTAAATCTATTATTTTGTCCTTCTCTTTTCATTCATAAATCATGATGAAGATGATGACCATAAAAAAACCCTATTATTCTTCTTCTTCTTCTTCTCCGTCGTGATGAAGATGACGATCATAAAAAGAAAAAACTAAGAAAACCCATCACTTATTTTTGCAAAAAAAACAGTTTCAGTACTGTCTCTACGGTTGGGAAAATTCATACTTCCCAACCGTAGACAGTTCAGTATACGATTGGGAAAACTCATATTTCCCAACTGTAGACAATTTCCCAACCGTAGACAGTCTACGGGTTGGAAAATTCATACTTCCCAACCGTAGACAGTTCAGTCTACGGTTGGGAAAATTCATATTTCCCAACCGTAAACAGTTCTGAAACTGTTTTTTCAAAAACTCAATTCGATCGATTCCGCTTATCCCTGCATTGCAACCAATTAAATAAGATGGGTGTTTGATTTTTACCTTATTGAAGTCATTGCGGGTGGATTAAATGGTATTAATCGATAATGAATTATTTTGAGAATTGACGATTAATCGAAGAAATAAGCGATGGAGGTGATGAGGAAGAAGAAAATGGAAGAATTAAAGGAGAGGAATGAAAACAAATTAGTTTTAGTTTTTAATATTTAATAGCTTAATGGTATTTTAGTATTTTTCTTATGAATTAGGTCCCTTTATCTTCATTGTAGGATATTTGAATCCTTATGAGCCCTCAAAACTCTTTTCTTGGAGCCCCTATAATAGGTTTCTTTTTAAATTGATCCCTAATCAATTGAGTTGTTCTCAGTGGTGGGAACGAATCTACATATATATACTCATGCCTTCTGCCCTATTTGTCTCTCTATAAACTAGGAATCCCACCGAAGCTGCTACTTATCCCCCCACTTTTATACACCACAATTTTACACCCCTATGTGTCACTCTTATCTACCGTAGATTTCATCCTCACCCTACCCCACCTGGAAAAAACAGGAGGTCCGCTTTAAAAGTGAGCAAATAAGACATGAACACATAGGAGTGTAAAATTTTTGGGTATAAAAGTGGGGGATTTCTAGCATTTTCGGAATCCCACCAATATTTATTCGCTTAAAACAATTGTCAGATTACGAGAAGATTAGAAAAAGACAATTAGAAAAATCATTAATTAGGTAACCGTAAGTTGGAGAACAGAAGTTGACTTCACTGACAAAGACTCAAACATATTATATTAATTAACCTTACGACCCCAAAATTGATCCAAAACCCATAAAACCTTCCGACCCCAATACCGGTTGGTATTGCCGTATTGGCTTGGGGGTCATTTTCAGTAGTTTTCTTGGTAAAAGGTCATCAAAAATTTTTATTCCTGCGAAAGGTCATTTTTTGTTTCAAAATGTCTTAAATGTTTTTTTATAGGAAAATTCATTCATCAAATGACAATATTAGATGGATCAGTCTCATTACAAAGATTAGCGTTTCATCAAGAATGGCGAGTTTATGTGAGAGACACAAGTACACAAAGATTTCATAGAAATTTAAACAAACTAAAACGAACCTAAAACGTACAACGTAAAATCCCACCAACCAAATTAATCGTTCCAATCATTTCTTTGGAAGGGTTAGATCACATTGTTTAGTTTCATCTAAACCAATCAGCATAGCAATCTTACGCAAGGCAAGAAAGTTAGGATCATAGAATGATCTATCTCTCAGAGTTCCGGTCATATAAACTATTAAAACGTTTTTCCTAGGCAGGAAGTGGCATAAGAAAAATAAATTTATTCTGAGCCTAATAAATATCCGTCGGAAAATAAGATAGTTAAGATCATAGAAAAATCAACCACTTCTCATTTTTGTGCCAAAGGTTGGTTGTTTTCCGCCCACAAAATTATACTCTTACATGTTCTTGGTTGTTTGTACTTTATACCTTCATTTTTCCTAGGATTTATGTTGGCTAACGGCGAGTAAAATTTCAAAGTTATGTTTGGGATTCGAACTAGAACATTGTAACCTGATTCCTATCGCACATTAGGTCTTCAAACTCTCATATGATGGTAAGTTATTTCTAGAACTGGTTACCTATAGAAACAAAGTGTAAAAAGAGCATGTAATGATCTTGATATAACAAAAAAAATTCCTGTGGTGTTGACCGTGGATATAGATAATGAAATAAAGTTTTTTTTATTACTTTACACTTGTGTTACACCAGCTCTCATTGGTTCTGGTTGTTAACTTCTGTTACACATGTTCAATTTTCATTGGTTCTGTATTCAATGTTAACAGAATCTCATGTCTCTGTTTTCTGAATTGTGCATATGTACTGAGAAACTACCTTTCCCTTTGTTAATGAAAATGGTCTTAATTTCTTTATAGCCTGATTTCTTTCATGGTACCAGAGCTGGGAATTGTGATGTTCTCTTGTTTCGATTCTCAGCTTCGATTGATGAAAATCTTCATCATCTTCTATGAATAATTCTTCATAAATAAGTTCATATCTGCATTTTCAAATGATTAATTGATCAATACGAAACTTTCCAAGATAACATCAAATGATTCTCAGCTTCAATTGATGAAAATCTTCATCATCTTCTTGAATAACACTAATCACTAGCTTCAAGTAATTTTCAAATGATTAATTGATCAATACGAAAATTTCCAAGATAACATCAAATGATTGTCTCACATAAATCATGTAAGATGTTCAAGGTAATTTTCTTATGATCATCTTTACTATAATTGAATAGACTTCTGAGTGATAGATAAGTTTTAGTCTCCACATACCTTTTGTCGACGAACTTCCTCTAAGTTCTTCAGTAGATCTTCTTTTTCAATTGGTGAACGCCATGAAGTCTAATGCTCAACTACACACTTTTATCATAATCCGAGACAAAGCTATAAGTAGACTAGAAATCAAGTATATAGTTTTGATCAACTAAACTTGACAAACAAGCTTGCGAGTTCGACCGAGTAGTGCTCTAACATGTAATCTCTCCCTATGTCAATTTTAGTGACAAAAGTATCAATACATATGGATTAGAAAATAAATAAACTTTGTAGCTTCGGATCCATCGTGCTTGATTTCCTTGGCTCTTCAACATCTGTGAATTCTTTGTTACTTCAAGTTCTCCATCGATTCTGAATGTGTTCAACTCAGCATCATTGTTGTTGAATATTCGTAGCAATAACAATAAGAAAACAAATGTTCTCGATCATTGTTATTCAGTGTCATAGTATTATACTATATAGAATCAAAATCCAATTGCATCACAACTTTGAAATAATACTACGGTGATATGTATCACTCCCCCTTAGTCAATACTTCTTTTTTTGCACAATAGGTAAAACCTATAAAATGAAATCCACTCCCCCTTACATAAAGATCCGTAAACCATATGTATGTAGTGTGAACTACTAAATAATTCTCCTCCTTTTTTTCAATATAAATTGGCAAAGGTACGAAAACTATGGGATCGTAATGAATTCTCAAAAGATAATTCATGACTAAAAGGAACATATCAACTTTCTTTCGGTGATTTCACATAGTCAAAACTTAGTGTATTCATCAAGGAGTTTATTAAGATAAAAGTTAACCCCTTCAAATTCAACAACAACTCTCCCCACAAAGATATGACAATTAAGCACAAGTTCATTTAAGAACTCTCTCACATTTGAGCAACATGAGTGACCTTACTTTTACGAGAAGAGAAGGATTTCTTTGGACATAAACAAATCACATGGATAATCTTATGGGTACTGCTACCCCGCACGACAGTGCACAGTAGCTTTATAAGCTAGCAACCTTAGAACCGTCACATGTGAAGCATCTTTTTATTTTTATTTTTCTATGAAATTATGACCGGTAACAGCTGTTAAGAAATATATAATTTATATTAGGTCCTCAAACTTAATTAATATTTATTGATTACTCTATTTCCCTTTATTGTTTTACGTCTCTCCCACAAAGATATGACAATTAAGCACAAGTTCATTTAAGAATTCTCCCATATTTGAGCAACATGAGTGACCTTACTTTTACGAGAAGAGAAGGATTTCTCACATGGATAATCTTATGGTTACTGCTACCCCGCACGACAGTGCACAGTAGCTTTATAAGCTAGCAACCTTAGAACCGTCACATGTGAAGCATCTTTGTATTTTTTTTTCTATGAAATTATGACCGGTAACAGCTATTAAGAAATATATAATTTATATTAGGTCCTCAAACTTAATTAATATTTTTATTGATTACTCTATTTCCCTTTATTGTTTTACGTCTCTCCCACAAAGATATGACAATTAAGCACAAGTTCATTTAAGAACTCTCCCATATTTGAGCAACATGAGTGACCTTACTTTTACGAGAAAAGAGAAGGATTTCTCACATGGATAATCTTATGTTTACTGCTACCCCGCACGACAGTGCACAGTAGCTTTATAAGCTAGCAACCTTAGAACCGTCACATGTGAAGCATCTTTGTATTTTGTTTCTTTCTATGAAATTATGACCGGTAACAGCTGTTAAGAAATATATAATTTATATTATGTCCTCAAACTTAATTAATATTTATTGATTACTCTATTTCCCTTTATTGTTTTACGTCTCGAGATTTTATTGATGAGATGCAAAACTAGTTGAACTATTTCTTTTTATGCATACCGACGAGATGAAAGCTAATTGGCCAGTCTTTTTTTCCGTAACATCTTAAACTAGCTAGTTGAATTCTGCACCAAAATCATTGGCGGCTTATATATGTAAGGCTTTGGCATGTTAATGACATGTAAATAGTACAGAGATGAAGGCTCTAGGCCTTTGGCGTTGGATTATGTGTATCCCTAATTCCCTATGTTATATATAAACTGTCAATTCTTGTCCGTGTTTAGTGTTAAACAAGAAATGGTAGTTGGAATTTATAGTCCAAGCAAACATCTCATGAAAAGCACCTTTGTATCCCAACACATCATGAACCAGTATGCAGATACAATGAATGGAATGATGATATGAACCAAAAAACTTCACTTATAATTCAAATACGACAGAGATTTCAATGTGGCTAATCAGTTTGAGCAGTTTTAGTGGTTATCAATGGACAAATTTGAACTCAAAGGGAAACCAATTGCTCATTTCAAAAAAATAAAATCCAAGTGGTCGACTGCCATCTGATGGTATTCTTGTGTCTAATTTAGAGACCTTCTTGTATACACTGAAGATGCATCTTCATCAATACCCATTCCAAATCTCAAAACTTGTCTTGAATAACTTGTTTCGTAATCATATTATTTTCTGATTCTCGTCTTGCAAGCACAAAGCAAATACCACCGAGAAAGGGAAAAACGAGTTATAAAGTTTACTTTTCTTAATGAAAAGGTTTTGTAAATAAAATATTAAAATATAAAAGGGCTGTTTCAAACTTGCTATAATAATTAGAGGGATTATCGACAAATATATTAACGGACAAATGTCTATTAGTCATCAACGGAAGTAAATAAATGAAAATTGATATCCAACGGCTGTCCCGTGCTAGCTTATAACTCAATGCTGCACTGCCGCGCGGGACAGCATTTCCCTAATTTGTTTATGCGGACCCACATGGCATATGATAAATTTACGCGGTTGTCCTTCACAGAGGTCATATAATATGCAGTTCTTTTTTTTAATGACACCCAGAAAAACCTGGCATTTTTAGGGGGGACCCCGAAAGAATTAGGAGCGATTTTTTTATTCCCAACCCATAGGCAAGGTTATGGGATGTCCTAATGGTTCCGAGAATACCTAAATGCCTTTCTATAATCGGTAGTTATTATAGTGGTACTAGCAACCGATTATCTATTTGTTTAAGAATGGGTTACTGCAATAATCGGTAGGTAAACAACATACCATAACTACCGATTGTTAAAGTAGAAAACTCGAATTTCATGTGTATCTGACGTTTTGAATTTTGGGATCCTCTAAAAATCGGTAGAAAATGGATTTCATAGTACTACCGATTAAAGTATTAAATTGGTAGATATGTATTGATTCTAAACTACCAATTTTGGAATTACATATACACCTCTTCGAAGAATAAAACCACCCAAAACCTAATTTCATTTTCACTTATTTTCTTTTGAACTCATCTTCTCCTCTTCTTCTTCACTCCCGATTGTAAAGAGGAAAAAAAATTCTATCCATTATTCAACTTCAATTCATCATCGTCGTTCATCGCCGTATCAAAAATATCGTCGATTGTTCTATAAAATGATGGCGAGAACTGATGAGCCAAAAAAAGATCGAGTGAAAAACGTCTACCGTGGTGACGATCCAAAAATCGGACAATTATCAAAGAACAAAGCCATTGTAACTGCCGACGAAGAAGATGAAGAAGATGAAGCCTCCGATGTAGGTGGTGGTGTTGATTCTAATACTTGTCCTCTCAAGCAATTTCAAATGGCCCAAATTAGGTAAGATTGTACCATTATTTGGGTTTATGTTGTTTTAATTCGACGAATTGATGAAAAGAATTTGTAATGTTTTCTGTTTTTTACCCAGAATCGGAAGATAGATCTGTTTTTAAACGCCCGATTATGCTCGTGTTCTTCATTCTTCATGAACATCGATCATAAACGGGTGATATAATTTTAAGTTTAGGTACGATTCTCAGTACGTTGGTTGATACGGAACTCTAAATTAACCTTAATCGGAAGTCAATTTGTTTTTTGTCTACCGATTATAATAGATGATTAGACAATATATAGACACACAGATTAGATGGAATTGGAAGATAGGTTGTTGTATTTTTCTTCCGATTATATTTGCCTCATCAAATTAGAATTTACTGTCTTTAAAATGCATCTCAATTGGTAGAAATGTATAATTTTTGTCCTATGATTTAGTTATAATCGGAAGTTAGGTTGTTTATCAATCTTCCGATTATGAGTACCTTCATGACTTTAGATATTTTCATTTGAAAAGAACTATAATCGGTAGATTCTCTTGTTCCCGTGCTACCCATTATGTATAATCGTTAGATATGAGTATAGTTTTGTTTCCGATTATATACAATCAGTTGTTGTTTGTTTTCTTTAACTTCCGATTATGCAGTTTGTAAATGTATTCTTACGAACCAATTGTTTTTAGGGATAAGCGAGGTAAGAAAGCCGGACAAGATACAGTTTCCTTAGGGCCTCGTTGCGAAGGGGGTAACAAATTAAGTGCTAGTGCACGGAGAGAAAGGAGCGGTCAAGGAAATTCAAGGAATGATGGAACTCAACAAGGAGTAGAACCAAGCGCTCCACAGGTAACTCAAGAAATGATAGAACCAAGCGATCTACCAGTTACTCAAGAATAAATAGAACCAAGCGGTCCAGAAATTAGAGTACAAGAAGAAGGACAACCAAGTAGTACATAAGGAGAAGGAGGAGTTACAAGGAATGCCAATCGCGAAGAAAACATCACACCTTGTTCTCATTTCTTTGAAGAAGAAATCCCTGGGCTACCGAGAGACGGAGGAACATTGTTATTTGGGTACCAAGACTCTTGGGCCAAAAAAATCTACGAAATCGAGGTAATAATCAAAAGTATTGTCGTTTTATTAACGTAATACTACTCTATTAATTTTGTAACGTGTTGTGTGTTTAATAGTATCACTCCGATGCGATTCGTCTACTCAAACCCACTGCCGCACCATCAAAAGTATTGAAAGTTTGGCGTTTAGACGGTGAATGTGAAAGGTTCAAGACAACTATAGCCAACTCGGGATTATCTACTACTGCCGAGAACTCAATGTTGGAACATGATCGGGTCGCGATATCGGATTTTGTAGAGAGATTGTATCGCGATACTGACACCTTTCATATGTCGTTTGGGGAGATGACCATTATTCCAGATGATGCGAAGCAGATTCTTAATCTCAATGACCATGGTGTAGTTGTCAAGTATAACTACACAAAGCAGTTAAGTTGGGCACACCTTTATGATTTGTGTAAAAAGTGTTTTGGTTGGGATAAAGAGACATCAGATATTAAGTTCAACAAGTGCTTTTCTTACAAAACTAGATAGTTTAACATGAGTCAGTTGATCAAGATGTTCAAAGGCACAGCCGAGAAACAAAAGCAAGGACCGTTAAGTGATGCCGAAGTGGATGTCGCGGCCACCGCCTATCTCTTGTGTGTATTGGGATGTGTCATTTTCCCAATGCTAGTGGCAACCGAGTAGACGCCAACCTTCTACAACTATTATTACATCCTCTCAATAAGGCCGCTGAGTACTCCCGGTGCACGGCATGCATATTATTCTTGATGAAGGAGTTGAGAAAGGCGCCGAGGCTTAAAACTAGCCAAATTTCCTGGAATGTGAGTCTATTCCAGGTATTTTCTCAACTCTATTAATCCATTGATCTTTATGTTTTTTTCTCTAATTTAAGAATCAATTTCTAATACTTGGACGTTTGATATCTATGTAGACATGGATCTATGACCACTACCCTAGTCTGAAATTGGCATATGTGAACACAGAGTGGGAGAAAGGTACACCTAAAGGAACAAAGTACAAGTCACAAAGAACCGTTCAAGGACAAAGGAGCAGAAATTGGTTCAATTGAGGGAGAAATTAGACTCAATTAAGTCCTCAGAGGTATTCTTTGGTTCATACAAGGAAGACTCTAGTGGACATATAGCTGGTCGTTCCGAGTTGTGCCTTTATTATGGACCGTTGTGGTACCCCAAAGGTTATGTGATGTACAATGGCTCAAGGGTGATGCGACAACATGGTTATATACAAGGAGTACCATAGAATCACACAAGTGGCAAGTTCAAGTTGGACGTGGAGCATTCCCAGTCTAATACTGACACCATCAAGGTAGTTTACTCTAGTTCACCATCTGTTATTGACCATTGGGATAAGAGGATGAGTTACTTGGTCAACTCTGGGAGACCTATCAACCGAGGTGATGAAAATGCTCAAGGCTATATGGAGTGGTACCGGGATCATTCACATCTTCGTGTAATACGTGAACTTAAAGCAAAGATGACCTTGGCGGCATCCATTTACAAATGTATCATCAAAGAAAAACCAATTGGTTATGATAGATTGGTGCATATCGTTATGAATTTTCCCTTTAATATTACGGATCAATTTTTTAGGTAAACTCCATTTGATGTTATGTCAATTAAAAAAACAGGTGATTAGGTTCAAGTCTTTGTCCAAATGGTGCGTTGATTGCACAACGGCTGGACAGCTTGTGCCAATTGAGAAGATAAAAAAACACAGGGAGATTTTTGATAATGTTGATAATGAAGAGTATGCATCCGAGTTTGGGGAGAAATTCACAAAGAACCAGCCCAAGAAAAGAATATCAAAGGCTAACAAAAGATCTCAGGCTTCATCAAGCTCTCGTGCTGAAGACAATGTTGACGAAAATCCAAAGGAAGATGAAGGTGATGATGGTGATGATGCTTTACGTGCTGGTTGTGCTAAGTGTTCTAAAACTTTAGCTAAGAATACTCGGGAAAAAAATTAAATCTTAATGTGTTGTTCGAAGACATGGATTATGTTGTTTTAAAAGTTTCTTTCGGATTATGTTGTTTTAAATACTTGTTTTGGATTATAAGTTCTTGAATTTATGGGTTATGAAATTTTTTTGAGTTATCTTTATCACTTGATTATCAAACGACTCAATCTTCCCAAATGAAAAGTTGAATTTTCCACAATAATCGGATGATAAAATATCATGCATATCTATCGATTCTGTTAAATTGGGAGTCAAATTACATACATATCTTACGATTATGGTCATTGGGATTTTACAGTTCTCCTGTAACAAAAAACCTAATAATCGGAACAAAAATTATCTTGTTTACTACCGATTCTGCGTAATCGAGAGTCAAGTTACATACATATCTTACGATTATGGTCATTGGGATTTTACAGTTCTCTTGTATAAAAAAATACCTAATAATCGTTAGTTTGGTTAACATAATAAACTACCTATTATTGTAGTGTCAAATTTCAAAAAATTAGAGATTTTAACAAAAACAAGATTTGGGGCAACTTCATATTCGGAAGTTAGTTGAACATACTAACCTACCGATTATTGTAGTTCCAAAATTCGAAAAATTATAGATTTTGGCAAAATCAAAATTTGGGACAACTTCTTAATCGGAGGTTGGTTGAACATACTAACCTACCGATTAATATAGTGCAAATATTCGAAAAATTAAAGATTTTGTAAAATTAAAATTTGGGGCAACTTATTAATCAGACGATAAGTTAATTCCATTAACTACCGATTGTGTAGAATCGGTAGACTCTTTCATTTAATCTACTTCCGATTATAACCACTACATAAAATTCAAGAGACTTTAACATTACGAATACGATTAAAAGCACCTAAATCCATACTATCACAATCACTTAAAAGTCTTAAAACAGATCATAACTTCCAGTGACCATAGAAATTGTCTCTCTTGAGAAATTGTCTCACTGGTTACCACAACCCATGCTCTATATATATAGCACAATCTTCTTCTTGGGCAAAAGGAATAACCATGTTTTTCTTCAAATGAGGAATGTTTTAAAATTTAAATTGAGTAGAGGCGGAGAGTTTGGTGCAAATGGGTTGTTAGAGATGAGTTTCCTTATATAGATTTATACTCCAACGACTAGTTTTTTTCTTCAAAAACTAGACGTGCCTCGAAAAACACACACAATCGGTAGTACATAAGGAATATTTACTACCGATTACGTGTGTGGAGGGAAACTCTGATTACAAAAATGCAAATAATCAAAGTAACATAATACCTTCCAACCGATTGCACAATCGGTAGATAGACGTGAAAAAATTTCTACCGATTATAGTTCATTTCAAAATAACAAAACCTTAAAACTGCATATGTACACATTAACTACCGATTAATAAAATTTCTACCGATTACTTAAATAAATTACCGATTGTATTATATATCTACTGATTATGGAAGGGCATATCAGCCTTTTTGAAAAACGGAGATAAAGGTGGCTGCATTTTAGGTTTGGATGACCTTTTTTTATCTTATTAGTCGCCCCTAATTCTATCGGATCACCCCTAAAAATGCAAGGCAGAAAAAGTATAGAAGGAAAGATGGGGTAGTTAGCTCGTCTTCTCACACTCCAGTACTCCACATTTCTGCTCCTCCTCTCTTCCTCCGCCCAAACCTAATGGATTCCTCGCAAAAACCTTTAACAATTTCCCGATCTCCCGCCTCCAGTTTTCCACCGTTTCTTCTTCTTCTTCTTCTATTTCTTTTCTTAAAAAACTCACTTCTCCTCGATTTAGACATGTCTGCAACATGAGCAAAGACTCAGGTATATTGTACCTTCTATCATCTCTATCTTTCTCCTTTTTGAAGTAATTTGAGATGAATTTTCCCTAATTTGTTTAGGTATTTTTGTATTTCAAATGGATAGAACAAAAATTTGACCTTGAATTAGTTAATTTTGAGGGTTTAGGGTTTCATAGAGAATTTTGAGTTTGATATAATGATGTATGTGTAATTTTTGTTTGACTATGAGCTGGAACTTGGAAAGCCTGAGGATAAACGAAAGCTGGATAAGCGTGTGAATGGAATATTCTGCATTTTTCGCAGCTGATCATTGGTTTCATGTACTGTAAGATATGTTCTTTTAATGTACTTACTGTTTAGTAACCTTTTGATGGTAATGTGTATGCATAATTGAATTTTGATTGATATTTGGTTATTAATGAAATGACCAATGAATTGATATGAGCAATAGGTGAAGTCGTTAAGATTAATTTTAACAATTGCAATGAGCAATCAGACATTTTAATGAAATTTATTAAGAAAATCTCCATGTTTGTGTTGGCACCAGTGAGAACCCAAAGTTGCAACATGGGGTATAAGAAGCATTGAAAATGTATACCACTAGCAAAAAGAAGATGTAAAATGCAAGCTCAGTTGTATTCTTAATGAGGGAACCTCATAGATTAGATTACTTCTCCTGTCAGAAAATATGGAGTTGAGCTGTGCCTTAGTTTAATTAAATCTAGTGAAGGATCCATGGTTTGAATTTGTTCACATATTTTGATTTGTTATATGACTTATGGATGTGGTAAAACAAACTGTATGTGCCGATCACACTTTTCTTTGTATTAGTTTGAATGGAATGGAATTTCTATGTTGACATGCAAAGTTCTCGATGTTAAAACTGATAGAGTACGCAGTTACTTACACTTTTCTTTTCCTTTTTCAGATAAGGGAGATCAAAGGACTTAACTTGTACCACAGTTTTCCATTTTGGTACCAGTATGTGACTTCAACATTCTGTCATACTAACTGGTGAGATTTCTCTACTTTTTGACGCTTCTTACTTTATCTAAAGTAGCATGATGATAAAGACTTGATGCTTGTATGAAAAAGCTATTATCTTTGATCTGTGCATATTATCCACAAACATTTGTCATATACTCAGGTTTCTAACTTTTGGACTACCTTCGTGGTGATAAAATTTCACAGGAACCATCTCTCCAGCAATCTGTTTTTCTTGTACATTTTTGGTAAATTTTCTCTCTCTTTCTCTACATGTGTGAAATTTTAGTTCTAATGGACAAATCCTCTTTGGTTTTTGGAGTCGCCCAAGTCATGTGGATGTTTTATTTTCATCTTCTTTTTCTCCTCCTGCTTCTATGGAAGCTTGTTGAGGAACTTTGCACTGTGGACTGTGGACTTCTTACATTCTAACAGGTCTTGGAGCAAACCTGGTGTCATGGTTGGTTCTCCCAAGAAATGCAGTTTCTCTTGGAGCTTCTGGTGCTGTGTTCGGTCTATTTGCTATTAGTGTTCTTGTCAAGGTATGGCTAATCAATTCTTCTGCCACCTATCAAAATCATTTTAGGAATGAGAATTGAGCTACTTAATTTTCTCTTAACTACCACTAATGTTTTCTTGCAGATGTGTTGGGACTGGAGAAAGATCCTTGAAGTTCTTATACTGGGCCAATTTGTTATCGAGAAGGTAATCTTGTGATTCTACTGCAAAAAAATTTATAGGATCTAAGTTATATATTGAGTCATCCTCTTGACATCTAGTAACAACCTTATTCTGATATCAGAAGAATTAAAAGTTGAACCTTAATTATGACTCCATCGAGAATTCAATAACCTTTTACAGTTTAATAGGGGTGAATATTTAAGCTACTTGTAAGGTACATTAAATTTGAAAAACGTATGAGTGAGTTCCTTAAAAATATTAAATATATTAGTTAAGTTATTCATATTGCTCAAATTCAACTATATCATGTTCTGATACCTGGATTGAACACTGAAAGTCTCCACATCGAACAGAACAGAACCTTGACTGATACTAGTCTCTAGGCCTGATAACCCTACTTATAATTATATTTTTCCTTTTGTATAATACACAGATGATTTGATTTTGTTTTCGTGTAGTTGTGGTTTTTTTAATTTGAATCAAAATGTGAGGGTATCTTTTGGTTATATCATGCATGCCTGCTGCGCCAATGGGTTTTTTAAATGTACTTCTCTGTCGTCTGGAAATTAGGTGATGGAAGCAGCACAAGCTTCAACAAGAATGTCGGGCGCAAGTTCCGCTATGCAAAGTGCCAATCACATTGCTCATCTGTCTGGCGCTTTGGTCGGTGCAGGTCTAGTTTGGCTTCTAAGTAGAGTTCCATCTGAACCTTCTGACCCAGACATATCGAAGTTGAGTGATGAGACAAATCGAAAAACTTAAGGTGGGAGAATATGAATGCCATTTCTAATCATAGTTTTTTCTTTGTTTTGATCAGAATTTCTAATCATAGTTGCTTTGATAATATTATTACATTTTGGTCATATTATCAATTAAGAAGCTAGTTAAGCATGCTGCTATCCTTGGAAACATATTGGTAATTCTCCTTTTGTGTATAAACAGGCTATTTTGAGAAGATAGACAACACAAAAATATTTTTAGCAGAACCAACTATATTCTGCCTGTAATAGAGAGTTGAGTTCGGTTTCTTGGCATTGTACGGTATTCACTTACAGATGAATGTGGTTATTTTAGCAACAATTTTCTTGGTTTAATAGCATTTTGTTGAGATTTTAGCAACTACTTCTGGAAGGAAAAAGGGGATGATAGCACCTAGTTGAAGGTATCTACAGAAGTCAGAAGACCAAATATTGCCTTACTGACTGACATAAGCCCAAGCCCAAGCCTGATTTCCCGATGTACAGAAAATCTTTGCATATGATTAGAAATCTAGAATGTTGAAAATCAGAATTTGTTTGGAATATCAGAAAGATAGTATGAACCTGCCTGGGAGTTAGTACCATTTATTACAACCAGGTTTTACCTTGAAAACCAGATTTTAACAGGATTGATTAGTCGAAGTTACCTGGAATTTTCCATTTGAATATGTTGTTGATGATTCTATCGGATTGAGCTGATGATTTCATTGGTTTGAAGCAACGACTTTAGACGCAACATCTGTAAAACCAAAAGAAATCATTTAAAATATGAGACGACTTTTGAAACAAACAGAATTAAACATTTTAAAATGTAAGATGAATTTTCATTGGAGAGCAATGAAAGCTTCTAACATGATGAAAGGAGACACCTATGGATTCTCTTTTAGTCTCTATGAAACAATTGTAGTTTCATCTGCTAGAAATCATTCAATAAGACGTTTAACGTGTCAAAATCATACCGGAAATCTGTTGCAGTTGATCATTTGTGCTTCTTATGTATGTGCTTGATCTAATTGCAAGAACCATTTCCTATCGCCTGTGAGTCCCTAAAATTTTGTTTTTTCTTACTCTTTTATGTTTTTCATTGAACTCCATTTTCCAAACAGGTTTCATCACTATTTCTCAAACTCTTTTAAGGAATTGTTGTTTTTGTCTTTAAAGGTTGAAAGGATTTTATGGACTGCTTTAAGATTCTCCCTTTGGAGATCATATTAAACATTTTGACTAGAGTACCAACTGAATCGGTTGTTGATTGCAAATTAGTATGCAAAATTTGGAACCATCTTGTTTGTCATCATCCATCATTCTCTAAAATGCACACACATCATCTAAATAATCCTTCTGTTGTTGATTCTGGTAAGTCAGGTTTTATATATAACTGGAATTCTATTTTGATACATGAAAATGAAAACTTTCAGTATTTTGAATACAACAAGAATCATGAGTCAACAATACCCATTGAGAGAATTAGAAGGTTTAATTTCACCCCACCATTTGAGAATGCTAGCATTCTTGGTTCGTCTAATGGTTTGATCTGTGTTTCTCAAGGCCCAGAGAAAACTTATAACGTAACCAAATCCACTTGTCCAATCATGATACTGCCGGTCACAATCTGTCTTGATTTCTGGAAGCATAACATATTCTTTTGTGATGGGGTTACAAATATTCTTTAACCAACGAGTACAAACTTGTAGGAATGTATCTGATTAATTGGGACCAGTATGCGGAAATCCACATATACACTCTAGGCAGTGGTGATGGATGGAGGAACCTTGGAAAGCTGAGTCATGAGTTCGACACATATCATTGGTGCCAAGGTGTTTTTGCTAATGGGGCTCTTTACTGGATGGACAGTACTAAAGAAATGATTGTGACCTTCGACTTGGCGGAGGAAAAGTTTTGCGAAAGTCTTTCACCACCTCCTTTAACACTAGACGTCGATTGGGTGGTTAATACTATGGGGGTTTTGAATGGTACTTTATTTTTTGGTGTCTCTGTACTTGTTGAAACAATCGAACTTTATGACATATGGCTATTAGCAAAGAAGAATGACAGTCATGATGAGGGAGAGGAACATCAGTCCTTGGAATGGACTAAAGAGTTTAGGATTGATGATGACGAATTAGTAACTCTTATGAAGAGTGGGGGTGTTTTAACTTACGGTTACAGTAGGCTCTGTGGTCATTATCTGAACATTTACGATCCAAAAGCTTCCACCTCGAAACCGCTTGTGGAGTTCAAGGAACATATTCATCAAGTATTCCCTCACAGGAACACCTTGGTTTCACTGAAAGAATTAGGGGAAGAAAAAACAAAAGTAATGAAGTGAAGAGACAAAAATTTAATTAGCCTTTGAACAATATAGATGCATACTTATAAACTGGTAATATGAAGTGGTTTTCATATCGTAATTTATCTACAATATAAAGCACAGTTTGTTTTTGAGTGGTGGCCAGGATTTATTCTGGGCAAAGATAAATCTACGGTCGTGGTTGTGCAGACCACACCCATAACCCGCACGTGCGCCAAGGCTAACTTTGCCTATATGAGTGGTGGTCAGGATTTATCCGCACGTGCGCCAAGGCTAACTTTGCCTATATGAGTGGTGGTCAGGATTTAACGGGGAGGTTCGAACTCATGACCTATTGTGTCATAAGAGTGGCCTCTAACCATTGTTCCACCTTGGTTGGAATTGATAAAAAAGATAAATCAACAGGTGGTTGTTTGTTCAACTTAAATATTAATTAGTATAAGTATTTTATTAATTAGTATAAGTGATTTGTCTAGAGAGAAGATAAATCTATGGTTATGGTTTGTTCAACTTAAATATTAATTAGTATAAGTGTTTTATTAATTTAGGAAACATTAATTTCTCATGATAAATGATTTATTAATTTTACATCATAAATATCCCTTAATTAATATTAATACATATCTCCATCAATAAGTAATAATTTTGACAAAAATTATTTCAATAGATATTAGTGGTGGTGGTGGTAGTAGAGGAAGAAGTAAGTGGTGGAAGCGGTGGAATGTGTTACAAAGTGGTGGAGGCGGTAACATTAGTTTTGGTGGAAGAAATAGTGGCTATTTGGATGGTTTTAATGGCGGTGGTATTAGTTTTTTTCTTTTTGAATCAAAAATAATAAAAAAATTTACATGATGGGTAACATTGTATTGTGAAAAGTATAGTTGGTTGTTTTTGACACGATCAAAAAAGGTGGATAAAAATACTTTTGGGATGATACCAAATCATATAAGACAAAATGGTTGTTTTTGGTGCAATCGCTATCTTTGGTAACAGTTAAATGCATGATTTTCGGTATTAACAAAAACATATAGTTGAATAAATTAATTGACGACCTAAGTTTGTTAAATCTAAACTTTATACATGACGTGTGGGATTAAAAGTTATAAGTGCGCCCAATATTCTACGAGGATGGAAAATGGTGGTGGTGGAGAAAGAAGTAATATCCGGTGGTTTGTGGTCTTGTAGGTTTTGATGAGTAGTAATTGACTATGTTAATTATGTGTTTTGCTACAAAGGATAACACTATAAATTAGAAATGTGGTTGATCGTCTTAATGCTAATATAAACTCGGTTAAAATACATGAAAATTAAGAAGAAGAAAAAAACATTTGGATGTCACGTTATATAATAAATAACACTAAAAACTACATATTTAGTATCAAGGTTTCTCCGTCCAATAGATAAATCTAAGGTTGTATTAAGATCCCGTAAGCATAGGGCAAGTTGGTCTTGGATTTCTGAATGATAATGAATATAATGAAACGCTCCCTCTCGGTTTGTCCAATGAAAACCGAAACCTTCTAAAAAAAATAATCAATCGAACAACACTTAGATGGAACGCATCACCACCAAAGTAAACTTCTCCGAATTGCTACATATCCAAAGAAATTTCTACAAATTAATCTGGTGATTTCCTCCTACCGTTATGGGCATGCAATTAAATCTCTAATAGTGATTTTAAAGGTATTTAATAATTATAAAATTCTCTTATAAGTTTTGTTTATGCAAGTATTGATTTAACTTGGGTTCTTTTATATTTTTTGTGTTAAGTTGATGACTTTTTAATTTGAATACATGTTTGGTTAACAAAACTTTGATACATATAGGGTATTTTCTTTGTAGAAACTGATGTTAGTCTCTCATTTTTCCGTTATCACATTGTTTCGATCCATTTGTAGACATTATTTGACTAATATTGGGGTATTTGTTTAATCTCAAGGCCGATTAAACCCAATGTGTGTTGTATACATTGAAGGCGAGTGTCGGCTCTACCTTGAAACTAATAATTTTTCTTCGGAAGGTTAGTTGAATTTATGTAGATACAAATATCAATATGACTATGCTCTTTAAAACTCCAAATTACTTGAGTAACACTAGATGTGAGAACGTCATTCATGCACTACTTAGCATAGTTGGTGTGAAATCTTTTTATCCACGAATTTCTTCAATATTATGTTATCAATATGATTGAGAAAGAATCTTACACATGTTTTGATTTACTATTATAAGTTTATTTTTTCAACTCACATGTGTATATCTCAGCCTTCCAATAGCCAAGGGTTCTTCATTTTTATAACTCTCACATTTTGCAAAAAATAAATAAATAGTGTTTATCTATAGTAGGGAAAATATTATGGGTTTTGCTTCACTCCTTAGAGCCTTAGTTATCAATAATTTCGGAACAAAAGTATTCATAAACATCATGGAGTTGGATTGGCGGTTTAGGTATATGTACTATTAGATGAAATATTCTTTTGAAGTTTGAAATTATGGTATGATGGAACAATAAATAGGGAAAAATTTTATTTCTTCAGATTTTTTATTTTATATTCATGTTGGCACAACATTATTACTCGTCCAGATAATAAATTGGAATAACATGCTTAAGTAAAAAAATAAAAAGATCAGGTAACCCATTTTGTTTCCCAAAACCTATTTGAATATCAAAATAATTACTCACGAATAAAATGAAGCAAGAAAAATGTGAACAATATCGTATTAGAAACAAAACATCCCGTGCCGTTACGGCACGGGTTAAGATCTAGTATTAGTATAAACCATACTGTCCTTGGCATCGCCTTAAGTTTGATATTGTAAATTTATTGTTAGTTTGTCTTTATATCATTCAATCCAACTTTCTGGAGTGTTATCTGTTTTAGGTTAAGCTATATATCTGCACATTATTTGCACATGATTCCACAATTATATTAATTTTCCATTTCCTTGACTATGATTCAGTTAGATATTAAGTTGTATCATTAACATATATAGGAAGGAGGTATGTGAAATTCTAGTCTGCTTATATTATAGACTTTAGTTTCAGTTGCTTGGCATTGTACGTTATTATTTATTTAGATTGACTTGAAGGTATCTAGAAACGAGGATATTCGAAGGTTCATTACTCAACAACATATGTAGTTCATGCCACATAAATGAACAGAAGTCAGAACACCAAATAAAGGACCATCAAAAACATTAACATAAACCCAAGAACATCACCTGATTTCAAAGTACAGGAATAGAATCTATAAGTCTCATATATGATTAGAAATCTAGAATGTTGAAAATCAGAATTTGGAATACCGGAAAATTAGTATGAACTATGAACCTGAGAGTTGGTGCCATTTATTAAATCTAGGGTTAACCCTGAAAACCAATTTTACTAAATCATATTTTAATGACAACTTTTAGTCAAATTTACGTGGAGTTTTCCTTTTGGATATGATTTTTTATTTAGGTAAACTTAGGAAACTGCAGTGAGATTTCTTGTTTATTAATTAAAAATTATTAAAATTAAAATTAATTTGTCAATTGCTAGCTTTTTTTTTTTTTTTTTTTGAGATTAGACTTTTGGTCTGAAATTAAGCTTAGGATTTGGAAGAGAAGAATCTTTCCTCAAAGCACACCCCAAGATCACTACAAGAAAGCAGAGATATTGCGACACTCATTTGCCACACCTCATAAATACATGCCGCGTTAGGTGGTTTCTCACGTCAGTACATAATTGCATAATGTGACTTTCTTGCGTCACCTGATCAACTAATGCGGCAATAGGTTGAGTTTTCGCCACATCCATGCGGCAACAGATATAAACTGTTTTTTTTTATTATAACTGGAACACCCTTATAGCCGCATAGGTGTTGCAAGAGGTAAACAAATACTGTAAATAAAATTATATAATAATATTTTGAAAGAAAAAAAATTAAAAATAAATAAAATAAATAAAGTCACATTATGCGTGGCCAGACATGATGTCAATTTCAAGTTATGCAATTCTCTTTTTCATAGGCTTGAGATTGTTATTCAAAAAGGTATTGGCGCTCAGCTTGTTCCTAGGCTGCCCGCCGTTCCTTATAATATTGATCTTCTTTCTTTTATTTAATAAGAATTTATTTATAATAAAAAAAATATAATAATAATATATTTTGGTTAAAATAATATATTTTGGTTATATAATAATATATTCCATAAAAAAAAATTGGTTATATAATATTAATTTGGTTAAAATAATATATTCCATAATAATATTATTATATAATATTATTTTGGTTATATAAATTTTGGTTAAAATTATATAATAATATTTTGGTTATATAATTATTTTGAGCAATCGTCAACGAAATCCAAGGGTTTTGGTTTTCCTATCGATCCGGCCAACGTTTAATTCAACCTAAATAGAAGGACAATTGAGTTGTCCGTGTATATTTCTTAAGTTTTGAAATTTTTTTACCAAGTTTACCCCTCCAGCAAAGTTAGTAACCAACCATAGTTAAGTTTATATTTGGTTTAGGAAAAGTGGGTCGGTTTGAGAAACCGATCGGAATAAGGGTTGTATAAAGTATAGAGATGTTTTTCCTCTCAACAGGTTAAACACCCTTTGGAGGGAAATTGATGGAGAAGGCGTCCAGCTATTTGTTATAGGGGCCTTGTACAGAGGAAGACCAAAGATGAGTAATTTCATTCATTCCAAACCCTAGTCATACACGTATCGGTAAGTTAATGTTTTTGAAACCTCAATTCATCTGCTCTGTATAATTTAGTTATGTTTGTTTATTTTTAATTATGCTATAAGAGACCCAAAACACTTGATTAGTAATGCCTTAATCTCAAATAGATTATAAAATCTGTATTTATAATTTTAGAAGTAGATGATTAATGATACAGCTACAACCAATTAAGATTTTTATTTTTTTATTTTTTTAAAGCATTACAATCAATTAAAATGATCGGACGAATGATAATAATTCGTTTGGTATGTAATGATATTTGTTATTGTCATGTTTAATGGGTACTTATTTCATTGAAAAAATTTAGTAATATTTTTTTAATGTCATTACTTGAATCACCATGGTATTAAAATTGCAATCGGATTATAGCAGGGAACCATCTTGGATGAGGTTGGTTATGAAATGCTGAAGCTATAGATAATTTTAGAGTCAGTAATGAGGTACTAATTGTGGGTAATCACACAATTTTGTAGAAATTTTGATGATCAAAGTAGACCATTTTAGACTCAAATCTCAACTGTTTGAGAAAATGCCAACAGAGATTATAGGGCTTATTAGAAAACTCCATAGTGAACAATACATATTTGCTATTCATTTAGTATTGTGATTATAAACACTGCAAACAATATAGATGATACACACATAATTTTCTTGGGTTTCATTTGTTTTGATAAATTTGAATTTGAATCGTTGTCATTTGGTGATGCCGTTTAAATGGTGTAGTTTATTTTTGTTGGTAGTATTGTTGGTTAATTGGAGTTTGTTTTATCATCAGGTTGGATACAGGAATTGTATATGCGTTGAAGATTATGGACAAGAAGTTTATTACGAAAGAAAGTAAAACATCGTATGTTAAGCTGGAACGGATTGTACTTGATCAATTGGATCATCCTGGGATTATTCGTTTATTTTTCACATTTCAAGACACTTGTTCTTTGTGTAGGTATTCTGACTTTATTCTCCGTCACTATTGGCCTTTAAGTTTGCGTTGTTTGTTCTGTATTCGTTCGTTGTTGATCTGACATGGTTCTGTTTATCATATTTTGATGACATGGCACTTGAATCTTGTGAGGGCGGTGAACTTTTTGATCAGATTATAAGGGTAAGAGCATTTCGAATGTTCCCTCCTTGTCAGTTCTTTGTTTGTGCAAGAACTCAGCTATTATTGATGTACGAGTCTTATGTTATTTACTTATTGGCCTGGTACAGAAAGGTCGTCTATCAGAGAATGAAGCGCGCTTCTGTGCAGCAGAAGTGATTGATGCTCTGGAATATATGCACGGTGTAGGATTAATTCATCGAGATATTAAGGTATTTCTAGTTGCATTTAGTTTCATGTGATGGGCATGTCAAACATGCATGCTAACAAGTTTTCTAATGACAGCCAGAGTACTTGCTACTTACTACAGAAGGGTATATTAAAATTGCTGATTTTGGTAGTGTGAAGCCTATGGAGGACAGCCAAATATCAGTCCTTCCATCTGTACCATCTAGTAAGTTTTCACAATATCTTTACAGAACCACTTTCCTGTGAATTTTGATTGGTAGCTTAAATGATAAACTTGTGTATTTTGGTGAACTATCTAGGTGAAAAGGCATGTACCTTTGTGGGAACCGCTGCATATGTCCCTCCAGAAGATCATAATTCGGATTCTGCAACTTTTGGGTAAGGAAACATTTAGTTGTCCAAAGACTTGTATGTTTTTATACTACCAGCATGACATTACGATTAGGCAAAGTGGTGAAGACATATCTTGTTCCTTTACATCCTAATAAATCTCTATTTGGCAAAATTGTTGGTATTTCAATATAGCAGCTTTTGCGCACCCTTTTTCCCATCATGGCATCTAACATTTCTTATATTAAACAGAAATGACCTTTGGGCGCTAGGATGCACCTTGTATCAGATGCTATCTGGAACTTCTCCCTTCAAAGATGCAAGTGAATGGCTTATTTTTTCAAAGAATTATTGCCAGAGACATAAAATTTCCAGAGTACTTTTCTAAAGAAGCTAGAGAGAAGAGACCTTATTGACAAGTTATTGGTAAGAGCAAATTAATGAAGTTATACTGTATCTAGAAATCATAAGTATAAGCACGTACAAATTAAGCTCCTTGAACTATTTCGGGTCTTTTCCTTCTTATCATTCATTCACTTTTCTTTTTTTTCTACATTTAAAAGGCATGTAATTTTTGTTTAGCATTAATTTTTGCTTAGCATTACTTTAGACACCTCTAATTGTTCGCTTATTTCAATCCAGGGCACAGATCCCAGCCAACGACCAGGTGTTGGGCCTGATGGTGTGCTGGGCCTGATGGTTATGCTTCGCTTAAGACACATCCCTTCTTTAAGGGTGTGGACTGGAAAAATATAAGATGACAATCTCCTCCCAACTAGCTTTAGAAACTGCTTAGCATTAACTCAACCCTCCTTAACAGGGGAGATGACTCGATTGCATTACGAGTTAGGAGGAGTAGGAATTGCACATGTCAATGGTAAGTTATGTACCCATATTTCCACCTTATGTAAACTAAACACTTCTTTTCTGTATTGGGAAACCATTGACTATAGCAAATGACTCCTAAATTTGGGAGACCTACACTTTTAAGTAGTATTATATTGTATACCGTGTAGCTTCCGGTGTTGTTAGGATCCCACATTCACCAAACCTGCCATAAGTTGATGGTTATCAAACCTGTAACAAGTAGATGGTTAATAAGATTAGAATGTTTAGTGTGTATAGTAACTGAAATTCCGATCAATTATTTACCCATTTTAATATATAAGACCATCTGAAAGTACCCAGTTAAATTTATACAGCCGCAGACCAGAGTGGATAGAACACGAGCCACGTAATTTTGTAAAGATAAGAATGGAGGTTTTGGCAAGATTACAAAATTTGAAATTATTCCTAAAGTTGAACCAAACATGGCAAGGAAATAAGATTTATGAGCTTGCATTTACAATAGATATTCTGCCGTGGACCACTTGAGGTTGTGCGCAATACTTGTGTTCTGCAAATTTATTCTCAGTTTAAACTGAAGTTCTGTTGCCATTTGATTTTTGTTTCGTTTATGTTGACAGATCCACCCAAACGATGTGTGCATAGTTTTTTAGTCGGTCCTAAAAATATATTGGGTACCTCTTTTACAAGGTCGCATAATATAAATTGGGTACCGGTTTAGCAAGGTCGCATAATATAAATTGGGTACCTTTTTAACCCGGTCGCATAATATAAGCTTGATACATTTTATCACGGTTGAATAATATTACTTGGGTACCTCGTTAACAAGGTCGCTTAAATTATAATGGACAAGTTATTTTTCACTGTAATCGATAAGGGACTGCACCAAAATGTGAAACAGTGATTATGGACATAGTTCCAAAGAAATGAGATGCTGATTATGACCATTTGTCATAATAAGCTAATACTACCCTAAGAGCTTCTCCAATAATGGCTGTGTGTGTTTCCTAGGTGGCAAGGAAAATAAGACATTCTTATTCCAATTTTTCCTTAAGTTTAGGAGGAGAAAATAGCTCATCTCCAATGGTGTTGTTTGTGATTTTTTTTAGATTAAATGTGAATTTAATTTTTACTAATTTTTAGATTTTATTAGAGCTAAAAATGGTTATTTAATATATTGAAATTAATTTTAGTTAAGCAAAAGCATACTAGAGTATTTGGCCGTACCCTCATGTTTACATCAGTTTACAAGAATAGCATAATATAAATTGGGTAACTACGTAAGGAGGTCTCAATATACTAATATAAATTGGGTACCTCTCTAACACGGTTGCATAATATTAGTTGGATACTTCTTTAACAAGGTCGCATAAGTTACAATGGCATCTTATGTTACAGCTTTTAAGAACAAATAGATCCATCATTTAATTTAATGGAACTGTTACAGGCTTGGTTGAATCATTTACCAACATGTAAGCAGCAATTGATTCCCAAAGTATCAATGGGTTAAGATGAAATGGTAAACCGTAATAGGATACACTCACATAAATGGGAAAATGTCACACTAGAATAAAGACTGGATATGTCCAGAGATAAAATGCAACAACTACAAAGTGACAGTTAGGGACTAAACCAGCGCTCGTAAACTGACTTCACAAAGGCAGGTATGTAATCAGTCAAACCGTGCCATTTTATGACGACAGCACATGCAGTTTGCTAGACCATCCCAGGAATACCATATGCGCGGGCGCTTGGAATGGCGCAGAGGGGGAGAAGATGCATCACTGAAATAATATATATTAATTTTGTTACAACCTATGACTGCATAAAATATTCCGTTTAACCGACCTATATACAAAGTGATGAACATGGCTATATAAACCAAAAAAAAAAAAATTGAAACATATATTATGCAACGGAATGGTAATTTTCCCTCCTAATGAGTTGGTTTTCAGCCCATTAGCAAGGCTAAAATCCAGTACATCACTCGAAAAGCTGATGTATATTTTCATGGGTTTATTTAAAAGAGCAGACAATAATATATACAAAACAGTTGTCCAGAACATGTGTTCAAAATAAAAATTTCTCGGAATAGAAAGGAAATGAAATGCATTCATTTTAGAAGTCAAGCATAAAGGTCTAAGAAGACTTGTCGAAAATTAACACCACACATACACTAGGTTACTGAAACAAATATTTTCATAACACGGCAGTTCATATGGAAGAGTGGTAACAAAGTACGTTAATAAACAAACAAGGACCAGATTTGGAACATACACTAGAAATTTAGAGGAAACTATTCAGTTTGGAAACATAGAAATGCAAATGATGTCCATCGAGATGATGTCACACATACATAAATAAGAACATGACGTATTGAACACCATAGCTCCAGTAAAGAAGTTCATTAAAAATCCTATGTTTATATATATATAAACTAATAAATATATAAGACACTGATATGTAATCACGTATAAAGAAATCTTACTAAACATAGTGAGAGTACATGCATTTGTTTCATTCACAGGTTCTAGGAGGCTAGTTTAATCAAGTCCAACAGACTTTTAGCACATCATTTCAAAATATTACTACCACCCAAGCATCAGTTGAGCACACAAAGAGGAGTTCTTACAGATGGTAAACTACACGGTCAGACCCAACTTCTGAAGGAAGTCTATTTACAACAAAATAAAACCTTAGCATTTCCATTTATGTACACATCAAAATCGATAAAACATGGGTCGATTTTCTATGCTTAATCAAGACAAAATACTAACTTTCTATGCTTCCAAGGCCTCTGATTGAAGCTCTGCCCGACTTTATCTGCTGCAAGCTCCTCTCGTACTCTGCGGGAGGAAAACAAGGAAAAAGGGTGAGCAATGCCCAGTAGGAGTTAATGGAGGAAGAATGGTGCTTGCGGGAAAACATAAATAATGCACAAGAGCAATAACAAGAACATCTGTAGAGAAATGCAAGCCTCACATAATCAAAGTGATAATCACAATTAAGAGTTGAAATCAACAAGTAACTCTACTGATTCTTTCATGGCCAGTTGCCAAATTCTTTTTTTTTTTTTTTTTTGGCCAGTTGCCGAACTCTTCTAGTTTAATGGCCAGTTGTCAAACTCCTCTAGTGTTAACTGCCAGTTGCCAGACTCTTCTAGTCTTAACAGCCAGTTGCCAAACTAATAATTTATATGGCCAGTTGCCAAAGCAATAATTTATACGGACAATTGCCAATCTAATAATTTATATGGCCACTTGCCATTATCCATCGGCCAGTTGCCAATGGCCCTTCGAGTAACCACCCGTAAGTGGGAGCCCTAGTTGGGCCTGGCAGTACTATAGTAGAGTCATTTTGCTTTCTATTATGCTTGTTCCTAAGAAGGAAAAATTCAACAACAATACAACAAGTATTTGTACTTCATAAAAGCAAGTAAATCATGCCACAACGGATCATTTTGCAAAGTTTGACAAGAACCCAACATTTAGCAACGAATAGGTGATTCATAAGAAAACAAATGCTATTGCAGTGAATCAACAATGATCCAAACCAAATTTTAGGGCTAAATAAATTAAAGAGCATTATCAACAAAACCAAAATGCTACTGCAGTGAATTCACTGTACAAGACAGCACATTCTCACAAGAAGTTTTGGAATCCAAACAAATCAAGTTAGTTCTAATTGACGAGGGGTTAACGTCAAGATAAAAATGCACACACAATATCCAATTTAAATAAGACAAAAGTCTAAACAGGTACCCATTCCTTCCATTTACTTAAATTTGTTTCAAAAATTCAAGGCTACAGGCAGATAAATCATGTTACAGCATAAAGGAACTACAAGTGTCATTTCCATTGTAAAGAGAACTCTATGCTTGAAATAAAAGAGACACTGAGTGCCGCAAGGAAAAACAAAGATTTTTAATTTACAAAATTGTCAGAGAAAAACATCTTCAAGAGAGAGACCTACAAAATTATTTATTTTTAAGAAATCAAATTCACGGTTATGAAAATATCCGAAAGATATTCCAGTGGAACTCTATGTTTTGAACAGACAAAGATAAATTTCATGGTAACCATGAGCCCTTGAATTTCACAATTTGTTGCGGTAGCAATAAATTTACCTTATTGAACACTAACATAGTTTAAGTTATCCTTTGCTGGAAGTTAAAGTTGCATCAGTTTGACCCAGGGAAATATTGTATTGTGTGAAGCATTAATATTGGTTTTGGAAACACTGTTCAATTCAGAAGTAATGTAGCAATATGAAACTGAAACCAACTATGTATCCAATTTAAAAGGTTCAATCGATTATTAGCCTCAAATCCTCACAACCTCATAACAGTCCATTCAAAACAATCAAAATAAGAGTTTTTTTTTTTTTTTTTCCCAATTAAGGTTTCAAGAATAATATGAAATTAGAGTCAAACCATTAAACAATCAAAATCAGAAAATAATTAGAGATAAAACTGTCAACATACTACATTAGACAATCAAAACTTAACACAAAATGAAGGCTCTCCGTCTACTAATTCTAATACACACATTCATTTAGAGAATACAGTAGGGTTAGTTGCAGGTTCACCGTTAGGTTCAGTTGGTGTTGTTGGTGCCATTTACCACTATCTCATAACAAACCCAAATTAGGGTTCAATTAGAAAAAACCTAGCTTCACCAACAGTAGACAATACCCATGCTTAATACCAACCTAATCACAGGTGAAAATAAAATAATGATGATCACCTTCCGGATTCGCCTCCATCGGCCCTCGATCCTTTTGATACTTTTTTCACACACAATCATTGGAGAAGAACAAGACAATAAACAAGATAAAAGAGGGAGAAAGAGAACAGAAGAAGATGGAAGATTAAAAGAGGAAATATAATGTGACGTTCGGGTATCATTTACGGGTCTGGGTTATATACACTGCCCGTTGCACCTCTGGTTAAGCCTTAAAGGGTTAAAATGTATTTTAGACACGATTCGGGATCAAACAGTTTTGACCGCTTTGACTCAGTCCGTCAATAAGGTTTGATTGATACTATGTCTGTCCATAAGATTTGACTCCAACTTTTGGATTTTGGTGACGATCGGCCAATTATTTTGGTTAAAATAATATATTCCATAAAAAAAATTCTTTAAAAATAAATAAATAAATAATTATTTTTTATTTATTTACTGCTACTCGGAGTCCAAATTTGTGCACCCTCTAAAACCGGGGTGCATATTACGGCTTCCCTCATTTGTTAAGAAAATGTTGAAAACCGCTTACTCTTATATTGATTTTTTTCTTTTCCCCTGGGATTCCTTCCCTGAACTCTTTCCTCGGTCATAGATTTCTAGAGAAAATAATCAAATGTTCCATTTTGTATTCCAACCTAAAATAATTGGGATCTGCTTGATTTTAAGTTTCTGTTCATAAAATATTTTTTTTATCGAGATTAATCATTAATTTGCTCACATAACATCGTTTATTATGGAACAAAATTACAAGCTCTGCCCGTAATTCAAATTCGACAGTGTAATACAGAAAATTGGTCAAAATTCAGTGATAGCTTTTGCTTCAAGACCAACAATTTATCTGGAAATCATTCTCCCACATCACTAAAAATAAAAATAAATATAAGAATCATTCGATTCAGAACACTATTTTTAGGATCACAGAATCATCTCTACAGCTAAAAGAAATGGGAGAGGTAATTAACTGAGGGGATTTCCTTAGATCTTACTATTGGTTTTTGAAAATGAGATTACTTTTTTCGATTGATTTTAACAAACAAAAAATCAGTTTTTTTTTTGTGTTGCAGATGGACTCCAAAAATGATAAAGCAGTAGAGAGACTAAGAAAAAAGAGAAGAAGAATGAAGGAGGAGGAAAGAAAGATGATGGAATTGTTACTGTTGTTTTCTGAAATTGACATGCGTTGTGAAGTTGTGAAGGTTGTTCAAAGAAAGACAAGAAATCTGTTAGACACCACTTCAAAGGTAAACAATTAAGTTAAAGAGGTTTTGATGAAGATTGATGTGAAAATATTTATGTAGTGATCTACAACTACGAACTCCATTAATATGTCCAATCAAACGATTTGAATTAAAGCATCTACGATGAATCAAAAAGAAGAAAGAACGAGGAAAAAAATAAAAAGAAGATAATGAAATAAAATACCAAATCTGGTATTTAGTCCGGTATTTAACCGAAAATTCCTCCAATTAGGAGGGCCGGAATGTGCACCCCGGTTTTAGAGGTGCACCTCCAATTTGGAATGTGCTACTCGTGTTGGAAGATAAAACATAAGTTTTATCGCCTCCTTCATTCTTTCTCATCTCAGAGGAATTCATTCTTCTCAAATTTCTCATCTCAGAAGAATGAAAATTCAGCCGAGCCTTTCTTCTTCTCATTGAAACCCTAGAAATTTTGCTTACAAAATTGAGTGGAAATCTAACATTTCTTCTCACTGTTTCAATTAGAACAAAATTGAGTGGAAATTTTTGTTTTCGTGGAGCAAAAACCCATATCTATAGATCGAAGCTGTTTAAAGGTATGCGTGCTGTCAATTTGTTCTTCGTATCTTTCAATTAGACTCCATCTATTATAGTCAATCTTCAGATTCGCTGATTTTTTTGAGTTTTTCTACTTTTTGGTGTGGATTTAGTTTACAAATGTGAAGTAGTTTATATGCTTAATCTGGGATTTCATATAATAGATTATTGATTTATTATGAGTTTATTGTTGATTTTTTCAGCAACGATGTGATTTGGATAATGAATCTGTGTTCTGGGTTTAGTGTAATTGTTGATTAACATGTAATAAATCAAATGAGGGTTTACTTGAGTTGTTTAATTTGAATCTGACCATGGTGGTGCATGATGATGTGTGTTAGTATCTATCTATCAATACTAACAATATATAACTTTCTCCCCTGTAATTGTAAGAGAGAGAGAGAGAGACATTATACCGAGGGAGGAGAAGCATGCATGTAGTTGTACTACTACTAGAAAATCTACAGTCATTTTAGTTTTGACATGTAACTTGTACAAGTTTTCATGAGTATATTAGGTAGCTATCTGTCATTGTTTATGCAGAAATCAGATACAATAACTAGTGTAGTACTTAAAAGGAAGAGAAAGAGAGCATTCAAAGTGTGTGAGGAAATCAGAAAGAGTAGTAGTTAATGAACTTCCAAATGTTTTTTTCATTGGGCTGTCAACTTGTGTTGTTATGGCGTGTGGTCAATTACTTGTACAGCTCGACCTCTAGAACCTCCCTGGCTCCCTAATCTGTCTGTCAAGTGTTTTTGGTTTTTGCAATTTTGAGTAATTGAGAACGTCATGGATGATGTTTTTCCACTGTGAAAATCTTTTGTTTCTGTTTTATGTTCTGTGCCATGTTTTTCCAAGTACTTTTACCCAAAGGATTTGAAGATAGAATAAATGGTAAGGGTTTGATAACAAGTGAAAATTGGTGTTTGTTCCGTGCCATGTCTTTCTTATTCATTCCCCACAGAGACGTTGCTGGAAAAATCTTGTACCACTATGTATCTTATCATGTTTTCAAAAATGTTTGTTTGAACAGCACTGATATTACTCCGAAGCAGCAGGACGTTCTTTAGGGAAAGAGACCTATCGACCTTTAACTGACGAAGAGTGGGAGCATGCTCGTATATACGTATTGAGCATTTGTAATGAAATATTTCCGTTTATTGTGTGAGTCTCATTTCTATATATTGATTAATAACGGTGATGAAATTGTTGTCTTAATTTATATACTAATTACGTTAGATGGAATTATTAAACAGGAAACACAAGCAAACAATTCTTGATGATTACGGAGGAAACATTCTTCCAATTGACTTGGATCGAATTCATGCAAAAGAGTTCGGAAAATGGTTTGAATCTCATGTAAGTATAAAGTATAAACTTCAAATTTCCGTACCTATGGTGTAAGAGTAGATTCACTTTCGTGTTACTAGTATCTACTTAGGTTGCATACTGTCACAATGCCAGCTCTCTAGTTCCCCATAACACTGTATTACTCTCTGTTCATATCTCAACTTGGTGGATATTGCAGATTCGGTCCTTGGACCTCAGAACACTCGAGGTCCTACTACCTACTCTTCTTTCATGGGAAAGATATCGAACAAGAAAGACAAAGAGAAATTCAGATGGAATTATTTGAATCAAATCGAGTCTAGCAATGGATCAAAATATTCTGAATGCATTTGAGTCTTGCTTACAACCGCTCGGCGATTTAACTGGAGACTGCAATGGGACGAACAACGAAGGGAAGATAAGGAATGGTTATGGGGAGAACTTAAGGTAAATTCTTCATATTATGTTGACTATTTCGGGCATTTACTAAAAAGAAAATTAATCTAGCTACTAGCTTCCATATGCGACAAATTTCTTATGTTAACTGTTTCAGGATTTAGCTTAGGACTCATATCAGGACTCTTGACATGTTGTAGATCAGAACCCATGAGTTGGCCAATTTCTTGAATCCAGTGATTAACACTTTCTATAAATTTGCATGAAACTTGGTAGTAACCCTCGGATTATTTCATTTATCAATTGTAGTCACGATTGATTATTCACTTTCCAGGTTTTATAGCATGACATTACCAAATGAAAGGAAACTATCATGAAATGGATAGAATTCTGGGCAATTTAGTTGGCTTTTAGTCCAAGAGTTTATCCTTCGCTTACCTTAGCTCTTTATATAACATTGCAGTAAATATTCTCTTAGATCAAACTTTTCTGCTTGGTGTTCTAACTCAATTTTCATTGTTTACTTGAGTTGAAAATGTTGCCTTTTCACCCATTCTAATCAGTCGTATTGCCTGCTATCTCGTTGCTTTCCAAGCTTATTGATAGTCGTCATATGTGAACTGATCAGGTAGTAAAATGAATGAGTCGTCATATGTGAATTGATCAGGTAGTAAAGACAAAGACAAAGACAACTTGATTTGTTTAGCAAGAGAACATGGTTGCAGCTCTAGATTGCATTGAACACTCGTACATATTAGCCACAGTTGGAGATTGGGTATGACGGGATTGGCAGGAAGAATCAAAGATTTTGATATCTATATGGTTCTTTGTCTTTCCTTGTCTTGTCCTTTTTTTTTTTGTCTGAAACAGTTGTCTCTTTTGGTCTTGGTTACTATATAAGAGGCCCAATGTGACTTATAAAATTTTAATTTTAGTAATCAAATTATTTTGTAATTATAATTAATTTTGAATTAATTAGTTAGTAATGTTCAAAAATATATTTAGTTTATTAAGTTTTTGCAACAGCCATTTAATCCCATATTGCATCATAAGAGGGTGTTGCCAAAACAAATTTTGGCAGCACCAAGGTATCCCATTTCGCAGCATAAGGTGTTGCCAAAACAAATTTTTGCAGCACCAAGATATTCCTTTTTGCAGCACCAAAGGGTGTTGCCAGAATAGATTTTGGCAGCACCAAAATATTCCATTTTGCATCACAATAGGGTGTGGCCAAAACAACTTTAGGCAGCACCAACCTGCTGAGGCAAGAAAAAAAAATGGTGTGACAACAAATTTTTATAATAAATATATAATTAAATAATTAAAAATTATAATTACTTTTTGCGACAGTAGAGTTGGTGCGGCAAAATACACATTTTGCCGCAGCAAGAAACTGTGGTGCGGCAATATACTTCTTGCTACAGGGCCTGTTGCCGCACCTGTGTCAAAAAGTTTTGGTGCTGCTAAAAACCTCTTGCAGCACCAAATGAAGGCTTATGCCACACCCATTGGCTGCTGCGATAAATCAATTTTCTTGTAGTGAGATAATGTGGGTTTCTGTTTGTTGATGTTATTGTAATGCATTCCAAGTACATTTAATGAGTTTAGTAAAAACTGCAAAGCATTAAAAGTGATTTTCATTTTGAACTTTGAAGTATTGGGGACATCCCACAGACCAACACTTGCTTTAAATATCCCCAGCTGTTTGATCAAAACAAAACAAAACAAAAAACACACTTGCTTTTAAATAAGCCCTTAGCTTCGGCCAATTCAATATGTAATCTCTTGGCAAACCTCCCTTCATTAGTACTCCCTCCGTCCCTAATATATAGGCGGAGAAGATGAAAGCTCTTAGAATAAGAAAATGCATGGTTTTCATAAATTTTCATGTTTTTTCTTGACTATACCCTTGTCTTATTCTCAATATAATTTCCCATACAACATAAATAAGGGCATATATGTCAAAAAGCATCTTGAAATTAGAATTCCGCCTATCTAGTGGGACTAGGAAAATCCAATATTCCGCCTATATAATAGGGACGGAGGGAGTAGTAATTAAGATGAAGTTGCGGTTTCAACAATTACTCTCTTGCTTTCAGATATTGATGTACCCCTACTTTTCATTTATTGTGAACCTGTGATGTTTTTTATTCTGTGGTAAGGGTTAATTCAGCGAGTCTTTTCAATTTTCAAGAATCAGTATTGCCTTGTAAATTTCATTGAAGATAAAACGGTCAGAAATCACACTCAGCATTTCAGATATGGTAACATTTTCAACAGTTCAATTCAAAAACATGTTGGTCGATACAGTTCAATTCAATTTATTTCTCAGCTTCCACAGAAGTTCCACAAAGCTAACATACAACTTTCAACTGTTTGATTTTCTTTAAATCAACTACAGTAAAGCACATCTTGAGCTTCTAAGGCTCAATAATGGTGCAGAAAGTAGATTTGAGATGGTTGACAACCATGGGAGGGCCAACTGTTATCCAGAAAAAAATAAAAGTTATTTTCATACCCAGTTGTGTGACTTATGTCTAAAGTAAATGCGGAGTTACGCGTGGATCTGTGCGCCATGGAAGACCAGTTCGAGCTCCCAAGGCTCTACAACTGGCACCCGCCTGCAAATTGAATGCCAATTTATAAGTGAAAGTTTTCAGTATATTATTCTTCTTAAAATTTGCTTCCACTCTATGGTAGAGAGATATCTACAAGCAGGCAGAAGGCAGTCACAGACTCGCATACCACTTGGGATGCAAAAGGCAACATTTTCTCAGGTGGCATTCCTGCACAGATGGCTGTAAAAACAACGGAAACAATCATTCAATCAATCAAATATATCTGGTTAATTTTCTAAGCACTTGACGAAAGTTGGTATTGACCCTTAAGAGTGTAGATTGTTGTGCAAGGGTGGCACAATACTTTTTACCAACACAATTGTAACTTGGAAAAGCTCCCAAAACACCACAGGTGGTTTAAGATGCTCTAAACTTAAGGAAATAACTTGCTTAAACATACCATAAAGAGTTGCACCGATAAATGCATCTCCAGCACCGGTAGTGTCTATAAGCTCTGAAGGTGGTATCTTCTCTGCTGTTCCAACAAGCAGTCTCCCACTTACAGCTCCTATTCCTTTCGCACTCAGGCTCACAACTGACTGAATGTTTTGACGCAAAAGATGAAGGAATAAATAGTTTGAATAGAAAAGCTCATGGTGAATCATGCAACCTACGCATTACAGAAACAAATATCACATGACGTTAATTTGTGACCTACCTTACTGGCTTGTTTAGGTTTAACAATGTCTGGAAAAAGTATTTCACATAAGGATTTGTCTAGGACCTAGCTTTTGGCTTGGTAAAAGGACAATGTTGCAAGGGAAATGAGGTCACCTTTGCAAAAACGAAAGCTTAGAAATTTTTCTCAGAAGCAACTTTAAGCCTTGACAACTAAAGAGCCGATAAGAAAAAAAATTTGGTAAGACTTCAGAAACATTGGCATACCTGGGATGAGATACAAGTTGGAATGGTGCTACTGCCATCAACTCTCTGTTTTAGTAATTGAAGTGAGCTGTCTACATCAACTTCCTCTGGCTGAAGGCTTCCTGGAGGAGGTGATCTACTGCTAGTAATCAGAACTTGTAGGGTGACAACAATAAAGCTTACACCACTTCAAAATAAAAAGTGGAATAATTTAAACCTCCACAGATAGAAACCAAGCGCGGATGTACTTACCATCAAGACTTCTCTCCAGCATTATACATCCATCATCTCCTAGGGTAACAATCACAAATTTGAGATTAGGCAGTCTCATGAGCATGGATACTAGTGCGCTCGGAACTGAAGGGGCTTCCGTCCATGCCTACAAAAGATAAGTATCAGTTAGATAGCAAATCTAGTAGTCAAACTAGACACGCGATCTAACTTTACATTACAAGACACTGCAGATCAATGTAACAGATAAACTTTTATTTGCAGAAAGTGAACATCAAAACTATATTATTGGCATGGTAAGAGTGGAAGTGGTTGCAGTTTGATAGATGAGACCAAGACCAATCTTCTCAGGTCCTCACTATCCATCAAAAGTCATGCAAATGAACTCATTTAGATTAGTTTATCTTGCCTGAGGAAATTTTGCTGTGCAAACTACATAATCTGCAAAGTTCAGAAGTTCATCCAACCCGTCTCTCTTTTTCTCCGCGTCAACTAAAATCGGTATATTCCTGCGACTTGCCTGCACTGGAAAAGATCAAGCTCATTTGTCATTCAGGGCTGCCATTTGTATTTTGATCACTCCTAATTTCTAGGAAGTCTAGAGGATCTATGCAATGGAATCATTAAAATTGGGGACAATAAGCATCAAACTAGCATAAAGCAAGAAAATTGATTATTACCTCCTGTGCTACAACTAAAGCAGTTTCATGCAACCTCACATCAGAATAGACAATCCTCGCTCCATCCAAGGCAGACATCAAGCTTGACTGTGTCATGTCATCGGGCACCATTGGAGGGTATCCAGGCGTGTGAATACAGGTACGGGTTTTCCTAGAAATATAATTCAATTTTAGTCTATTAAAATAGTAACATTCCAAGATAAAACTATTTTGGGGTATGACAAGTGATTTGGCGTGGACCAAATAACTCGACAATTTTGTCTTTCTTTTCAAAAGAATGGTAGTAACTTAACTAATATCAGGTTTGGAACTTTGGACAAGCATTAAAGGTTACAAACTCACGTTTGGTTATCAACAATGATGTATGTGAATGGTGAATTTCCATCCTTCGAAACCTGCCAGTGAGAGAGATCGTGTCAAATCTTGATCTATAATTGTGCGATATCTCAAGGTTTGACGTTAAGTGCTAGTCATAAAAAAAGAACTCTGAGGAGATATTTGCATAATAATACACATGATATGCTAAAAAAGAAGTTTCATCAACAAAATAGCATCAAAAAATCAAACGGTGGTTTTATTGTTACAGAAAACTGCAGTACAATAGAAAGAAGACTAAAACTTCTGGTGAGCAACTTAAACAACATAATAAATGAACATTAGTATATCCAGCTTACCACAAGATGTGAAGTATCTACGCCATCAGCTTCTAGTTCTTCTACTATACCTCTCCCTTGAGCATCATTTGCAAGCTGAGGTTAACAAGCAGTGTTTTTACTTTTTTTTTTTTTTCTCGTTCTAGTATGATATCAGTAAAATTATTAATAATAACTTTTTCGAACCGAAGCAAGAAAAACAAGTGGGCACAATAAATGATGCATGATAAAAATTACAAGGCTGGTGAGGTATAAACCTTTGAGATCAGCCTTGAATTCAGACCCAGACGAGCAGCACAAGTTAAAGCATTTCCAGCATTGCCACCTCCTTGAACCTGCAGAGTGTAACCAAAGGTTACCCACATTTAGTATTCGAAAAACAAACTCATTCCTAGAAAAAAGTATCTTTACTATCGATCCACTTGAACAAGAAAATCAATCATTATATATATAAGAAGACAAAAGAAGGGAAGGGGCTTTCATTTCCTGATTGCAACAGCATTTGAACTAGCATTGAAAAATAAAGGGATAGGATTCTAAACGAGCGTGGATAGTACATTCATTTTCCACTTGAGCATGGAAGCGAGTGGTAATTTAAAAGCCCGTCTCTTGTTTGCATGTAGAGCTGGTGCACAAACTGGGTATTATTAACAATTGCTCACTGATTGTTTGTTTAAAAGCTAAATAGAGCGATGAATTGATTCTCAGACTACTGTTAATGAACAGCTTTTGACAATCTAATCACCCAGTAAAATCACTTTCAATGAATCAGTAATTGAGGGAGAAAGAGGGAAAAGGAAAAGTATTGAGAGAGAAAAGCCGGTAAAGATTAAGCAATTTGTTTCCAAACAGTTTAATATTCTTATAGCTCATACCTTCAAACTGGTACTCCGAATTTTATCATCTGGGTTTGGAAAAGCATCCACTGTAGCCAAGTAATCCACTACCGTGCCACCGACACCTACCTGAAGCACATAGACCACTATTGACACACCACATACATACATAGATGAAGAATGAATTAGGGTTAGGGTTAGGGTTAGTCAGAAAACTTACGACAATCCGATCTTGAGGAAGTGGAAGAGAAGAAGAAGAAGTTGATGATGATGCCTGAATTGGATCTGGATGAGATGATGATGACATGCTTTTCCTGAAATTACAATCTCTACCCTTACTAATTGAATAAGAGAAATTTAGACTTGAACAAGGAAAGGGAAAAAGAAATGACGACGAGTGCGTGGGAGCTGTAGTGATTGAAATCATGTTTTTCTCTCAACAGAAACGTTTAGTTCTGAGGAGGAGAGAGAGAGAGAGTGGTTTGGATTGGATTAGGAACAAAAAGTGGTTCAAATTTGTGTCCAACGCGAATTGGTTCCAAATTTCTCGGTAGAACCGGAATACATGCGTTCCAACTTTATCCAGTAACTTATATCGAAACAACTAAGGGCAATTTCTATTTTTTTTTTGATAAAAAAAAAAATTCATTATTAATGAGGAATATTGTTTCGATCTCTAGCTAGAAGATCACAAAATTCAGCTGGATAATTGTCAAGACAGTTAAGTGCAGAAACTGATAATCTTACAGATTTGGCGACAACGTCTGCAACTTGATTGTCATCCCTACCAACGAATGAAAACTTACAATAACTGAAATATGAGCTTAAATGTCTAATTTCTTTGAGAATATTTTTGTTTTCTCACCGGATTAGAAGAGTTCTCTTTTATTGATTGGATAACTAGCATTGCATCTGCTTCAATGTGTATTTTGCTTAGCTTTAGTTTTTTTGGCCAGAGTAGTGCTTCTCGTATGGCTAAGCATTCACCAGCTTCATGACATAAAATTCCATTTGTGCAGTTTCCCATGATTCCTTGGCAGATACCTGCAAAATTACGCAACACGACACCAGTACCAAGTTGATTAGAGTCTTGATCAAATGAAGCATCCACATTAAACTTAAATGTGTCTTGCAGAAGAGGTTTCCAACGGGAAATAGCAGGAAGAACAATATTATTGTAATGCATGTCATAAGTATGCTGATGAGAGTTTAAATAAAAATTAACTCTATGCACAAAATTATATGGGTTAAGAGATACTCACGAAAGATGGCATCGCATCTGTCTTTCCATAAGACCCATGTACCAATCATGAGAGTGAAAAGTTTAGTTTCATTAGTAAACCTAAGATTACCAGAGAACCAGCTTTCGGTCCATTCGACACACTTTGATACCCATTCGTCTCTGTGTCAATATTAATTCCCAGGCTTCTCCATATTATTTTGGAGTGTTGACAATCAAAAACTATATGCTCCATTGTTTCATAATGATCCCCACAAATTCCACAGTGTGTTTCCGCCTCAGGATTATGGAGAGCAAGTTTTGATCTGGAAGCATGAATACCATGAATGCTTTTCCAAGTGAAAACCTTAATTCTGTGCATAATCTTGTAGTCCCAAAGAGATGTCCATGTTTTGGATTAGATTATTCTGCCATTGATTTGTGTGTTATTCTATGTCTTAGTAAGCATCTTATAAGCACTCTTGATTGAAAACTTCTCATCTCTAGCTGGCATCCAAATCATGGTGTCATCCTTAGTGATATCCATGAAGATAGCTTGGATTTTTAAAGATGTATCTGCATCAAATAATCTGTTCAAAAGCTCTACCTTCCATACATTAGAATTAGGCAGTAGGAGTTCATTTACATCTTGATAAAATCTATGGAGATCATTGGCAGGGGTTGGTGGATGAGATAAACCTGGAATCCATCTGTCAAGCCAAATCTTAGTTTTCTTTCCATTATTGACTTTCATGAAGTAATTCTGTTGAATGTAATGAAGACCTTTAGAGATACCATTCCAAGTGTAGGAGCATTTTTTTGCTTCAATCTTTTGATGCAGAATATCACCATCTTTGAAATATTTACACTCCATTATTTGAGTCCATAAGCATTTCTAAATCTCTGAATGCCATGCCTCCCATATCCTTTGGTTTACAAACTTTATTCCATCCTATTGGATTAAATCCTCTATTATATTTGTAACCCCAAAAGAACTTTCTTTGGATAGAAGTAAGTTTATTAAGCAGTAATGTAGGTAACTTGAAAGTTCCCATCTGATAGATGGGAATTGAATTAAGTACATGTTTTACCATGATACCCATGCCAGCTTGAGTTAAAGAAGTAGAAGACCGGGAATTAAATATGTTCGGAAATTCTCTTGATGTTTTGAAAGCTTCTGCTTAGAATGACCAAGTATGAGAGAGAGCCAAGATATATTTCTTTTGAAGACAAGGTTTTAACTCAAGAATTCCGGTTAAAGAAGCGACAACTTCAGGTGAGGTGTTCTTCTTTGAAATAAAACTGAGGACTTCTCAAAATTGATAAGTTGAACAGATAGGGAACTGAAATCTTTCAACAATTCAAGTAAATTATGAACTGAAGAGAGATTAGCTTGAGTAAAAATCAAGCAATCATCTTCAAAAAGCAAATGATTAAGAGATTCTTGTTTATATGCCATGGACGTTCTTCAATCACCTTGTTGAGCAGATCCCAATTGCTGAACTTAAAGATAAACAGATTTGGCTCAATCTCTACGATTTTGAGCTCATATCCAGTCATAAATGGCCATGTAAATTGAATGAATTTTTGAACCATATTATAATTCATTCTTCCTTCAATGATTACTTTGCCAATAGCAGAAGCTTCCCAAGAGTTTTCTCTTTCATCTTTCTCGCTGATATTTTTTCCCTTTTGAACAACTACCACATTAGAAACATCACCCAGATCAATGGTGGCTTGTTTTAACTTGTTAACTAAAGTGCCAACTTGATTGTCACCTTCGTTTTCCATAGTAGACCAGTTTAGGGTATTAGGGTTTTTGGATAGAGAGTAGACGGAGGGAAAAATAAAGAAGATTGAAAATTCTTTGGGATTATTTCTAGGATTAACACAAGTATTGTTACCAAATTCCAGAGGATACGCCTTAATATTTGAAAATATTATAACGAAATGAATAAGGTAATTGTAGCTGGCTAACAGAAGGTCGTAAGTTCTTGCAAGGTGAATTACGGGAGACTGAGTAATTATTGTTTTTGAAATTTTTTGAATTGGATACTAGGCGGGATAAGCTCCTAAACCTACTCGCTGAGTTGAATCGGAATTGTATCATCAACATCCAAAGTACACAGATAACATCACAGATCTTCCATACTGTCAAACGATCAGATTTAACATACTCGGAAAACGCTCTGAACACAACAATACTAGAGGCAAACGCCATTGAATAAAACACAAGCTGGAAATACATCATAAGAGAGAATAGATAAAGGGATTAGTTAAGCATTCTTTAAATGAAATGAAAAAATAGAGTAAAAACAATGCAATGAAACTATAAGACTAAAAATTAAAAAATGTAATCAAGAATGGATAAGGCAGAATAAAACATGTAGAATGATTATAAAAAGAGATAAACATATTGAAACAAACTAAATCAAAGTAAGGATAATACTGAGTTAATCAGTTTTACAAACCGATTCGCAGAGGCCAAATTGGACTTGGTGCATACCATGAAAAGTAAAAAAGATAAGTGAAAGGGCAATTTCTATGGCAATGTACAAACTCAAATGATGGTCAAATGGGTTTTTGCACTATGGGAAAGAAGTGGGCAGTTGACAGTCAAGCGCCAGGACGAAGTGCTGTCGCTGGCGTTTGAAAGACAATCGCTGGCGCGTGTGGAAAAATCGCTGGCGAGCTTATGAGAACCATTGGCGTTTGAACCAAGACCGCCAATGACTACTTTTAAACGGTCACCGGAATGGCTAGTTTCTACCTCCATAAATACAACTCGAGTTTGATCTCACAAATTCACAACAATCTATCATCTGATTAATCTTTTCTTAATTTCAATTGCTTTCAATTTTCAGCCATGAATCCTCATTTTGATTCTTCTGAGAAAGATATGGAGATGGATGAAATTTTGTATGAAGAAGAGGAAAAAATGTGTATGGAGTTCTTGTGTCAAATAGATGAAGATGCAATTCAATATAGAGAAGGCGAAATTTTATGTTGCAATTACAAACTGGGATCGTACCAAAGCCTTAAGAGCCATTTGAAGTTACGACTAGAAGATGGACGTGGCGAGATCGACATTTTTACCACGAAAAGATGATGTACGATTATTTTAATCATGATTCTGTCTATTCCGATGAGGATTTTTAGTGACGATTACGCATGGGCCGCAACTTGACACGAAGGATTATTGTCGAGATTTGTCAGGTACAACCTTTATTTGATTATCAGTATGATGCATGACATGTACGAGGCTTTAGTCCCGAACAAAAGGTCACTGCGGCCCTCCGTATACTATGTTACGGGGTACTAGCAGATTCCACAGATGATTACATCCGTATTGGGAAAAAACCGCCTTTAGGTATCTCAAATTATTTTTTGAAACAATAGTCAAGCATTTTGGTCCAACCTTTTTAAGAAAGCCTACTGAGGAAGATGTTCAAAGAATAACTGCAGAAAACACCGAGAGGGGTTTTCCAGGAATGTTAGGTAGTCTTGACTGCATACACTGGATGTGGCATGCGTGTCTGGTTGAATGGGCAGGTCAATATAAGGGTCATTATCCAAAACCAACTGTAATTTTGGAAGCTTCAGCTACTTATGATTGTTGGTTTTGGCATGCTTTTTTTGGACTCTCGGGTCCAAATAACGATCTCAACGTTTTATATAAGTCACCATTGTTTGAAGATCTTAAGAATGGGATCGCGCCGCACTGTAATTTCACCATCAATGATCATCACTACATTCAGGGTTATTATCTAGCAGACGGAATCTATCCAGAATGGTCAACTATGGTTCAAGCTTATAGTCAGGTAGGTTTTGGACTGACGACTTCGAAGGATATGGAGTACTTTAACACCCAAAAAATGAAATGCAGAAAGGATATTGAACGCGCTTTTGGCATACTGAAAAGGAAGTTTTCCATCATAGCTGGGCCGGACGCTTTTTTAATCTTCAAGAAATGAAAAAAATTATGCTGACTTGTATCATTCTGCATAACATGGTCATTGAAGAAACCAGACGTGACCCAACCTGGACTAGTTTTCCATATGAAGATTTGAGGTCTAATCTTGTGGTGGAGTATGGGCATCCGGCAAGAGAAGATAGACTTTCCGCTGACAGAATCCAAAACCGTGGAATCTATGGAAAACTAAGAGAAGATCTAACTAAGCACCTTTGGGCTTTAAAAGAAGCAAAAGACGATGCGCGGGGGCGAGGCAGAGGCATAGGGAGAGGCAGATAGATGTTATTTTCAATTTAGTGTTGTTTATTTTATTAATATGTTATTTAATTTAAAGTTGTTTGTTTAACGACTACACTTAAAATTAAAATTAATGCAATTATATTAAAAGTAATTTTAAATAAATGAGTACAATTAAACTTAAACTACTAAACTAAACAAGAATTAAAATCAGTTATCAAGACTGTATTCATCTTCGTTTTCTTCTGAGGCATCATATTCGTCTTCTTCCATATTCTCATACTGGTCAGTTTGTGGAGAGACTTGTTGTTGTTCAGACGCATCCATTTCCTTAGTCCATAGAGCAAGTTGTCATTCATTCATTGTTGAAGTGTTCAAGGCGAGTATTTTGTTTAGCTTACAATCCATGTAGTATTGTTTTCGCGAAAGACGACTTTTTCGTTATTGATTTATAGCAATGCCACGGTCCCTGGCTCTATCTGCTTCTATCTTCAACTCGAATTCCTTGTGCTCAGCATAGTTGAACTCGTTTGAACCTCCTTCTAATGTTCGTTGAGTTGCGTCTCTCGCTGCTTTTCCAGCTTTCTGACCCCTTCCTCTTCTTCTCTTCATGTTGGTGTTAACGTCTAGATTGGTGTTGTGTTGTTCCTGACTACTTGGAGACCCGGTATATGGAGATCCTGTTCCTTCAGGTGAGGAAGCAGGCCCACCATTCTGAAAATCCTGCGAGATTGGACCATGTGGTGATCTTGCAGGAACTTGATTACCTTCCATCAAGTATGGATTAAACTTGTTAAGCACCCTCAGAGCGGTGAAACAAGTTTCATATTGGAAGCCCGATTTGTGGGATCTTTGCCACTCTTCCCGACATCTTTGTTCCACATCCGCTTCACCATCACCACTTTTTTTGTTGCGCCATATTTGAATGATCAAAGCTACATATTCACTAACGAATGCTAAAATTATGTGAAAACGATGAGACAACCCATCGGCATCACGTCTATTGATGCTACCGGTTTCTTCACAAATTTTTTGTGAAATCTTATCATAAAAAGTTTTTTTTTTCTTGAAAAATACCATTGATTTCATATAATGTATATAATACATAATTTATATAAATTGACTCGTCTTCATCCATCGTATACTTGACACCACGAATTCTTGTGTTTCTTGGTTGTGATTGTGCTGTATCTTGTTGTGTATTTTGTTGTGTTTCTTGTTGTGATTGTTGTTGTGTTTGTTATTGTGATCGGTGCGATGAGGATGCCATATTTGTTAAAAATGAAATTGATAGAGATGAGATTTTTTCTGGTAGATTGAGTTGAAATGAATAGTAGTTTTGTTTGAAATAAAAGAAAAATTAGAGATGGTATGAAATTGTGAAATTTTGAGGTAGAGATGAAGAAGGTGTGAGTTTTAAGTTTGGAGTGAACTGAATTTATAGGGAAACAAAAAGGAGTAATAGTCGTTGGCGGTTTTGGGAAAAACGCGGCGCTTTAACCAGAGACGCTGGTGAATGACGGAACAGCGGGCGATTTTACGACAAACGCCAGCGCTTTTGGCTAACACGCCAGCGTTCGTTCCACGCTCGCCCGTCCTTCCTTCAAGCGCGCGCCAGTTCTTCCATCTCACTCAACAATTCATCCATTTTTCATGTTTTTTGAGTCCATAGTGGGGTCAAAATGAACAAATCTTTGTTTTGTTGAGTCCATAGGAACTGCTCTAAGGAATGATATGTGTCGTTTCACAGGTCTATTAGCTGGGATGTTATTGATTTGTCATGTTGTCCTAATCTAATCTGCTCTAGTTTATGTTGAAATCAATCGTACCAACAATTTCTATTATTAAATTCCACTGCTCCCAAGTACATATTCTATGTAGAAATTAACGATATTCTATGTAGAAATTAACGTTTAGTTTCATTTCCGATGGGCTTTAGACACTCTACTCCCGGCCTCAGAGGCCTAATATTAGGAGGTCCAAATTCATCGTAATCAAGTCAGTCCTTTCTTAAACCATTTAATCCAAATCGAAATTTCTTAATGACAAAAATACCCATATATATGTTTCGCATGAGTTTCTACTTTTCAGTATTCTTTTTGTGTCGAAACAACTCTCAAATCCTGCAACCATATATTACTACAAATAAATCATCTTCATTGTGTAGGGATACTGTTATGTTCTTTATAAGAATCATAACAAGTAGCAAAAATGATTTGGTTTGTAAGGGAAACCAACCCTGTTTATGAGAAAACAACACCCAAAGAGAATAACTCTCAATAATTATATTCACGGATCATCCTCTTTACAATAGATTCACTGATTATAGAGAATAACTACATCCTACAACTACTAACCGTACAAACCGATCTAATTTATCATTAGATTCTAACTGATGTCTGACTAAGACAATTATTCAAACACTTAACATGCATATATTTAACCCATACTATACTTATCTCTGGCACATAACATTCCCATCCTCTTCAAAACAACCTTGTCCTCAAGGTTGTAAAAAATAAGTTGTAGACGCCTGCAGTTCACGAAGGATTTCCAAAGCCCATGAATTTGTTGTAGATGTCACTTGGCATAACACTTCCAAGATTCTAGGAATTGTATCTTTCAATTAATATCACACACAAACATTTACTAAAACATATGTTTAACAACACAATACGAAAGCACATAATTACTAGCCTAAAAAAAAAACAGTTGACGAACAATCTCCTGTCAGAAATTCAACTTTATCTTCAAGGTTGGAGATAAACATGTTTTGACAATCAAAATCAACCTTGATCAAGGAAGAGAATTTGATACGACCACGAAATTGGCCCATATATCTTTCATTCCAAATCATCTTCAACCGATGTAGTTCATGCATATCAAATGTCAGATGAATCCATTTACATACAGTTAGATTAGAAAATGGATTTTCATAGGCTAAAGGTTCTTGGAATGATGGCAAAGCGCAAAACATGGAACTTCATTGTTTTTTGGAAGTTCAAATATATCAAAAAAATCAGAAATATTAAAGATCGACAAACCTCCACTTCATGTTCTTGCGATCTCCATGTTTTCTTCGAACAAATCAAAAAATCTCACTCAAATAGAAAACTCTTCCTTTTAGATATTTTTGTGCAACAGTATTGGAGTTTTTTTGAAAATTTTGATATGCTTGTTTGATTTATTTAAGGCTGTGTTTGGCGCGGAAGGAGTTTGAATTCTAGGGAGTTCCAACAACCAAGAATTCAAACTACCTTGAAAATGAGTTCCATCCTTCCAAACGGATGTGTTTGGAATGATTATGAGAGAAATTGATAATTATATTATTTTAATATTTTTAATATTTATTTATTTCAATATTTTACTTAAATATTATATATTTAATATTATAAATTATAAAATTTATGGTGATGGTGTTCGCTCTTTCGCTCCTGGTAAGGCTATTTCTGGTGCGGTTTCACGTAAACGTACCAAATACTCGGACAAGTGTGCTGCACATGGTTACGGTTTGGGTGTGCTAGCTTTCTCTACCTTAGAGGAACTTGGTGAGGATACTCTGGTTTTTTTCAAGCGTCTAAGGAATTGTTTGGTTAGCAATGACGCTAGTAGCGGCGTAGGTAGTTTCATTTTTTATCGTTTAGGCGTTGCAATTCAAAGAGGAGTTGGGGCCCAGCTTGTGGCTAGGTTACCAACCAAAAGCTTTGTGTAAACATTTATACTATTATTCATAATTAAGAATAAAAGGATTAAATAAAAAAAAATTATTTATTAAAAATATTATATCTATTATTGCTTCTTGATGTAAACTTGATTTACACACTTGGTACCTTGATGATGGTACTATTATTGGTGATACATTGGAGGTGGCCAACGCCTTGAACATAATAGAAACCGAAGGACCAAGTAGGGGGCTACATCTTAATGTAAAGAAAACGGAAGTCTTTTGGCCTTCTATTGATCTAAGAAGCACGGCCGATGGTGTTTTTCCTCCTGATATTGGTAGACCCTCTAATGGTGTTAAACTTTTAGGTGGACCGGTGAGTTTAGATTTGAACTTCATTAGTGCTATGATGTTGACCAGGGTGAATAAGACTGTTCAACTAATGTCTGCAATCAAAAAACTCAAAGACCCTCAAAGTGAGATGCTATTACTTTGCAATTGCACTGGTTGATCTAGATTATATTTTGCAATGTGCACTACCAATCCAGGAACGCTGCAACCAGCCACTTAACTTTTTGATGACCATCTACTTAAGTATTTGAGATTACTTATCACTGGAGATGGTGCTGGTTTTGGTCCTTTACAGCAGAGATTAGCTACCTTACCTATCAAATATGGTGGTCTTGGAATTTATACCATGGCTGACACTCGTACCTATTGCTACCTTGCTTCTCAGAGTCAGACAGCTTCAGTGCAGAAGATAATTCTTGGTAATTCATTCTCAGCAACCAAAGGTTCTGCTTATCATCTGGCTCTTCAGAACTTTATCCAGGTATGTGGATTTCCTCCTTCTTATTGTGTCGATGATACTCCCCCCCTTCCATGCACGCCCTGACAGTTACTTATTTTGATGTAGTGAAGAAGCAAATACCATACCAATTTTCTATGTCTGCAATAGAGTCCATTTTGTGGCAGTGTAACCGTGTCAAGCATGCTCAAGATTAATTATTAGCGGTACCTATTAGCGGGCTCAATCAATGCCTCGGACCTAGACAGTTCCGATCTGTGTTCTGTTATCGCCTTGGTATCCCTTTGTTTGTTGAGAATGGTTTATGCACAAGTTGCAACAGATCTATGGACATCTTCGGGGACCTTGCGCTTCATTGTGCTAAAGATGTTGGGAGCAAGTTTCGACATGATCTTGTTCGTGATGTTATAGCCGATATTTGCTACAAAGATGGTATACTGCTAGCGTGGAAGTATCTCTTGGTATTACGTCGGATGATGATAAAGACTTGAAGCCTGCTGATATTCTTGTTCTCAACTGGGAAAATGGTCAAGATGTTTGTATGCATGTCACTGGTGTTCACCCTTCACTGGTGGTGGTATTCGCTCCTTTGTCCCAGGAAAGACTATTTCTAATGCGGTTTCAAGAAAGCGCACTAAATATTTGGACAAGTGTACTACTTAGGGATATGGTCTGGGTGTTTTAGCTTTCTCTACTCTAGGGGAGCTCGGTGAAGACACTTTGTGCTTTTTCAAGCGTCTGAAGAATTGCCTAGTTAGTAATGACGCTAGCAGTGGTTTTGGTAGTTTCATTTTCCATAGATTAGGTGTTGCTACTCAAAGAGGAGTTGGAGCCCAGCTTGTTGCTAGGCTACCGACCAAAGGCTTTGTTTGATTTATTATTATTACCCAATTTATTAAAAGTGTTTTTTTATATCTATTATTATAATATAAATATAATATTATTAAATTAATATATATAATATTAATACTTATATTTTAATGAAAAATAAATATATTATTATTTTAAATAAATAAATAAATTATAATTTAAATCAAATTTTGAAATTCCATAAAAAAATATAGAAAAAAATATTATAATGTGGAAGATAGAAATTTTAAAGTTTATTATCGATATAACATATCTTTTACATTGCAAATATAAAAATTACACAGAACTTTTGGTTGGCAGCCTAGCGACAAGCTGAGCTCCAACTCCTCTTTGAATAGCGATACCTAAACGATAGAAAATAAAACTACCTAATCCAAATAAAAATAAATCATTTATCAACAATACTAATGTATTTTGATAATAAAAATATTATTTTATTTTTAAATGTGAGAAAAACTAATTTTTGTATGATATTAAAATTTACATAAAAAACAATACTAATTTCTGCAAGAGATTCCATTTTGTGGCAGTGTAACCGTGTCAAGCATGCTCAAGTTAATAAGTGCCTCGGTCCTAGACAATTCCGATCTGTGCTTTGTTATAGACTTGGTATCCCTTTGGTTGCTGAGAATGGTTTCTGCTCAAGCTGTAACCGATCTATGGACATCTTTGGAGACCATGTGCTTCATTGTGCTAAATATGTTAGGAGCAATTTTCGACATGATCTTGTTCGTGACGTTGTGTTTGACATTTGTTACAAGGCTAGTGTACCTGCGCGTAAGGAAGTATCTCTTGGTATTCAGTCAGATGATGACATAGAATTGAGGCCTGCGGATATTCTTGTTCTCAACTGGGAAAATGGTCGGGATGTCCCATCACTGGTGATGGTGTTAGCTCATTTGTCCCAGGAAAGGCAATTTTTAAGGCAGTTTCAAGAAAGCGCACTAAGTATTTGGACAAGTGTACTTCTTTGGGTTATGGTCTGGGTGTTTTAGCCTTTTCTACTTTAGGTGAGCTTGGTGACAACACTTTATGTTTTTTCAAGCGTTTGAAGAATTGTCTAGTTAATAATGATGCTAGTAGTGGTTTTGGTAGTTTTATTTTTCATAGATTAGGCGTTGCTATTCAAAGAGGAGTCAGAGCCCAGCTTGTTGCTAGGCTACCAACCAAAGGCTGTGTTTGATCACTCATTTAATTATAAAACCAATACCATTCTTTATACACATATATAAAGATAATAATATAAATTAATAAATATAATATTAATAATTAACGCCTTAAAGCCCGCCGATATTCTTGTCTACAACTGGGAAGATGGCAAAGATGTTTGCTTTGATGTCACGGGTGCTTCTTGGTAGGCTTTCTGAGTGGTCTGTTTTTGCCTACAAATTAAACCGCAAGTGCACGGTGTCTACTATGCAGAACTGGGCAAATACGGGTCGAACCACAGAGACTTGTGGTGCTGTATGTTGATCTAAGGCTTTACTACAGCTGACTTTAAAGGAATGTAACACAAATATGGGGTTTTTAGTGTCGAGAAACGAGCTGAGTTGGTTGGAGTTGTGACTCTAAACTAATGTGCAAAAGGTTGTAACAAGATTGAGAGCATCGGGTGGTGAATCCACTCTAATCTCATGTTCGAGGAGCACTCTAATTGAAGCTATGTTCTTGAGCTTTCCCATGAAAGTCTAAACTAGATGTTTATTAACTAGTTTTGCTAACTAACCCCTAGTATGAGCTGTCTTCTTACAGTACAACTCATCACGGGCTCATAAGCTTCAATAGTTAACTAATAATCATTCATAATATCACACAGCAAGAAATAAACCTAATGTAGATGTGCTTGACATGAAAATCAGGGGTTTCATCAACACCCTGATAAACTAAATTAGAACATTCAAAACAAATAACACAAAATAACTCTAAAGTGGTGCTCTGGCTAGCCCAGGCATAAGTTCAAACATCCTCTGCTCAACCTATTTATATATGCAAAAATATCAAACCCTAATTCTCTTTAAAATAGAAATTAAACGCAAACCCATTCTCCAATCGCCTCAGAATCGCTGTCTGTCTCGTCTCTGACCTATGAATCGACCATGCATGGGGTTTGGTGAAACCCTAGTTTCAATCATCTTCAACCCTAGCTTCTAGGTTATGAAAGAAGCTAAAGATGGAGATGGATGAACCTAGGGTGGCGGAGAAGGTAGTTGATGGTGTTGGTGTCAGTGATAAGGAGATGGGGATGGTGGTGATGTTGGTTCTGCCAAGGTATGGTCGGGAGAGAAGAGGGATGGGTTCACGCAGGAGTAACAGGGGAAGAAGAAAGAGAAGATGAAGATGAAAATGGGTTTTGGTCGCGGGGTATAGGTATAGGTGGTTTTGCCGTGGAGCGGGTACAACGAGAGATGATGGGATGGTTGAGCTACCGTAGGATGTATGGGATGGAGATCTCAACGGCTCGGGGGTGATGTGCGGTTTTGGTGTTGGCGGGAGTATCAAGAGATGATGAGAAGGAGTGCAAATGAGCGTTGGATGTATGGGCGAGATCCGACGGCTCGGAAAGGATGGGCTCGGATCCGGATCGTGGGTCGGGTCTTGGATAGCTTGGGCCCATGTCTTGTAGATGGGTTGCTACTTGTTGGGTTGCAACCGATGCGCGCTGCTTTGGCTTTCGCTCCATAGATGCTCGTCTCCAATTCTTTGCTCTTTTGGCTCCTCAATTTCTCCGAGCTTTATTTACTACCTAAAAACACAAAATTAATTAGTACAAATATTTATTCTTGAAAACAAGGAAAATACGAATATGGGATAATATCTGATTTCGAGCACAAAAGATGAGTTAAATGCCAATAAATCGATGTATAAATATGCAATACTTGGCACTCATCAAATACCCCCAAACTTGAATTTTACTTGTCCTCAAGTGAAACAGAAATTAAGAAATCCTAACTATACCCCTGTCGTAGGTCTCTCGAATGCATTTAGCGTATGCACTAAGCCTTTAAACCCCTAGGTGTCCCTAGTGGACGAGTTGTAGTCTCGTGAGGGTTTGCACCAGGTGTACCCACAAAACCTTCTCCAACTTCGAGTGTAAAAGAGTCTCAAGCATCCAAGGAGCTATGAGGACATAGAGTTTCGCATGCTAGTAACACGAAGTTAGAACTACCAAAGAACGCATTCTCATCCTTAAGTGCTTTGCGAGAAGTAACCATACCATATGAAAGAATTCGGATTCGATTGTGATCATAAGCCTCGACTCACGCCTCACCAATAGGGTTTTATGATAATTGCACTCAAAAAGATCGCTTTTTTAGTCTCTCATGTGTCAGCAGGAATAAAGAGAGAAATCCCGCACACGTTGTAGGTAAGAAGGATAACCTTCCGAAATAATTTCCTGAGACTCCAGAGTTGTGGACAAAAAGAATCTTTTCTCGATGATCTCTAAGAAAGGAAATCAACCATTAGCAAGGATGGGAGTACTCACTTACCTTCTCACCCGATAGGCAATTAATATCACTCTCTCAGCATCCATAGAAACGTCTTCAATCTTCGGTCTTCGGTCTTCAAATGTTGATGATGAACTTCTGAACTTTGACAAACATTTTTTTTTTTTTTGTTAAGATACATGAAATGAAAATAACAAGAAAACTCAATTTTTCACAAACTTCATTAATTCTCATCCTATTTTATTTTCTTTACTTTGTTGCACGTAAACGTTGGACTATATCAACTTGTCTTCAAATATTCTGATGTTGCTCCGCTTGCTGACGATGATGTGTTTCTATGAATCTGTTGATGTTGTTGAGAGGGAGAGAGTGATGCTAACTGCAAATCGGTATTTAGAAGAAGTTTTCATCTTTAAACGTCACCCTCATGATTGACGGAATTAGCACTCAAGAGATCAAAAGTAGTGCTGAAAGTGGTGCGAAGTTGGGTAGCTCACCATTCCTACCCGGAATTGACGTACGGTGACACACACTCTAAATGACTTTTCTAGAAAGTTGCAAAAAATTGAAGGTTGGTGCCTCACTTGATGTAAAATGGGTAGTCTCCACTATGGGTGATCACAATTCTACTACTAATATCTAAACAAAGACCTAATTCGCCCTCCAGGTATGGTTAAATCCAACTTTAACGCTCTAATCAACTAAGAAACCCGATTGTGTTCTCCAAGATACTTCAAATTACATTATTTCGGTCGAGACTCTCTGTAAACATAGCTAGAAGCATGCTAGTGACTCTAAAATCTCTAAAAGTTGGAGGTTTTTATGCAAATATTTACAAAGAGTTTTGAATTTTTTTTTTATTTTTTATTTTTTTACATGAAGTAAAACAAAAAGACTAAAAACTTTATATGCAAATGCACCCCCAAACCTAAATCAAACATTGTCCTCAATGTGTCGACAGATAGAAAAAAAATTTAAACAAATCACATACCAAGAGAACTATGTTGAGTAGAGAAAAGGGAAGAGATTACCGGATGTCGGGCGGGAGCAAGGTTAGAGCTTCATTAGTCAAGGCTAGAATCCAACATTCTCAGCTTAGATCATGTCGGATTAGCATAATATATGCACAAGAAGACTCAACCGATTCAAGAAAGAAAAATTTAACAAGTCCTACTGGATTATATACAATGAAAATTCACCATAAACCAACAATCTAAGGAGTTGAGGATCAACCCAAAAGACAATATGTACAAATATCAACAGCCTTACACGATATAACATGAGAGTGCAGGAAAGATTGCATACGTGAACAAGTTACCCCAAACCTAAACTTGTCAACAGAGATGTGTTCTTGAGCACAAAATCTTGCAATTTTAAAGGTATATCATGCAAAAGGTCTAACTCAAAATGAGTTTTGCTAAGAACAGGGCAGATATACACATTCCAACTGGTGGCTCTTTAAAAGTGTTATATTTTGATGCAAAATAGTCCAAAAGGACTTGGGAAGCACAAAGCTCTAGGCTAAATTAGGCATTCTCGGGAAAAGTTGGTTTTGCAATTTTGTTACAAACTACACCTAGGTTTGGTGGAGGAATTTCAATCTGTGCCTTAGGAGAGAGATTAGGTACATCTAAGTTATTTTCATGTATAAGATCATTTGCACCATCATATACTTTCCTAAAGTCAGACAAAGGTAAATCATGCTCACTTGCATAGAACAATTCATCAAGCTCCATGTCATAATCATCAGAGTAGGCAACATATTGTGACATGGGCAGGGAATCAGACACAAAAATAATATCATGATCCAAAAGAACATTAGTGTCAACAGAAGATTCATCCTTTCTTAAGTCACGAACAAGTTGTGTAGCATTCTCACTGTCATCAAGAATTTCACAAACCCAAACTCAGAGTTAACATCACATGTATGAATGTTAGAAGAAATATCATTCATAGGGTTCACAGAAGAGACGCTTAACGTCTCTGAACCCAAAGGTTCCACCATATTTTCAGCATGCACATGTTCTTCTAACATATCATATTCATCATTATCATCATAACAAAAAATGCGTTTCCCTATTCAAAAATTGTAGCATTTCTAGTGTACTCATTTACCTCTAGATTAGGTTCATATTCGGTGTTAATTGTATGAGTAGGAATAGAAACACTATTTTCAAAATTATCGGAGATAACAAACATCCTATCATGAACTTCCTCCATTCTTCATTTTGTACTTGAATCAGATTCATTTGAAGAATCATAGTGAGCTGCCTCAAGTGAAGGAGAGTCTTCACTGAGTGGTATGCATGTTTCATATGAATGATCATTACATGTTTGTGCACAAGGGTCACTAGCAAAGGGAAAATTCAGACATGTTGCTATATGGATGATCATGCATTGCATTCAATTCAAACCTAGCATTGTTTTGCTCTATGAGCTCTTCCATTAGTGATTGCATACAAGGAGTTGGGGGAGTATAGAATTGTTCATCTCCCCACTGTGGTTGATGATACATGTGCTCATAATGATTAGGGTATGTGTATTCAAGGTCAGGGCCCTGAGAAGGCTCATAATATTCCCTAAAATCATCATGGATTGTGGGGAGTTCATACTGTGAGGCATGCCCGTAAGCAAGATCTCTAATGGATTTGTTTCCATCCCCAGTTACAGACCAAAATCTTGACATGGTCTAGAAACTCAATGTGAACTCAAAAAGAAGCATAGCTTAGCACACATCAAGCATGTGTAACCAATGATGTTTCAAAACAGGGAAGCTAAGCCCACAGGAGTGCAAAGCCCAGTTCATGCAAAACCCAGTTGCTGTGGGCTCATTTTTGGTTTCAATGGGTTTTGGTTTATGTAGGTTTTGGTTTATGTGGGCTTGTTTGGTTTTTGTGGGCTTCTGTGGTTGTGCAAAGCCTAGGTTGTGTGCGGCCCAGATTATATGCAGCCCAGCAGTTTGGTAGGTTAACAGCCCAGGTTCAGTTAGCCCAGTGGAACTGGGTTTCAGTTTGTATACGACCCAGTTTTTGTGCAGCCCAGTTATGTGGGCTTTAGTTTGGTGCAAAGAACAAGCTTGTAAGAAGCCCAAAGAAATTCTCACTTATGCACTAGACAACTCTTGTTGTGTGGATTTTAAACAGATTAAGCAAAGCACAATAGATGTCATACCAAAGCAAGTACACAAAGATCGGTCGGGATGGAGGTTGGCAGCTTAAGTACAAGTTGGCCAGTTTACACAGCACAGGTTATGTGCAGCTAGGCTTAGCTCATGCACAGTGATAGGGTGTAGAATACATCCTATTTACTATCTATTGTTTATACTTTCTTTGCTATTTTTCTTGTAAATTATGTATTTTACGCTTGTTTTGAGTTTTGTAGCTACTTTGGAGTCACACGGAGGAAAAGAGGAAGAAATCACCCAATTTGAGCCAAAAGGGCAAAAAGGTCATTTTACAGGCGATTGTTATATGGAGCCCAGCCGAGGTTAAGGGGCTGCCATCAGGTTAGCCCTTATCAAAGGGACCAGACACTGAATAACCTATTTCTATAACCCTAGCTCGATATTCTCAATCATTTCATTTCAATCATTGTTATGCATCCGAGAAGAGAAAAAGAGGTCGAGTATTATTTGAGATCGAACTTCGGGGCAAGGAGAGAAGAGAAGGTGAAATCGATACCGCAGTGAGGAAAAAGATAGTCATGGCTGCTATTATCGAGTTCGAATTAGGGTTTTGTTGTTAATCGAGAGGGGATCGATGGCTTCATTGTTAAAAACCGATGAAATCGAGTAGAATTTGAAGATGATGAAGCTCGGTAAGATGGGTTTGTGAAGATATCGAGATTTACAGGGAGATGGGATTGAGTTAGAACAATGATGGTTGTGGTTGATTTAAGATTTTGGTGTAATTAAGAAGAGATCGATGCTAGCCGTGAAATCCAGAGAAAACATACAGAGAAATTGAGATTAATTGGAAGGAGTGTTCATTGTTGTTTGTTGCGAATGAAGATGGTGGTTAATTCGAGATTCAATTGCGGGGGATGATGGGTTTCGATCTGAAACCGCTTGTTGGTCCGAGAGTCAAGATCGAGATGAGACGAATCGAGTATGGATGGGTTCTGGTGCTGTTGGTGGCAGTCACTGAACTTGATGAACCAAAGGAGATGGGTGTTGTTTCGATGGTGCTCAGCTTATGGTGAGAGAAGTTGATGTTTTTTTTTTTTGGGTTCGAATCTGGGATGAATTGAGAAGATCCGATGCTGCTCGGCGGTAGAGACTCAGGGTTCAGGTTGAATCGAGAGATACAGGGAGATGATTAGAGATGGCAGTTGTGTTGAATGCTACCAATTGCTAGGAGTTGGTAAGATGAATTGGTCTTGGATAATGTATGTTGATTGCACAGAGAATGGAGAATTGAGCTGCAGTTCAAATTGTAGCAGGAGGAATGAAGTGTAGCTGATGCACTTGGATGGCCTTATGGTACTGAGTTACAGAGACTGATGAAAGGAGCTGAACTTGCCTGTGGCTGTGATGTTCTGAGTTGCAGTACATGGAATATGAGTCTCTGGTGAAGTTAAACTGCAGGTGGTGGTTGCGCAGCTCGCTTTGTGATGATTCAGTTGGCTGGTGCAGGTATGCGAGAGCTGAGATGGTGTTTAACTTGATGGAATGAATGGCTTATGAGCAAGCGGAGTCATGACAGGATGTGTGTTACTAAAGGTCAGTATTGGTGATGTTGTTTGTGAGATGGCTTAATGGATTGATTGTCAGTATATGAATGAAGAGTCATGTGTTGCCAATGTCGAGGAAGATTATTGGCTAGCCGCATGATGAACATGAGATTTAGGTGCGATGTAATGATTTTACAGGATGTAGCTCGGTTGCAGCCAAGATGGCCGGAGAACACAACTATGGCCTGTGTGCAAGATGGCCTATGCGCTTAGACAACGACTCATCCGGACTGGTACCTGCTGACTCCATCTAACTCGGTATTGAATCAGCTTGAAACTCAGTGATTTGACTCGGTGCTTGACCGAGTTAACCCGGCCGAGCTGACCCGTTGACCGATCCGACTCGTTGACCCGCCGATTTGACCCGTTTGACCGGTGACCGGGCGGACTTTGCCGGTCACCTGAGATATTTTCCTGGCGACTATTCCTCACGGGATTAAACCACAATCCCGATTTTCCCAGGCGAGCACAAATTCCAGAATTTTCTATGGACTTCTCTCATGGGTGTGAAGACTTGGACTAGGAATTGGATGGAGAATTTGGCTCAAATTTGGAAAGAGAAGATGAAGAGTTGAGAAAGACTTGGATTTGGAAGTTGAATTGCTAAAGGAAAAGGATTCTAATCCTTGGAAGAGTTGGAGAATATTGAAGCCTATAAATAGAGAAGTTTTCTACATCTTTTTAGACACCTCTCTACACACACAACACTTGTGTTTTTGCTTGCTTTTCTAAGCTTCTTTTTTAATTATTTGTGTGAACTTGAAAATTCTCCTTTTAATAATTATTATTTGTGTGAATTTCAAAAGCATGAGTAGCTAATTTTCTTATTGATTGAGGATGAATTCCTAGTTCTTAATACATGATTTAAGTTTTTGTTTTCAATTCTATCTTGAGATTTTTCACATGATTATCGATTGTTTTTACTAATAGGAATGTTTATTCATTCATGATTGATTGATAGATTGTTTGGAGTGCACGCTAAATTGATTTGTTAATTGATCTATATCTAGTATAAGTTAGGGAATACGTAATCGTTCTCGACACTTTACACAAGTAGAAAACACAAGACCTTGCGGAGGGATTCCGTGGGGCAATTGTGTGTAGAAACAACGCTAGAAAGTGAACCAAGCGAACCGAGTTTAACTACTAGTACTAAACCTAAATTCATAAATCTTAATGCATTCGGGAATTACATCTTGTAAAAAGCGAACCTCAAGGTGGTTCTTTTGGATAGAATCTCGATAACTAAGCGGACTGTTACTCGGTGAAATAAGGGATTTTGGGGCTAGCTAAAGCGGACCTGCTATCCTACGGTTGGTGATAATCTGTGACTAATAACAAGTAGAAAAGAACATAACTTTAATCATTGTTTTGCAACGAAGAATGATTCCTTGATCTTGTCTCTCTTATTGCTTTCAACTTTATCTTTTAATTGCTTTGTTTATTTTCTTTTGCTTTTTACACCCCCTTTTGTGACAATTTTTACAACTAGAATCTCTTGCTCCTCGTGGGAACGAACTTGACTTCCATTATATTATTTTTAATTGAGTGGAAATATTAATTAATTTGATTGCACCTACGACACGCATCACACAAATTTTAAATCGCCTATTGAAATCAACACAGAGAGATACAACTTACACACAGTGCCACCTAATTGGCAGAGCTAAGCACACAACAGTGCTGGTAGTTGTTGTTTAAGACAAACACCGCACTGGTCATTTTATGCACAGGTTGGTAGGTTTACTCAGCACAAGTTAGCTTATGCTCAGGCTAGATTATGTGCAGCACAGCTCGTGCAAAGCAGGTGCACAAGGTCAGGCCGATTGGAAGATTGATGCAGCACAGACAATGCCGCGGAACAAAGACAGAGCAAGAAAAACAAGACTTGGGTAAGATGCACCAGAGTAGCTCAAGATTTCAGTAGGTTTGCGCAATGAGTAATCACACCGGTTGCACATGGGAATGAGCATGCAAAGGGGGTAGATGGCTCAACGAGGGTTGACAGTCAACTAGGTTAGTTCGCATCGACCCGGCCCAATTGACATCAACGGGCTTGCGGCAAATTTTGTTATCCCGATTGGAGCTCAAACTCACAAACTGCAATGGAGGTGAACACAAGGTTTGTCGAGGGCTGGGGTTTAAAGTGGGAGGCAACTAGTTCAGTTGACTCCTCTTTACACAGGCTATGCTCAAGGTACACACAAGCACAGAACACAAGATCTCCAGATTTCAGGTATATTTAGCAATGCAATTGGTTTATCGGGTAAGCAGGGATCACAGATTAACAAGTGAAATGGGTTCTCTCAGATGGTGAGCAATGTTAGCATGTTTCAGCAAATTTATCAGTACACAGAGTGTCAACTGGCTTAGTTGACCTCAATTGTTCACAGTTTAAGCCCAAAAATTGCAGGGCAGATGGCTTAGAAGTTTGCACAAGTGAGGTTGACAGCCATCTTGGCAGATTAAAGCTCACTCAAGGTCTCACACAAAGTCTGTAAATGGCTCAATAAGCTCAGGGTTGACTTCACTTGGGCTTCAGCTAACTTGGGTTATCCAAGTAGCAGCTCACACTCAACAGCTTTAGGGGCTGGAGCTGAGCACACGTAGAGGCCAAGAGTTCACAGAGCAATGAAGCACAGATCACTCAAACACACAGACTTCAGGGAGTAACCGCTCACAGGTGAAGATGCTCAGTAATGCACAGATGATACAAGCTCATAGATGTGATAACATATTTACGCATACAGTTATACAACTCAGCACAAGGTCACAACATACTCAGCTAACATGCTTACAATTTAACTACCAAGGAGCCACTCATATGAACATTATAAATAGCAGGGGATGCTCAGGGCAATATAAGGTTCAGCAGATAACACAGGGTACTACAATATGCTTGTTATGGCTCATTCACAGGCTAACCTCAAGGACCTAGCTTCTCACAAGCTCGATACACAACAATGATGTATCCAAACTAACTCAACCTTCGAGATCAAGCCGGGGTTGATTAGAGAGTTACCAAAGTTCCATGGCATGGTGAATGAGGACCCAAACAAACATCTTATGGACTTCTATGCCATAGTTATGGCCATGCTTCCACCGGAGACTAATGCGGATGGAGCAATGTTGAAAGCTTTCCGTTTTCTTTGGCGGGCAATGCTAAGGAATGGTTATATTATTTACCTTCCTAAGTATCACAACATGGAATGGGATGAAGAAACTTTTCCTAGAGAGATATTTTCCCGCATCCAAAGCTACTCAAATTCGCATGAGATTTGTGGATTGAAACAACAAGTGGGAGAATCATTGTATGAATGTTGGGAGCGATACAAGAGGTTGGTGGCAAGCTGTCCACACCATCAATTTAGTGACGTTATGATACTCCAATACTTCTAAGAAGCTCTTCACCCAAGTGATAGGTCTCTTCTTTACGCCGCGGGTGGTGGTGCACTAATGAACAAGACTTTGACCGAAGCTAGAGAGTTGATTGAAAGTATGGCGGCAAACTCGCAACAATTCTACACAGGGATGAACCAATGGTTAGGCGAGTGCATGAAGTTAGTGATTCTTCATCACATCTTGATCAAAGGATGAGTAACATGGAGACAATGATTCAAAGGATGGTCGTGGTAATTATTCCGGATGGTGAGACCGAACAAGTGAATGCTTTATATCCAAATCAAAGGCCAAGGTACGATCCATACTCAATACCTATAATCCCGGTTGGAAGGATCATCCCAACTTTAGTTATGCAAACAAGCAAGCGGCGGCTCCTAATCCATATGCACAACAAGGTGGTTTTCAACAATCACGCTTCCAACCTCAACAACAAGGTGGTTCTCAACAATTTCAACCTCAAGTGAAGGAACAAGGATCTTCAATAGATGATAAGCTAAATGTCATGATGCAAGGTATTACGTCATTGTTTCAACAAAATCAACAAAAGACCGATTCGGCTATCAAGGATTTACAAACTCAAATGGGACAATTGGCGACCGATGTAAACTTATTGAAATCTCAAGCATCTACAAAACTTCCTTCACAACCATTTGTGAATCCAAGAGAGAATGTTAATGCGGTTACTCTAAGAAGTGGAAGACAAGTGGAGGGTCCAAGTTATCATGAAGAAGCTATTGAAGAGGTAGTCAAAGATAAGGAGGAAGCCGCACCAAAGGAGAATTCAACACCAACCGACCAATACAAGGAACCGGTTCCTACTTTCACTACTCCACCTCATTTTCCTAATCGTTTTGCTAAATCCAAGAAAGAGGCTCAAGACAAGGCACTCATGGATATTTTCAAGAAAATTGAAATCAACATCCCATTCATTGAGGCCATCAAGACAATGCCACGGTATGCGAAGTTCATGAAGGAATTATGCACAATGAAGGATAGGTTGCTTGATAATGAAATTACTAAAGTTGGTGAAAGTGCGTCGGCTATGCTATTGAAGAAGATGCCTACAAAGTGCACGGATCCCGGTGGTTTCACGGTGCCAATTACTATTGGTAAGCAAAGGTTTGAACATGCTTTACTTGACTTGGGTGCTTCCATTAGTGTGATGTCGGCCGATATATATGACTCCTTGAATCTTGGACCTTTGAAAGAGACGAGAGTTATTATCCAATTAGCAAACAAGTCGAACATATATCCAAAGGGACTTGTAGAAGATGTGCTAGTGCAAGTAAATGAGCTTATTTTTCCGGTGGACTTCTTTGTGGTGGATATGGACAACAATGAGAACCGAGCATCTACTTCTTTACTTCTTGGGAGGCCATTCATGAAAACCGCAAAGACGAAGATTGATGTTGATAAGGGTACACTCACTATGGAATTCGATAAGGAGATAATACACTTTAACATATTTGAAGCCATGCGCTACCCAAGTGATGTGCATTCCGTTTACTCCATTGATGTGGTTGATTCATTAGTGCAACAAATGGTGGAGTTGAACCAAGAGGATGAACTTGATGTGGTGTTGCAAAAGAGCATTGAATTGGACGTCCATGGCTTGTCTAACTTGGATGTTGAAATCTCCAAGGAATTGGTGGAGATGTGTGGTGCTTTGGAGACATTGCAAGAAGCTAAAAAGGGTAATGTTTCATATATTTCTTTACCCGTGAATGATGAAATACTTGTGCCATCTATTGTGAAGGCGCCCAAACTAGAATTGAAGCCGCTTCCGGACCATTTGAAGTATGCTTTCTTGGGAGATGGAGATGAGCTTCCGGTGATTATTTCTAAGAACCTCACACCGGTACAAGAAGACCGTTTGCTTAGAGTCTTGAGAGAGCACAAAACGGCTATTGGGTGGACAATTGCGGATATCAAAGGCATTAGTCCATCCATGTGCATGCATCGGATTCTAATGGAAGAGAACGTGAAGCCGGTACGTGATGCTCAATGTGAGGCTTAATCCTCCCATGATGGAGGTTGTGAAGAAAGAGATACTCAAATTGCTAAGTGTGGGGGTGATCTACCCAATTTCCGATAGCAAGTGGGTTAGTCCTGGTTCAAGTAGTACCAAAGAAATCCGGAGTCACGGTTGTTCGAAATCAAGACGATGAACTTGTTCCTACAAGAGTTCAAACCGGTTGGAGAGTGTGCATTGACTATAGAAAGCTTAATTCCGCAACCCGAAAGGATCACTTTCCTTTACCTTTCATTGATCAAATGTTGGAGAGGTTAGCGGGGCATTCTTATTATTGCTTCTTGGATGGTTATTCGGGATACAATCAACTTGTTATTGCACCGGAGGACCAAGAGAAGACCACTTTCACTTGTCCGTTTGGAACGTTTGCATATAGACGGATGCCGTTTGGCCTTTGCAATGCGCCGGCTACTTTTCAAAGATGCATGGTGAGTATATTCTCGGATTATGTGGAGCGCATCATCGAGGTATTTATGGATGACTTTAGTGTTTATGGCAATTCTTTTGATGGATGTTTAAACAACCTTGAACTAGTTCTTAAACGATGCATAGACACAAACCTTGTCCTTAATTGGGAGAAATGTCACTTTATGGTAAACCACGGCATAGTACTTGGTCACATTGTGTCCTCTCGAGGGCTCGAAGTGGACAAGTCAAAGATAGATTTAATAAGAAACTTACAATATCCCACTTCGGTGAGGGAAATTCGTTCTTTTCTTGGCCATGCGGTTTTCTATAGGCGGTTTATCAAGGATTTCTCCAAAATTTCCATGCCGATGTGCAAGTTATTACAAAAGGAGGTACCTTTCGACTTCAACAAGGAATGCAAGGATGCTTTTGACAAATTAAAGGATATGTTGACAAGTGCGCCAATTATCAAATCACCGGATTGGAATCTTCCATTTGAATTAATGTGTGATGCTAGTGATTATGCGGTTGGAGCCGTTTTGGGTCAAAGAGTGGACAAGTTGTCCCATGTTATCTATTATGCATCTAGGACCCTTAATGATGCACAAATCAATTATTCTACCACGGAAAAGGAGTTATTGGCTATAGTTTTCGCATTGGAAAAATTTCGTTCATACTTGGTGGGTACAAAGGTTATTGTGTATTCCGATCATGCCGCACTAAGACACTTAATAAAGAAGAAAGAAGCTAAGCCAAGATTAATCCGGTGGATCTTATTGTTACAAGAGTTCGACATAGAAATTCGTGATAAGAGGGGTGTGGAGAATACCGTTGCGGATCATCTTAGTAGGCTTGTTATGTCTCAAGAGGAACTTCCATTACATGACCGCTTTAGGACGAACAACTTTTCTCCATGGAAGAATCAACACCTTGGTATGCGGATATAGTGAATTACTTGGTGACAAGGAAAGTACCTAGTACAATGTCTAATTTCCAAAAGATGAAACTTAAGAAGGTAGCTAAGCAATATGTGTGGGATGAACCATACTTATGGAAATATGGCGTTGATCAAATAATGCGAAGGTGCGTACCTAACTCCGAATTTCAATCCATCCTCTCCTTTTGCCACACTTTTGCATGTGGTGGCCACTTTGGTTCTAAACGCACCGCTCTCAAGGTTATCGAAAGTGGATTTTATTGGCCTACCTTGTTTGAAGATTCATATATTTTTTGTAAATCGTGTGATAGATGTCAACGAACGGGCAATCTAGGTGCTCGAAATCAAATGCCACTCACACCAATTCTCTCCGTTGAGATTTTTGATGTGTGGGGTATTGATTTTATGGGCCCTTTTGTCAATTCGAATGGAAACTTTTATATACTTCTTGCCGTTGATTATGTTTCGAAATGGGTGGAGGCTAGAGACACCAAAACTAATGACTCTCAAGTTGTTTGTGATTTTGTAAGGGAAAACATATTCAATAGGCATGGTACACCAAGAGTGGTGATAAGCGATGGAGGCTCACATTTCAAGAAGGCTTTCCACGCTCTCCTCAAGAAGTACAACATAACACACAAAATTGGTACGCCTTACCATCCACAAACTAGTGGACAAGCGGAAATTTCAAATCGTGAGATCAAGTCCATTCTTGAGAAAACGGTGAATACCACAAGGAAAGATTGGAGCTTTAAGCTCAATGATGCACTTTGGGCGTATAGAACGGCGTATAAGACACCAATTGGTATGTCTCCATATAGGTTGGTTTATGGTAAGGCTTGTCATCTTCCTAGGTTGAACTTGAACACAAGGCTTATTGGGCGATAAAGAAATTCAACATGGAGTATGATGAAGCGGGGAAACAAAGGAAGTTACAACTACATGAGTTAGAGGAGATACGTAATGATGCTTACGAGAGTGCTCGGATTTACAAGGAAAAGACTAAGCTTTTTCATGACAAGATGATTTTGCGGAAAAGTTTTGTTGTGGGGCAAAAAGTTCTTTTATTTAATACTCGTTTACGTTTATTTCCGGGTAAGCTTAAGTCCCGTTGGGTGGGACCATTTGTTGTTACTAATGTTTATGATCATGGTGCAGTTGAAATTGTTAGTTCAAAAACAGGACAACATTTGAAAGTCAACGGCCATAGGTTAAAGCCATATTATGAAAACTTTCCAACGGAGCATGTGGACGTGATTGGCTTTCAAGATTCACTCCCTCTGGAGGAGTAATGTGCAGCAAGAGCTAAGTCGGGCCGTCGACTTTAAAACAAGCGCTTAATGGGAGGCAACCCATCGGTTTTGTATTTCTTATCTTTTTGCTTTTTGTTATTTCTTTTTCTTGTTCCTTATCATGTTAAAATTTCCCACCTTGACTTTACTAGGAGGATTCAATTACATTGAGGACAATGTAAGGTTTAAGTGTGGGGAGTGGTTAAGCATTTTTTTAAAAAAAAAAATTAAAAAAAAAAAAAAAAAATTAAAAAAAAAAAAAAAGTTTTACTTAAAAACTCCAACTTTTAAAGATTTTAGAGTCACTAGCATACTTCTAGGTATGTTTACATAGAGATTTTGACCGACATAATTGAACTTGGAAATGTTAGAGAACTACATTCGGATTTCTTGCTTGTTTGAGTGTTAAATAATGGATTTAATCATGCCGGTGATGCGAATTTGGTGCGGGGAGAAGGGCATTATTAGAGTTGCTTGATCAATCATTAGTGGAGACTACCCGTATTCATATCATGAGAGGCACCAACCAGAATTCTTCCATCTACTAAAGAGCTTCTTTGAGTGTGTGTCACCATACGTTAATTCCGGTAGAATGGTGAGCTACCCAACCTCCCACCAATAGAAGCACTACTCTTTGATCTCTTGAGTGCTAATTTTGTCAATCATAAGGGTGACGTCTATAGATGAAAGCCACCTTCTTGTAGTTCGATTTGCAGTTAGCACCATTCTCTCTCTCGACAACAACGGATCCATAGAAACACATTCATCATCAACAAGGAGCGACATCAAAATCTACAAGGAAAGTTGGAAAAAGTTTAAGGTTTATAAGCAACGGAACGAGAAAAAGAGCAAATTTCAAATACAAGTAAAGCAACATACAAAGAGCGGATTTCACATATATGTTGAAGACTTACAATACAATGAGGTAATTTTATATCCAAGTATGAAGACTTATTCATGAAAGCGAAGAAAATTAAAAGGTGAGAATTTTTGAAGTTTATGATTTCAAGACGATACAAGTTGTGAAGAATCAAGCGGTAAAATACTTCTCCCACGGCCATGGTTTATTTCTGTATTTTATTTCTCTTGTGTGAAAAAAAAAAAATTTTTGAAAATTTCATTAAAAAAAAAAAAGAAAAGAAAAAAAAAGAAAAAAGAAAAAACAAGAGAAATATTTGTTTTGTTTTTATTTATTAAGCCGTGGGAAGGAAAATTTATAAGAAAGTTTCAAGCGACAAGGTTTTAAGGTAAAAGAGTTACAAATTGTCAAGGAATTACGAAGATCAAGAGTTTATCATTAATAGTTGAAACCGAAGACGAAGACCATGAAGATCAAGACGAGGAGCGGAAGACGTTTCTATTGGATGCCGTGAGAGTGGTGTTATCATAATTGGCGATCGGATGTGAAGGTGAGTAAGTAATCTCATCCTCGATAATAATGGTTGATTTCCTTTCGTAGAGATCGTCAGAAAAATGGTTTTTCAAAATATTAAAAGATGTGGGTTTTTAAAAATATTTCGGAAGTTGTCCTTCCCACCATTCAACGTGTTGCAGGATTTCTCTCTTCATTCCTACCTCGCACACATGTGAGAACCATAAAAAGCCGATTTTTTTGAGTGCAATTATCATAAAATCCTTTTGGTGAGGCGAAGTCGAGGCGAAATGCTTATTGATCGTTTCTCAAACACGCGTTTTCTCATTATGGTGTGGTTATTTTTCACTCAACATTTAAGAACGAGAATATGTTCTTTAGTATTTCTAACTTCTTATTACTAGCAAGCATAAACTCTATGTCCTCATAGCTCTTTGGATGCTTGGGACGCTTGAACGCTTTGAAGTTGTGAGTTTTTAGTTTGATTTGCTCGAGGACTAGCAAAGTCTAAGTGTGGGGGAATTTGATAGGGTGTAGAATACATCCTATTTACTATCTATTGTTTATACTTTCTTTGCTATTTTTCTTGTAAATTATGTATTTTACGCTTGTTTTGAGTTTTGTATCTACTTTGGAGTCACACGGAGGAAAAGAGGAAGAAATCACCCAATTTGAGCCAAAAAGGCAAAAAGGTCATTTTACAGGCGATTGTTATGGAGCCCATGGAGCCTCTTCTTGGGAGGATTACTAGACGAGGTTAAGGGGTTATCATCAGTTAGCCCTTATCAAAGGGACCAGACACTGAATAACCTATTTCTATAACCCTAGCTCGATATTCTCAATCATTTCATTTCAATCATTGTTATGCATCTGAGAAGAGAAAAAAGAGGCTGAGTATTATTTGAGATCGAACTCAGGGCAAGGAGAGAAGAGAAGGTGAAATCGATACACAGAGTGAGGAAAAAGATAGTCATGGCTGCTGTTATCGAGTTCGAATTAGGTTTTGCTGTTAATCGAGAGGGGATCGATGGCTTCTGTTGTTAAAAACCGAGATGAAATCGAGTAGAATTTGAAGATGATGAAGCTCGGTAAGATGGGTTTGTGAAGATATCGAGATTTACTGGGGAGATGGGATTGAGTTAGAACAATGATGGTTGTGGTTGATTTAAGATTTTGGTGTAATTAAGAAGAGATCGATGCTAGCCGTGAAAATCCGTGAGAAAACATACAGAGAAATTGAGATTAATTGGAAGGAGTGTTCATTGTTGCTGTTGCGAATGAAGATGGTGGTTAATTCGAGATTCAATTGCAGGGGATGATGGGTTTCGATCTGAAACCGCTGCTGTTGGTCCGAGAGCTGAAGATCGAGATGAGACGAATCGAGTATGGATGGGTTCTGGTGTTGTTGGTGGCAGTCACTGAACTTGATGAACCAAAGGAGATGGGTGTTGTTTCGATGGTGCTCAGCTTATGGTGAGAGAAGTTGATGTTTTTTTTTTTTTGGGTTCGAATCTGGGATGAATTGAGAAGATCCGATGCTGCTCGGCAGTAGAGACTCAGGGTTCAGGTTGAATCGAGAGATACAGGGGATGATTAGAGCTGGCGCTTATGTTGATCTTGCTAACAATTGCTGGGAGTTGGTAAGATGAATTGGTCTTGGATAATGTATGTTGATTGCACGAGAGAATGGAGAATTGAGCTGCAGGTTCAAATTAGGCAGAGGAATGAAGTGTAGCTGATGCACTTGGATGGCCTTATGGTACTGAGTTACAGAGACTGATGAAAGGAGCTGAACTTGCCTGTGGCTGTGATGTTCTGAGTTGCAGTACATGGAATATGAGTCTCTGGTGAAGTTAAACTGCAGGTGGTGGTTGCAGCTGCAGTTTCAGATGATTCAGGTTGGTGCAGGTATGCAGAGCTGGAGATGGTGTTTAGCAGTGGAATGAATGGCTTGGCATGAGCAGCAAGGAGTCATGACAGGATGTGTGTTACTAAAGGCTGAGTATTGGTGATGTTGTTTGTGAGATGGCTTAATGGATTGATTGATGTATATGAACAGAGCTGTGTGTTGCCAATGTCAGGGAAGATTATTGGCTAGCCGCAGTTGATGAACATGAGATTTAGGTGCGGTGTAATGATTTTACAGGATGTAGCTCGGTTTGCGTGCCAAGATGGCCGGAGAACACAACTATGGCCCGTGCAAGATGGCCTATGCCGCTTAGACACCGACTCATCCTGACCGGTACCGCCGACTCCATCTAACTCGGTATTGACTCGGCCTGAAACTCGGTGATTTGACTCGGTGCTTGACCGAGTTAACCCGCCCGAGCTGACCCGTTGACCGATCCGACTCGTTGACCCGCCGATTTGACCCGTTTGACCTATGACCGGGCGGACTTTGCATCACCCGAGATATTTTCCTGGCGACTATTCCTACGCGGATTCCAACCACAATCCCATTTTCCCGGGAGCAAAAATTCCAGAATTTTCTATGGACTTCTCTCATGGGTGTGAAGACTTGGACTAGGAATTGGATGGAGAATTTGGCTCAAATTTGGAAAGAGAAGATGAAGAGTTGAGAAAGACTTGGATTTGGAAGTTGAATTGCTAAAGGAAAAGGATTCTAATCCTTGGAAGAGTTGGAGAATATTGAAGCCTATAAATAGAGAAGTTTTCTACATCTTTTAGACACCTCTCTACACACACAACACTTGTGTTTTTGCTTGCTTTTCTAAGATTCTTTTTTTTAATTATTTGTGTGAACTTGAAAATTCTCCTTTTAATAATTATTATTTGTGTGAATTTCAAAAGCATGAGTAGCTAATTTTCTTATTGATTGAGGATGAATTCCTAGTTCTTAATACATGATTTAATTTTTTGTTTTCAATTCTATCTTGAGATTTTTCACATGATTATCGATTGTTTTTACTAATAGGAATGTTTATTCATTCATGATTGATTGATAGATTGTTTGGAGTGCACGCTAAATTGATTTGTTAATTGATCTATATCTAGTATAAGTTAGGGAATACGTAATCGTTCTCGACACTTTACACAAGTAGAAAACACAAGACCTTGCGGAGGGATTCCGTGGAGCAATTGTGTGTAGAAACAACGCTAGAAAGTGAACCAAGCGAACCGAGTTTAACTACTAGTACTAAACCTAAATTCATAAATCTTAATGCATTCAGGAATTACATCTTGTAAGCGAACCTCAAGGTGGTTCTTTTGGATAGAATCTGATAACTAAGCGGACTTGTTACTCAGTGAAATAAGGGATTTTGGGGCTAGCTAAGCGGACCTGCTATCCTACGGTTGGTGATAATCTGTGACTAATAACAAGTAGAAAAGAACATAACTTTAATCATTGTTTTGCAACGAAGAATGATTCCTTGATCTTGTCTCTCTTATTGCTTTCAACTTTATCTTTTAATTGCTTTGTTTATTTTCTTTTGCTTTTTACACCCCCTTTTTGTGACAATTTTTACAACTAGAATCTCTTGCTCCTCGTGGGAACGAACTTGACTTCCATTATATTATTTTTAATTGAGTGGAAACATTAATTAATTTGATTGCACCTACGACACGCATCACACAGCCCAGAATCGCCTATTGAAATCAACACAGAGAGATACAACTTACACACAGTGCCACCTAATTGGCAGAGCTAAGCACACAGCAGTGCTGGTAGTTGTTGTTTAAGACAAACACCGCACTGGTCATTTTATGCACAGGTTGGTAGGTTTACTCAGCACAAGTTAGCTTATGCTCAGGCTAGATTATGTGCGACACGGCTGTGCAAAGCGAGGTGCACAAGGTCGGCCGATTGGAAGATTGATGCAGCACAGACAATGCACAGAACAGCACAGAGCAAGAAAAACAAGACTTGGGTAAGATGCACTGAGTAGCTCAAGATTTCAGCAGGGTTTGCACAATGAGTAATCACACCAGTTTGCACATGGGAATGAGCATGCAAAGGGGGTAGATGGCTCAACAGGGTTGACAGGGTCAACTAGGTTAGTTTCGCATCGACCGGCCAATTGACATCAACGGGGCTTGCGGCAAATTTTGTTATCCCAAGTTGGAGCTCAAACTCACAAAAGCAGGGCCGGAGGTGAACACAAGGTTTGTCGAGGGCTGGGGTTTAAAGTGGGGAGGCAACTAGTTCGGTTGACTCCTCTTTACACCTGCTATGCTCAAGGTACACACAAGCACCTGTAACACAAGATCTCCAGTTTCAGTATATTTAGCAATGCAATTGGTTTATCGGGTAAGGGGATCACGATTAACAAGTGAAATGGGTTCTCTCGGATGGTGAGCAATGTTAGCATGTTTCAAAGAAATTTATCAAGACACGAGTGTCAATCGGCAGTTGACCTCAATTGTTCACGCTTTAAGCCCAAAATTGCGGGCGAGATGGCTTAGAAGTTTGCACAAGTGAGGTTGATAGCCATCTTGCGATTAAAGCTCACTCAAGGTCTCACACAAAGTCGTAAATGGCTCAACGGGGATTGTAATAAGCTCGGGGTTGACTTCACTTGGGCTTCGACTAACTTGGGTTATCCAGTAGCGGCTCACACTCAACAAACTTTAGGGGCTGGAGCTGAGCACATGTAGAGGCCAAGAGTTCACGAGCAATGAAGCACAGATCACTCAAACACACTGACTTCGGAGTAACCGCTCACGGTGAAGATGCTCGATGTAATGCACGGATGATACAAGCTCATAGATGTGATAACAGATTTACGCATACAGTTATACAACTCAGCACAGGGTCACAACATACTCAGCTAACATGCTTACAATTTAACTACCAAGGAGCCACTCATATGAACATTATAAATAGCAGGGGATGCTCAGGGCAATATAAGGTTCGGCCCGATAACACAGGGGTACTACAATATGCTTGTTATGGCTCATTCACAGGCTAACCTCAAGTCCTGCGCTGTTCCTTGCCTTCTTGGGGTTGGCTCAGCTGCTCAGTAACACATCAGCATAGTAGGTACCTGTTTACTCAGCAAAGCAATATCAGTTCCCAGAAATGATACAGGTGAAGAAGCGAGAGAGTATAACACTGCAAAGTTCAAAAGTCTGCACAATGGGAGATGTGATATGCAGAGATGATGGACTGGAGTTTTACAGGGTGATAATATGCTGAGAGCTATGAGTCAAGCAAACAGAACAACAACAATGTAGTTTAAATGACACCAACCACTGCAAGTTCAGCTATCACAGAGAATGGGCTTAGAAATTAATCGCAGGTGTGTGCAATGCAGCTGAGTGGTGACAGCTCAAGTTATGAGATGCAGGTTGATAATATGAGAATGCACTGATGTAGTTACGGTAAACTAACTAAGGTGCAATGAGAAACAGATGAGTAGGCAGATGAGTAAATATGAATATGTACATGCCAAGTTATGAGTAGGAAGATGAGCAAATATGAATATGCAGATGGAGCAAATATGAGCTAACCACAGCTAAGTTTAACTAACAGCTGACTAACACTAAGGTGAGCTGACTAACAGCTGAAGATGCAAAACAATGAAGATGCAAACAGTTAAGCTAAGTTAAAAAAAATACACAACTAAGTTACTCTAAGACAGGGTAATGATGCAAGTAACAACAATATATAAAGATGGTTGAAATAACTAAGTTATACTAACACGGGGCTAAAAATAACAATGCAAGGTGAGTATATACAGGGAGAAAATTCAGTGAAGTGCTAGCCAAGGATCAGCACAGCACACGCCAAGTCCCCGGCAGCGGCGCCAAAAACTTGGTAGGCTTTCTGAGTGGTCTGTTTTTTCCTACAAATTAAACCGCAAGTGCACGGTGTCTACTATGCAGAACTGGGCAAATACGGGTCGAACCACGAGAGACTTGTGGTGTCTGTATGTTGATCTAAGGCTTTACTACAAAACTGACTTTAAAGGAATGTAACACAAATATGGGGGTTTTTAGTGTCAAAACGACCGAGTTGGTTGGAGTTGTGACTCTAAACTAATGTGCAAAAGGTTGTAACAAGATTGAGAGCATCGAGGGTGGTGAATCCACCTCTAATCTCATGTTCTGTGCACTCTAATTGAAGCTATGTTCTTGAGCTTTCCCATGAAAGTCTAAACTAGATGTTTATTAACTAGTTTTGCTAACTAACCCCCTAGTATGAGTGTCTTCTTACAAGACACTCATCACAAAGCTCATAAGCTTCAATAGTTAACTAATAATCATTCATAATATCACACAAAGAAATAAACCTAATGTAGATGTGCTTGACATGAAAATCAGGGGTTTCATCAACACCCTGATAAACTAAATTAGAACATTCAAAACAAATAACACAAAATAACTCTAAAGTGGTGCTCTGGCTAGCCCAGGCATAAGTTCAAACATCCTCTGCTCAACCTATTTATATATGCGAAAATATCAAACCCTAATTCTCTTTAAAATAGAAATTAAACGCAAACCCATTCTCCAATCGCCTCTGAATCGTTGTCCTGTCTCGTCTCTGACCTCTGAATCGACCATGCATGGGGTTTGGTGAAACCCTAGTTTCAATCATCTTCAACCCTAGCTTCTAGGTTATGAAAGAAGCTAAAGATGGAGATGGATGAACCTAGGGTGGCGGAGAAGGTAGTTGATGGTGTTGGTGTCAGTGATAAGGAGATGGGGATGGTGGTGATGTTGGTTCTGCCAAGGTATGGTCGGGAGAGAAGAGGGATGGGTTCTGCAGGTAACAGGGGAAGAAGAAAGAGAAGATGAAGATGAAAATGGGTTTTGGTCGCAGGGGTATAGGTATAGGTGGTTTTGCTTTGTGGAGCGGGTGCAGGTGAGAGATGATGGGATGGTTGGAGCTACCGTAGGATGTATAGGATGGAGATCTCAACGGCTCAGGGTGATGTGCGGTTTTGGTGTTGAGCGGGAGTATCAAGAGATGATGAGAAGGGAGTGCAGCGAGCGTTGGATGTGTATGTGCGAGATCTGAACGGCTCGGAAAGGATGGGCTCGGATCCGGATCGTGGGTCGGGTCTTGGATAGCTTGGGCCCATGTCTTGTAGATGGGTTGCTACTTGTTGGGTTGCAACTGATGCGCGCGCGCTTTGGCTTCTTGCTCCATAGATGCTCGTCTCCAATTCTTTGCTCTTTTGGCTCCTCAATTTCTCCGAGCTTTATTTACTACCTAAAAACACAAAATTAATTAGTACAAATATTTATTCTTGAAAACAAGGAAAATACAAAATATGGGATAATATCTAATTTCTGAGCACAAAAGATGAGTTAAATGCCAATAAATCGATGTATAAATATGCAATATTTGGTACTCATCACTTCTCCTTTCACAAGTGCTAGAAGTCGTACTTTCACTCCAAGTCATGCTATCCATGCTGCTGTCACTCGCAAGAACACCAAATATCTGGACAAATGCACGGAACATGGCTATGGTTTCAAAGTATTGGCATTCACTACTTTAGGTGAACTTGGTGAGGACACCATCTTTTTTCTTAAATGGTTGAGAAACTGCCTTGCTAGGCATAATGTCAATTACAAAAGAAGTAGTTATCTCTTTCACAGATTAGGCATATCAGAAAGGTGTTGGGCCCAGCTTGTTGCTCGGTTACCTTCCACCAACGTTTCCACCGATATGTATTGATCCTTTATAAATAATTAAAAAAATTAAAAAAAGAATAATAATAATATTAATGAGCAATGACGCCAGTAGCGGCTTAGGTAGTTTTAATTTTTATAGATTAGGCGTTGCAATTCAAAGAGGAGTTGGAGCCCAGCTTGTTGCTAGGTTACCAACCAAAAGCTCTGTATGATTTTTATTTCAAGTTACTATATTATTATAACTTTATTTATTTATTTACGAATAAAAAATAATAATAATAATAATTGTGTTTATAAAAGATTGCCTCCAGGGGATTTTATTAAACAAAATCAAAGTCATTTTGTACATGAATGGGCGGGAGTCGGGCAACAATTTGTATTATTATTAATATTATTAATAATTGTGTTTATAAAAAGATGCCACAGGGGCTTTTATTGAAGGCAAACGTCTAATGACAAAGATTTGGCTGGGAGGCGCGCAACAAGTTTATTATTATTATTATTATTATTATTATTATTATTGATGAAAAAAGCATAAGTATGATTACACTGGGTTTGATGGCAACCTAGCCACCAATTGGGCCCCAACACCCTTTTGAATAGCCATTCCTAGTCTATGAAATAAGAAACAGCCAGAGTCACCATTGGCGTCATTGTTAGCAATGCAGTTCTTTAGGCGCTTCACAAATGCCACCGTGTCCTCGCCAAGTTCTCCTAAGGTAGTAAATGCAAGAACTCCAAAACCGTAACCGTTAGTTGTACAGGTGTCTAAGTACTTGTTTCGCTTGCGGATAACAAACTCTAGCGATTGCCTGGCCTGGAACGAAGTGCTGGATATCACCCGTGAATGGAGAGACTCCGGTGACATCTAGGCAGGTGTCCTTTCCGTTCTCCCAATTATAAACCAATAAATCAGCCGGCAGCAAAGTGTTGTTACCATCTGACCGAAGACCAAGCGACACCTCTTTCCTAGCTGAAACACTGGCTCGAAAACAAATTTCTACGTAAACATCCCGTACCAGGTCATGTCTAAATTTTAGGCCGACTTCACTGGCACAATGTAGAGCATGGTCTCCAAAAACATCCATATCCCTATTACAACTAGTGCACCGACTATGTTCGGGGAAGAGAGGAATGCAAGACGATAGCAAAGTACGCTTCGAAACTGTCTAGGGCCGAGGGTTTGGTTCAGGCCGTCTATAGGAATGGCAAGGAGATAGTCTTGAGCATGTTGCATTTGATTGCATTGCCATAATACCTTGTCACGTACATACATATCAAAACCAGTGGGTACATTCTTCTTCATTACCTCAAAATAGGTCACCGCCAGAGAATGCATGAAATGCATGGGTGAAGGGGCGGCAACAGTGAAGTCTGGTGCTGAAGTGGTGATCCCACATACCTGATTGAACATCCGCAGGGCATGCTGACATGCTGGGCTTGGATCGGCGCCGTTATGGTTGTGTAGGATGGTTTGTTGAACCTGACGAGTTTGCAACTGCGATGCAAGGTAGCAATAGTGTGTCGTGTCCTTCATAGTATAAATTCCGAGACCTCCATCCCGAATAGGAAGAGTAGCCAGCCTATATTGCAGCGGACCAAAACCTGCTCCGTCTGCTGTAATGAGGTGTCTCAAAAACTTGTATAAATGTTCATCGAATTGGACAGTCGCGTCTTCTAAGGCCGCCGGACAAGTCGTTCGCATCGTAAAGTATAGTTTGGAGACACCTACACAATTACGTAGCAACAACAATTCGCTTTGAGGGTCCTTCAACCTTTTAACCGTGTTCATAAGATGAATAGTTTTGCCAACACGCTGTGTCACCATGTCTTTGCAGTACTGTAAGTCAAGGCTGACAGGCCCTCCTAAAATCTTAACTCCGGAGGCAGGCCTCCCAATAAAGTTTGGGAAAACGTTGGGGTCGAGACTTCGGGGATCCAGATTAGGCCAGAACACTTCAGTTTTGGTAAGATTAAGATGGAGACCTCTGCTAGCACTTTCGTCCTGAATTATACTTAGCGCTTTGGAAACTTGCATAGTGTCGCCAATGAGAGTTCCGTCATCCAGGTACCATGCCTGTAAGTCCAGGCTACATTGGGAGGCAATAGATTTCACGATGGGATGCAGCGTAAGTGCAAAAAGTAGTGGTCCCAAGGGGTCTCCCTGCTGGACACCTTGTGCTGAGGACAAGATGATATCATCGTAATATAGCCTTGCAGGTCTCATGTAGCAGAATTCGACCCATCGCGAAATGGCTGGACATTGTAATCGTACTTCCCAAATGAGAGAGGTCCCGTCAACCATATTAAAGGCATTGGCAAAGTCGATGAGAAGCATGGACATGTCACACTGATCCCCTTTTAGTTCAAGCAGTCTGTTGACAGAATGCAGTATTCCTTCGCCTCCACACGGCACTCCAACACCGAACTGAAAATCGCCGAGATAGGTAAACATCTCTTTCCCCACTTTGATGGCAGCAAGCTTAGACACAAGTCTTCGCCAAATGGTGCCCACGGCTATGGGTCGGATGCCGCCACCTGGTAAGTAGGGCAACTGCCAGAGTGCTGGTAGGGCAACTGCCAGAGAGCCATAGATTGATCACTTTGGTGATGGAGGAGAGGAGCTCATCAGAGACAGCGCTGGCAGCCCCACTCATGGCGTCAAGGAGGTGTTGCGCTCGTAATCCGTCTCGCCCACAGGCTGTACCCTTTGGAAAACTTTTGATAGCCTTAAAAACGGAAGGTGCATCGACTGAAATGGTATCACACTCCACAGGTTCAGCAGGTATAGAAGGTAAGTCAGCACTGGGGTGACTAAAGAGCATTACATTAACTAGTTGGAAGCCTAACAAGCTAAGCTCCAACAACGTACTACTACATTAATTGAACAGGTTGCTGCTGTGCTAGCCTACCAGCGAGCCTCATGGGTAACCTAGCCAAGGGAGCCGAAATGGCGGATGGGGGCTGAGATTGTGTCACAAGGGGGGCAAGCTAACTCTACCTTTCATGCTAATTCCTGCAATATTACGCCATTGAGGACTCGAAACTGCGACCTCCTGGAATGCATGAAACTTTGGGAAACGGGGATGACCAGCTGAGCTAGGTGCTCGTTTTTTTAATTGATAAAAAAAATATTATATAATTATAGTTTATTTTGATATTTTGAATTAAAAAATAATTATATATATGTATATTTAAAAATTAGATTTATAATACAATATAAAAAATTACTACTAAAAATATTTAATATAATATTATTAAATTAATTTTTAAAATAAGTAATTAAAAATTAAAAAAAAATCAATATAAAATTATGAATTTAATTACCATAGTAAATTTGTAATTATAAGAACTTCGATTTACTCGACTTTGGGTCGTAGCAACTCTTAGGCGTGGGTGAGATCATCTAAGGGAATCAAGTGCTCAGAGTCCTGCTAGGATCAGAGGCGTTAGGAACGCGACTGTACCTTAATTGGTCTGAGACTTGGTTAGGGCTCAACTACATTTCAGTCCGAAGTTAACTTGTAGTAGGCTAGAGTCTGTAGAGGCTTAATACAGTTTGGTGTTCAAAGCTGGACCAGGTCCCGGGGTTTTTCTGCATTTGCGGTTTCCTCGTTAACAAAATTTCTGGCGTCTGTGTTATTTCTTTTCCGCATTATATTTTGTTATATAATTGAAATATCACAGGTTGTGCGTAGTTCAATCACATTTTATAAATCCAACCTTTGTTTGTTGGATAGGACTTGATTGACACTAGGAGAATTGGTCTTTGGTACCATCCGAGCTATTCTCATAACAATCAGTCTCACAGATTTTTATCTTGTTGATTTACTGATTGTATTGAGAAAGAGATATAACTCTTTAATATCCTTCTTGATTGAGCTCGCTTTTAAGTTGGTGCTCTCGGAATTATATTGGAGTTTAGTCCATACAGATCGCTGAACGAAATATTGGGTGTGGTTGTTATACCCCCGCGTTTTCAGATACTTACGTGTGTCCTAGTTGCAAACTAGAGTCGATTCTCCTTTAATCTAGGTTTTCCAAAACCATTATTAGGTCGACTTGAAGACTTCATTTGGGATTCGTGAATCCAGATCCAACTATTTTCTCTATAGTTGCATATTCTGATCTTACTTTTTCTACAATGTTGAGTTTTATCTTCTCTAAGATTTACTCGAGATTCATCCCCGATAGGTAAGATATAAAAAGTAATCACAACAGTTCTTCATCTCAGACTCTGGTGATTCCGCAATAACTTTTTCTGTTAATTAGTTGGGTTATTGTGAGGTGACCGATATTTCTCGGATGCTCTTCGTGAGTATAAGTCCTGGTATTAGTTGAGTTTCATGTTCACCTTGATCTTTATATAAAGACTAAACAACAACCAGAATATACTTATCTGTGGGAGACAGATTTATTTATAAGTCTTCGACTTTGAGTCGTAGCAACTCTTAGGCGTGGGTGAGATCATCTAAGAGAATCTAGCGCGCAGACTACTGCTGGGATTCAAAGGCATAAGGAACGCGACTATACCTTAATCGGTGTGAGACTTGGTTAGGGCTCAACTACATTCCAGTACGAAGTTAACTTGTAGTAGGCTAGAGTCTGTAGCGGCTTAATACAGTGTGGTGTTCAAAGTTGGACTAGGTCCCGGGGTTTTTCTTCATTTGCGGTTTCCTCGTTAACAAAATTTCCGGTGCCTGTGTTATTTTTTTTTCCGCATTATATTTTGTTATATAATTGAAATATCACAGGTTGTGCGTAGTTCAATCACAGTTGATAAATCCGACCTTGTTTGTTGGACAAAACTTGATTGACACTTGGGTTGGTCTTTGGTACCGTCCAAGTTATTCTCACATCAATCAGGCTCACGGATTTCTATATGTTCGATTTGCTGATTGTATTGAGAAAGAGATAAAGCTTTTTAATATCTTTCTTGATTGAGCTCACTTTTAAGTTGGTGCTCTCGAATTATATTGGAGTTTAGTCCATACAGATTGTCGAACGAAATATTGGGTGTGGTTGTTATACCCCCGCTTTTTCAACAGGGATACTGCAAAAACTGAGTAACCAGAGGTAGTTTACTTGGTCTCAACTATAGGAAGTTGCAGTAGTCAATTTGTATAACGTCTTAATTCTAAGAGTATTCGAATTTGGACTAGGTCCCAGGGTTTTTCTGCTCGTTCCCCATTAACAAAATCTTGTGTGTTGTGTTATTGCTTTACTTTCTGCATTATAGTTATGTTTATATTTATAATTAAATAACTATTGTTATCGTTTACTTGGTCTCTTAATGAACCACGCCTTTAAGAGAACATCAAGACTAAATATTACATACCAACTTTTAAGATGAGTCCACAAGTTTCGCAACTTAACATATCCACATTTTAAAAAAAAAAAAAAAAAAAAAAAACTTAACATATCCACCATGGAGAGATTAAAATCTACAATTATCTCCTGAAATCTCACAACCGCACTTCCCCACAAAGATATAAAAATTAAATACAAGTTCAAAATTAAACTCTCTCTCGTTTGTTGTCATTCTCAAAGATAACAACAAAGGCGACATTTCTCAAAAAAAATATGGAATTAAAATAAATGATCTTTGTTCGTACCCAGTTATGATCTTAAGAAACAAAAACTTTACTTATGAGAAAAATAAAATCATCAAAAATTTACTCCTCTTAAGCCAGTTACGGAAATATAGTAAAAAGCTTGACTTTTAAGATATAACCATGAGACCGTTTTCTAATCACCCAAACATATATTAATCAAAGATCCATATCATTGTATAAGCGATACAAAAAAGATAATAAAGATCAAGTATTGGTATCATGACAATCAACAAAAAATTTAGTAAATACATTCCAAAAATTGGCAAATGATAAACATGAAGTAATAATGCAAATAGAAAATATTAATGAACTACTTCATACTATAGTTTTTCATCCTTTTACAAAAAAGAAAAGAAAATTATAAGGAGTAAACTTAAAAATAAACATAGACTAGGCTGCTGCTGGTTCTTATTCGTCGCCATCAGCATCGATTTGACCAATAACACAACTTGTTCAATAAGTACACCTTGTTTAGCCGACAAGTTGCTCAGGACTTGTTGGCCCCCATCGGCGAGATTACCCTGACCCTCAGTGGCTTGAGCCCTCCTCTGCATGATATGATAAACCAACTAGATTTCGTGACGGTGAGCCTCCCCTACAGAAACGATATATAATATTTGGTAAAGAAAAAAGATCTAAAGAAGGAGAACAAGGAAAAAAACTTGGATAGTAACAAATTACATAAGAAACAGTAAATATCTACATGTTATCATTTATTGTTCAAATTATATTAGTTTTTTACTTACACCTCTATTATACCAGATTTCTACTTGCCCGAATAACGAGACATATTATTTTAATTTTTAACAAAATTTATTTGCCATCTCCCCCTCTTCCGTGATACGAGCGGACCGTCTAACCCTAAGAACTCGATTATTATCTAAGACTGACTGGAAGTTCACATGATAAATAATGTTGTCAGGTCAAGTTAATTCCTGTTTCTAAGCTTCTTGGATCTCACTATTTTGTAGCGACAGAGTAAATTTTTTTAGCAAATAAGTATATCGTCTTAAAAAGAAGTGCAGACAAGGTGTGAGAATAATCATTTCATAAAAGTTAAGGAGAAAAACATGGATTTGTTACAGATTTATTACCTTAGTTGACCGGAGCGGAAACCACGTATATAACTTTCTAGGAATGCTTTGCAGGTGGATATCCCCCTAAGTGCCATTTTTCACTACAAACAAATTCTTCAAAAAAAAAGTTTCAAATCTTTGATGGTTATAAGAATTTGATCGTGTCTTTTTCATGTTCTTTTTGTTTTCTTTTCTTAAGGTATAAATTTGCACCTTTAGCTAGGTATGTTTTCACTGATTCCTTGCCATATACATCATTTTCAGTTACTATAGAAACACGTATATCATTGGAAGGAAATATTTTTGGAGGATCCTTGATTAATCTTCAAAGAGATATACAATAATATCACATAAAGATCATGGATAAATAGTTACTCCAAAAACTTATTTTCTAAGAATTCCAAAAAATAATTAGATCCAAAACAAAGAACGATGTAGATCTACTTATAGTTTCGGAACGTCCTTAGCAATTCAAGAGCGATCATGAACCGGTATACCAAACTTAATTTCGAACGACAAATATAGTTACTCTTTCAAAAAAATAAAAAACATAAAATTAAGTTTGTAAATTTAGACAAGATTTGAATTTTCTATTTTCACTATTATTACACAAATCAAAGGTGGATTGAGAGTGTTAATTAAGAAAAAAAATGTGTCCTACAATATTTATTTGATAGTTTCATGGATATCAATCTCTTGGCAAAATAATCACAAGTTTAAATATCAACATTATGATAAGATAAATTGATTTTAGCGCATAAATTTCTTAGCTTGTTATGTAGTTATTCTCATGGATCCTGGTCTTGACTCTTGCCATAGGAAACAGGGGAAGGGATTCTTCATATATATCATAATGAAAAGACGAGGGTACCCAAATACACCACAATCTTTAATTTATCAACCTATAAGTCCTCTTACCGAAAGTGATTGTCTATGGACAAAGTCGAGACAATACTAAAATAGGTATTCACACTTTGTGTGATCGTCTATGGATACGAGATCGAGACAATACAACAATCAAAGTGTGATTACTTGATAATAGGTTCGGACTTAACCAAACTCTATAGGATCACTATCAAGTAATACGGAGTTAAGGTTTGTGTATTTTACTTTTAATTATAATTGCGAAATAGAAAAGTAAAAGACACAGCAAGATTTTGTTAACGAGGAAACCGCAAATGCAGAAAAACCCCGGGACCTAGTCCATAATTGAATACTCTCATAATTAAGCCGCTATACAAAATCTAACAAACTTCGTATAATTGAGACCAAGCAACTAAACCTATAGTTCACCTAGTTTATTCAGTATCCCTGCGCTTTCGACATTCAATAAGTGCACGCACTGGAACAATTCCTTTGGATCGTATTCCAAACAGTAAAGGAACAACAAATCTGTTTGGTAACAACTCTCTTGATGTTTTCAGATGAAGATAGCTCAAGTCATAAGCAAAGGCTCTTCTGTTTAACCAATCTATACAACAACTACTGAAGTAGCAGAGTTTAGATTTGCAATCAATCAATATAAAATCAAACAAGAAACTATAAGGTGATGCCGACCTTACACAACTAATCAATCGAATAAATCCGATTCTAGTTAGATCCCAATCGATCAACGTTTGTCAACACCCAAAGATATATAAACCAAATCAGAAATCCTCTTTGTCTTCAAATCTTCTTTAATCTTCAATAAACACCTGCACAACACCACTTGAATCTCTTGTGATCAATCACACACAGAACGGAGTCTATTAACAATGAATTATCACAAGACGTCTTTAGATCTACAAAAAGTTCTAAACATCACGTCGACACTTCGATCTAGTTTGAGTGAATCTTATATCATAAGAGAAGATTCTCAAGAATAAACAAACTAGGTGCAATCAAAGTTCAACAACCGTTAGTCAATCAAATCAATCAAAAACTAAAATAAACTCCAATTATCCAGTTTCCTACCAATGGTACTCGTAGATCGCTTCTTGATCCCACAGAAGTTTTTAAACGAGCGGTCGTAAGAGATATTGCCTAATCAGGGTACTTTTCTCTCCGAATAGACGGCTCCACCAGAAACAACAAAAATATGAAGTTTTCCTGGATCTTAGTATAGTTTGCTAGAAATGCAAACTTGGGTATTTATAGACCAAGGATGTTTAGACACCAAGGAATTTGCAAAACCGAAATATTCTTAAGATATGCAATAAATGCCCAAATCGGTTTTGTTAGAGCACTGCTCGGTCGAACTCGCATGCGTTGCTATCTCAAGCATGTTTGTCAATGTTAGTGATCAAAACTATAAGTCTTGATTTCTAGCCTATTTATAGATGTCTCGGACTTGGACGTAGATTGTGTAGTTAAGCTTAGTTTTCACGGAGTTCATTATTTGAAGACGAAGAACTACTAAGGGGAGCTCGTGGAACGTCTTCGACAAAAGGTATGTGGAGACTTGAACTCATTTATCACTTGGAAAGTCTATTTCTACTATCTCCTATATTGAGACATAATTCGTGTTAAGATATAGTTTTCTCTATACACATTTGAGATTTCGAGCTGAGTATATCTCGCTTACATATTTTTATCGAAATATGTGTTGATAAGCTTTCGCTTCGACCAAGTTCATCTTATATCATAAGAAAATTACTGATTAACATCTTACATGGTTTGTGTGATACAATCATTTGATGTAGGCTTGGAATGTTTCGATAATGATTATTTCAATATCTTGAAAATTGTTTTGATGCTAATAGTGTGTGAAAACGGCTATTATCATTATAGAAGAATGTTTCAATGATTGAAATAAAGAGTTTAGAATCTTGTAACCATCTTTGGATATAAGCATAGTGTGTTCGCACATTAGTGTATAAGTCCAAAACCGGGAACCTAAAGTATGCATACTTGTGTGTATACAAAAAGGTTATAGGAGACTGGGTAAGTATGCGTACGCATACTGGCAGAAGTTCACGTCCGTGAATTTTTGTTGAGTTTGAAAACCAAAACCAAACTCATCCGGTTACCTAAAGTGGGCGTACCCATACACGTACTGGCGGAAAGTTCACGTCCGTGAATTTCTGCTGAGTTTGAAAACTAAAACAAACTCAAATCCGGTTACTTAAGTACGCATACCTGTACGCATACTTAAGTGTGTTACTTTTCTAAAATCGGTTATACGTGAACCCAAACATTAAACAATAAGGAATGAAATCTTTGCAAACCGTGTCTATAATGTTCCTGTATTGATTCGAGTGAATCAAACCGATTTTGCTTCAATTGTGTTCTTGTATAATCCATGAGAATATAGCAATTGAACAACTCTTTAACTAGTTTCATTTGAGTTATTTGAACTAGTCATGGTTGAGAGTAATAAGGTTGATATGAGAGTAATCATATGGCTAACCTCGGTTAACTATTTGTGAACCAACATGGTGTACACGTTTAGGTACGGTTACATAAACCTAAATGAGGGTACATTTCATTTGTGTGTAATAAGATAAGTTCGATCTAACGGTTGAAAGATATTAGCTTGGTTGAATCGGGTTTTTCATCTAACGGTGAATATTGTTACCAAAGTAACTTAGATTGCAAACCCTGATTTGAAAACTATATAAAGGAGAACTCTAGCAACTGGGAAACCGAATCCCCACACCTCCTGTGTGTTACTAGTTGCATAACTAGAGTCGATTCTCCTTTAATCTTAGGTTTCTTCTCGAGACCATGTAGGTTAACGACTTGAAGACTTCATTGGGATTGTGAAACCAGACCCAACTATTATCTTGTAGTTGCGTGATCTGATCTTGTTGTTTCTATCGTGTTGAGTACAATTGGAAAATTGACTCGAGATTTTATATCTCCGATAGGCAAGATAGAAAAGTAATCACAAACAACTTCGTATCATCGTTTGTGATTCCACAATATCTTCTTTCGCTAGTCGATTAAGATTATTGTGAGGTGATTGATAATTATAGGATGTTCTTCGGGAATATAAGTCCGGGTTATCAATTGGTTCATGTTCACCTTGATTTATCAAAAGACGGAACAAAAACTCTTGGGTATTTCTATGGGAGACAGATTTATTCAATCCTATAAACTTTTCGATGTGAGACAGATTTGTCTATCAAGTCTTCGACTTTGGGTCATAGCAACGCTTAGTTGTGGGTGAGATCAGCTAAGGGAATCAAGTGCGTGGTATCCTGCTGGGATCAGAGACGTAAGGAGCGCAACTGTACCTTGAATCAGTGTGAGATTGATTAGGGATCAACTACAGTCCAGTCTGAAGTTAATTGGTAGTAGGCTAGTGTCGATCGTAGCGGCTTAATACGGTGTGGTGTTCAAACTGGACTAGGTCCCAAGGGTTTTTCCGCATTTGCGGTTTCCTCGTTAACAAAATTACGTGTGTCTGTGTTATTTCTTTTCCGCATTATATTTTGTTATATAATTAAAATATCACAGGTTGTGCTTTAAGATCAATAAATTAGAATATCCTACCTTGGGTTGTTGATTTACATTGATTGACACTTGAAAATTGGTCTTTGGTACCGTTCAAGTTACTCCTCTTATATTCAATCGGGCTCGCAGATTTCTTTTTGCTGATTGCGGATTGAATCAAGAGTTAGAGGTATTAAACTCTTTGATACACTTTATTTTAGATTGAGTCTGACTGTCTAGTTGATTCTCTAGAAAGTGTATTGGAGTAAGTCCTCTCAGATTTCCAGACGAATTTTTGGGTGTGGTTGTTAGACCCCCGCATTTTTAATTGGTATCAGAGCAGGAAAACGCATTAAAGACCTTATAAGTATGTGTTTGTAGCGATCTGATATGGACAAAGGTGTTATATCTATAAACGTACCACCAGTCTTCGATGGCTCAAATTACTTGTCATGGAAAATTGTTATGCGTGCTTTTCTTCAAGCGCGTGATTTTCAATCATTGGTTTATGTAGTTAATGGCTATGATGCTCCCGTTGTGGCATTAGGGAATGCAACCGTTCCAAAGAACATTGGTGAATACAATACTGCCGAGATACTTGCTGCAAAGCAAAACTATGACGGTTTGAATGTCATCATACATGCCATTACCCCAGATATTCAGCACCATGTGACTACGTGCACTAGGTCTAAAGATGCTTGGGATATCTTAGAAACCGTATTCGAAGGAAATACCAGTGAAAAGGAAGCTAGGCTTTAAACCCGATTGGGAAAACCTTCGTATGGCAGACGAAGATTCATTTGATGAGTTTAATCACAAAGTGTCTGAAATTGTTAATGCATCATTTGCATTGGGTAAGACTATTCCTGAAAATGACATTGTGATGAAAATCCTCAGATCGCTTCCATCTATATACGATTCTAAGAAGCATGCCATCGTTGAAGGAAATAACCTTGATATTCTTTAAAGAAATACTCTTGTTGGAAAGCTTAAAATTTTCGATCTTGAACTTAAACAAAGAGATAAACATCATTTGTTAAGCAACCATGTTGCTTCAACTGATAGAAAGTCTCGACGTCCTAAATTGATTGATAAAAGAAATGAGAATTTCTTTAATTTTACTCTGTCACTGTTTATTCAACAACTTAAGAGAACTCTTAGACGGAGTAAAATAAAGTCTCAAAAGAGAGTCTAGTCAATCAATAAGAAGGATAAGAAAGTTCAGAAAAACTATGTTTGCAAAACTAGTTCAAAGTGCTATAAAAGTATCCATGATACTTCTATAGATCCTGTTACGGAGTTGAGTACGTTAACTAAACCATGGATGGATACTCTTGACTATTGTCCTGAGGATGGAAGCTATGAATGTTCGCTTAACCTCCTTGCTATAATCACACTTGTCCTCCTAATAGTCATGTTTATTCCATGATGAACAATCTTGCTTCTCTAGGAGTGTTTCAATTGGAAAAAGAATCCTTGATTAAAAAGATTGAGGATATGGAATGTCAACTGCTTAATTTAAGACTGGAGGTTGTCAATTATAATTTTGGGTGTGATAAGATTTGTCGAACCTCTTCGGATGAGTCCTTCAGACATTATCAACAAACTCCTTCTGACTCTATATCATTCTTGAGTCTCCCTGACAGAAAGGATGATATGGATAATCACAAGATCTTACCAAATATTTTGGTCACCATTTGTGAACATCAGGATCATCTTAAAGTTATTAGCACTAAATATCAAGAGCAGTTCTCCTCTTCTAAACGACGTATGTTGAAGAAGAAAAAGAAATCTCTTATGAAATCATCCTTCTTTTCAAAAGAGATTTCCAAAACGCTCCATAGTTTGCGAAAATCAACATTCAAGGTATTCAAAACTGTGTGTAAATAAGAAAAGACTGATGTGCATAACTCTTCTTTCTTTAAGAAAAAACAGAAACAAGAAATAACAAATACTTCATCCCCTCGTATGAATTCTCCCAGTCCTTTATTGGATTGGAACAATTACATTCTATAATTTTGTGTTTAATGATTTTTTGTCTATCCCTCTTAGACAAGAATCATAATCCTCAAGAGGGTTGTGATGAAATATTTTTGTTACTTTTCTAGGGTTGTTCTGATCCTGTCTGTTTTTGCCTAGAACCACATATGTTCACGAACGACTTCTTTCTTTAAGACCTTCTCTGGGGATAACCTTTTTCTGTTTGGGTTTTAGTCAAAGGTCTTTTTGGAAATTTATCCCCTATCTTCATTCCTTTTTAAGATGAAGATTTTCTCCTTAGGATGAAAATTTCATTCATCTCTTCTATCATGTCCTCTTCAAGTCTTTCAAGCAAAGAAGGTGATGTTTGGACTGTTCTCTTTCCCTCTAGGAAGATTCGTTTTGATTCTTCTGATAATCAGATGATCTCTGACAAACATGGTTCCTCTCCAGATGGGAACTCTTCTGTCTCTCATTTTGATAAGCTCTCTTTAACCGTGAATCTCGTCTTGGAACAAGTTCGTGCCCTGAAAAGTGAACTTAAAGCTTCTTCCAAGAGACTTGAAGAAAAGATGGATAATCTTGAAATCTAGGATTGATCTGATCGAAGATGAGCTAGATGAATATTGGGAATATGAGAAGAGTATTCAAAGTAAGTGAAATACTTCATAGGAGTTGCTTTTGATTATGTCTAGTAAATCTTATTTTAGAGAATTTATTTCTTGTGTTTTTAGAAGAATAACTAGGGTTTGGAATAGCCATTATTGTGAGTACACATAGCTATGTCCAACGATTTTCATCTTCAATGTTTTTAGATTTATTTATTTAAAGTCTAAGTTATTTGGAAGATGATCTTTGCAATTTTAATCTTTATGATTTCATATATTGCAAATTGTTATGGGATATGTTGTTTACGTCCGTGAACCCTTGACTATCCCATACTTGTTCAAAAGTTATCTCTATTATGTCGGTATGAATGTATTTATAGAAGATAGAATGAACTTTTGACATTACAAAAGTTAAAGCCTTTTATGTCATTGTTTTGATGGAAGAAAGGATAAAGCTTTTGTTTATAGGGATCAAGTCTATTTTATGTTATTGTGCAAATAGTGATGGAAAATAGAATGAATCCTTGTTTATTCCGCAGTATTGGTCGATCAGATCCACATTTTTGTGCATATACTGTGTTGCTCCGTAAGGTTCCTTATGTTTGAGCATGACCAACTAAATTGATCATTCTCTTGTGGTTAATTTAGTTGTTGCTCCGTAAGTTCTCTTATGTTTGAGCATGACCAATTGAATTTATCACGTTGTTGTGGTTAATTTGGTTGTGTATTCCAATTAAATTAATCATGGGTTTTCTTGTGGTTAATTTAGTTGTTATTTTTCGATTGCATTAATCATGGGTTCTCTTGTGGTTATTTCAATTGAATTGTTGGATACAAATTCATGTTTTCATGTGATTTGGTTTTATCCAAAATAAATCCTTTTTTTCTTGATAAAAGCAAGGTCGCCTTTGTTGTTCTTTCGGGAATGACATTTTATGGGGGGGAGTTCTTTTTGAACTTGTGCTTAATTGCCAAATCTTTGTGGGGGCGGCTGTGGAATATTAAAGGGGTTATCTTGTATCTTTATAAACTCCTTGATGAATGCATTTAGCTTTGGCTTTATTATGGCATATAAATAAGTTGATATGGTATTCTCTTTTGGTCATGAAGTATCTCTGTGAAAATTTTATGAGGATCCCACTAGTTTTCGTACCTTTGCCAATTTATATTGACAAAAAGGGGGAGAATTAATGTGTAGTGTGATAGTACAAATACATATGGTTTATGGATCATTATGTAAGGGGGAGTGGTTTTCATGTTGAGATGAAGTATTGACTAAGGGGGAGTGATACATATCACCATAGTATTGTTGTCAAAGTTGATACAATTGAACTTTGATGCTGTGTAATAATACTATGACACTGTATAACAATGATTGAGAGATTTTTTTTTTCTCATTGTTATCGCTACGGATCTTCAACAACTATGATGCTGAACATACAACCTTTAGGATCATGGAGTACTTGGAAGTGACGAAGATTTTGAGTCATGTTGAAGATGCCAAGGAGATCAAGCATTTGGATGAGAAGCTACAATTTTTATCTATTTCGTAATCCATATGTAGTGATAGTTTTGTCACTAAAATTAACAAAGGGGGAGATTGTTAGAGCACTGCTCGGTCGAACTCGCATGCGTTGCTATCTCAAGCATGTTTGTCAATGTTAGTGATCAAAACTATAAGTCTTGATTTCTAGCCTATTTATAGATGTCTCGGACTAGGACACTGTAGGACCATAATATCGCAACGTATAGGACTCGCGGGGTTAATAAACAACGATGTCGCGAGGCAGTCGCAGAGGGCTAAAATAAACGACGCAAAGAATAACGACAGGCGAGACATAAAGGAGACGTGAGATCTGGCGAGGGTTAAGAAGTGTCGCGAGATTGAATAGTTGTACACTGGCGACACTTCGCGAGACATTCCCGAAAATAAAGGATAGCTTAGCTGTCATCCACTATGTATTACCCTATATAAAGGGTCGAGTGAGTCTGTTGTAAGGGGGAGGATCTTTTTAGAAGTGTTAGGCAAGTCATTAGGAGAGAGAAAGTTTAAGAGTGTTTTACTTGCTAAGTGTAATTCAACTTTTCCTGTGAGAATTCATGAAATTAATCAATAAACATTCTCAATTATGCAACTTTCAATGGACTAATTAACCAAAATATAGTGAGGGGTGTAGTGTGGGAAAACCTGCTACTACATATGCGCTAGAAACAGGGACCTAATCTTGTTGGTTTAGGAAAGAAAATTGCAATTAAAGTTGTTTAGATCAGGAAAATGAGAAAGGAAACTCTTAGATCGGATGAAGCAGGAGAAAAAGATATGGTATACAGCACAGGTATGAGAGTAATGGTTAACGAATTTCACGAGAATATCAGAGGAAGGATACACAAACGAGATTTTGAAGGAAAGAAGATTACAGATCGAGAAATAACGTCACCTTTGAAAGATTGGGAAAAGCAAGAGATAACATTCACGGAGGAAATATCAAAAGAAAACTCGGATCACATGTTTCCACTGGTGATTGCAATAAACGTGTATAAGGAAGGAGAGAAACTGGAGAATACGATGAAAACATGGGTAATGAATGGAGTTTTAATCGATACAGGGAGTCTGGTAAACATCATGTTCTATCACGCTTACAAAAAGATGGGCTATAAAGATGAAGATATGATTTTCGCGGCATACAATATTCAAGGTTTTGGTAAATCCATAACAAAAGTTAAAGGGAGATAAAAATACGTATTCCGTTAGGAGGAATTGAAACACGAGGTGACATTGAGTGTGGTGGATATGGAATCACCATATAACATGTTGCTAGGAAGACCATGGGTACATGCAATAAAAGGCGTGGCGTCGACGCTTCATCAACGTATCAAATTCCCTACACCAACCTAATCGGCGAGATCGGAGGGGGACGCTACCAAAGGAAGAATGTATTATCAAAATGAAGTAAAATGTTGCGAGGAACAAATAAACAAGCGAAAGGACATATCAAAATACCGCAAAAAGATGGTGAGGGAGGCTAAGAAAGAAGAAGAGTTCAGAGTTTACATGATCAAAGCGAAGGAAGGAAAAGGCATACCCAGCGAGACCTCGGGAGAAGAAAATAATCCCGCGAAGGAACCGAAAGGACCAACCCCTATGGGAGAACCGAAGGCCAGTTACGTCGCGGCAGAGCAAACTAAAGAAGTGAATGTTGGAACTAAGGAAGAACCCAAGATGCTAAAGATTGGAACTAACATGGGAGCGGATGAAGAAGAAAGAACGTCGGTGCATTGCGAGATTATAAAGATATCTTCGCATGGGATATGGATGAAATGCCTGGTATAGATCCATCGGTAGCTTGTCACAAGTTGGAAATTGATAAAAATATAAAGCCATTCAAGCAAAGAATTAGAAAGATAGCAACAACATATCACCCTCAGATAGAAGAAGAGTTGCGAAAGATGTTGGACGCAGAATCATTAGACAAGCAAAATATCCCGAATGGATAGCGAATATGGTTATAGTTCCAAAGAAGAACAAAGGAATAAGGATTTGCATTGATTTCACTGATTTAAATAAAGCACGCCCAAAAGACAGTTTTCCATTGCGGATATTCCCAGTGGTCGAATCGGCGGCGGGAATGAAAGGGTATCCTCATTGGATGGATACAAAGGTTACAACCAAATCCCACTCGTTCCTGAAGAAGATCAAGAGCATCTTTGCTTTCTTCGCTCCAAGAGGATTATCTTGCTATACTAAAATGCCATTCGGTTTGCGAAATCTTTGGAGCGACGTATCAAAGGATGGTAGAAGAGGTATTCGCAGAGTGGATACATAAAACAACTGGAAGTCTATGAAGATGACATGCTAGTAAAAAGTAAGAAGGCGAGAAGACCACGTGCGAGACCGAAAGAAATTTTTGAGCAAATGAGGCGTTTCAACATCAAAGTCAACCCGAGAAAAATGTACCTTCGGAGTTGCGTCGGGAAATTCTTGGGTTACATTGTATCAAAGGAAGGAATACACGTTGACCCGGAGAAAGTAAAAGCGATTCGCGACATGCGACGCCTGGCGACAGGTAAAAGATGTTCAAAAACTAAATGGATTGTTAGCATCACTAGGAAGGTTCATCTCGCGGTCGTCGATAAATGTAAACATTTTTCAGTGTTCTAAAAAAGGGCTCGAAATTCGAATGGACTACGAATGTGAAAGGGCTTTACAAGGAATTAAAGAGCATTTAATGGATATATCCATTATGCGAGAAGCGAAACACTGGGGAGGAATTATTAATATATCTCGCGACTACTTCGCACGCCTTAAGTGCAGTTTTATTGCGAACGGACGCGAGGAGTAGAGAAACCAATCTATTATATCAGTAAAACTTTTAATGCCGCAGAAAGAAATTATTCAAAGATTGAAAAATTAATCCTAGCGTTAGTCTATGCGTCATTTAAACTTCGCATATATTTTCAGGCACATACTGTTAGGGTGGTAACAAAGGTACCAATTGAATCAGTAATGAAAAATTCAAAAAGATCAGGAAGAATCGAAAGATGGAATGCTCAAATAAGTCATTGCAAACTCAAATATGAAATATTGTCTTCAACCAAGTCACAGGTCGTCGCGAGACTTTACGCGAGAATTTCCCTTGGAAGAAGATGAAGCGAGTGGATGAAATGATGGATGTAGAGGAAGAACATGGAGACCCAAAAGATTTGTTAAGCGAGCCAAACCGGTGGGAAATATTAGTGGATGGATCATCAAATGGAGAAGGTAAAGGAGTGGGAATTGTTATGATTTCGCCAGAAGGCAATAAGTTAGCTTTTGCTTTTAGATTGGAATTTGAGTCTACCAATAATGAAACGGAATACGAAGCCATAATACATGCTTTACGATTTGCAATAGAAATGAAACTCGGAGAGTGTGAGAATTACCGCGACTCGCAATTGGCAATTCGTCGATAACGAGAAAAGTATGCTACAAATGATCCATCCCTACGAAATACGACAGAGCTTGTAGAAGTGTTGTCAGCCACGATATCGAAAATAAAATGGAGGCACATATCAAGAAGAGATAACGGACTCATGAGACGCTTTTGCCTTTATATCAAGTATGATGACAGACCCAACCGCGAGGAATATCAAAATACGAGGCGCTCATCGGCGCCATCAATTAATAAAGAAGAGGAACAAGAAGCGAGATATAATGATGGTGGTAGATGAGATGCAAGGCTGCGAGGAAGATTGGAGAGTAGAACTTCACGCGTACTTAATGAAAGGCGAGGTACCAAGAAATAGATTGGAAGCACACAAGTTAAAGAGCCGAGCAACAAATTATGAATTGCGAGATGGCGTGCTTTATCGGCGTTCTTTTGATGGACCTTCGCTTCGATGCCTAACAAGGAAAGAAGGAGAAACCATATTTAAGATGTTTGCATAGTGGAGATGCTGGAAATCATAGCGGCGGAAGATCTTTGGCATATAAAGCAAAGACGCAAGGATATTATTGGCCATATATGCATCGGGACGCGAGAGCAATGGCGGTTATTTGCGAAGATTGTCAAAGACACGGGAAGAAGATACATGCACCAGGAGCACGGTTAAATTCTTCAAAAAGTGTGTGGCCTTTTGGAAAATGGGGTTTAGATATTGTGGGACCATTTTTACCAGGAACTGGGCAAAGGAGATACCTAATTGTCGCAACGGATTATTTCACAAAATGGGCGGAGGTGAAAGCGGTCCAAAGACATTCGTGATAAGGATGTTTTTTTACTTTCATATTCGAAAATATCATATGCGATTTGGGATCCCTGCGCAATTGGTATCCGATAATGGGAAAGCGGTTTGAAGGGCAAAATATAGAGTTCTTTGCTCAATGCATTTCGAGATAAGATGTGGAAAATCGACTCCATTATATCCACAAGCTAATGGCCAAGCGGAGGCAACAAACAAAACAATTGCCGATATATTGAAGAAAAAATTGGAAGGACACAACAAAGGATGGTGCGAACAAGTACCCAATGCAGTATGGGCCTATAATACAACTAGAAGAGAAGCCACAGGAATGTCCCCTTTTTGCCTAACTTATGGAGTTGAAGCAGTACTCCCAACAGAGGTCGTGATTCCGACAACCAAAAAAGAGGTCTGGGAGAAAAATCTTAGCGCAGGCAATATTCTAATCAAGTTGGATGAATTGGAAGAAAAACGAGAAAAAGCCTTGCGACACATGGAGAATTATCAGCGAAGGCTAGCTAGAGAATATAACAAGCGTGTAAAAATACGTGAGTTCCAACCAGGCGACTTGGTGTTGCGAGAAACCCCAATATATCAACGTGAAAACGGAGGCAAGCTGGCAAGAAAATGGGATGGACCTTATATCATCAAAGAGGTAGTCGGTACAGGGGCATATAGATTGATGGACCCAGAAGGAAGAGATGTGGGGCAAAAATTGGATAGACCATGGAATAGGATATATCTAAAGAAATATTATCCGTGATAACGAAAGATGACAAAATGAATTAAGATGAAGTACTCCTTTCGCGGATATTTGCGACATTCAATAAAATGCAGGGAGAATCCGCGAAGAGATCGCGATAAGAATAACAGAAAAGTCATGAATAGCTTAACAAAACAACAAGAGATAAGGAATGATTAAATGAATGAATCGGCGAATATCTACATGAGACAAAATAGCAAATGATGAAGAATGATTGACTAAAAAGAATGAATGAATGGGACGAACCTTTATGGCGTACACCCTAGTTCGCGAATTATATTTCGTAAGAGGCAAATGTAAGACCTAAAGTGCGTCATATAAGGGGTATCTCTTAACATGGCTCGGGTGGAAGGTTACACCGCTCCAGAAACACAGGTCATGCAGATTTGGGGCCCATGAAAGCCTATCCGGGGAGATACCTTGGATTCCCAACTATATATGTAGGTTATACCACTGGTTGGGCGACCGAGGTCTCTTCCAAGGAGTCGGTGGATGCACAAGGCGCCGAGGTACACGGTTGAGCGAGTGCCCGGGATGGATGAACCTACCCTGCCATTCTTGGCAAGTCTTGGCATGTCTTTTCACTCATTCCGAAGAAAACTCCACTTAGGGTGCGGTCTCGTAACCATAAACCATATAGGTATAAGGGATAAGAGGCTGCGAAAACAACTGGTTGTTGTTAAGACCGGATGGGAGGAGCTAGTCTTGTATGGCCGATGTTTAGCCTCCTTGAAGGGGCAACCGTGGAGATGATAAGGGCGGTGCTCTCCATTAGGGGAGTGCCAAAACAGACGCAAATGTCATGAGGCTATGTTTTCGCAAGGAGACTTAGGCTTGTCATATTTGTGCAATGATCCTGCGAGAGGCAATAATACTAACGCGAGGGTAAGGCGAGATCAATGGGTCTTTATACGAAAGTGTACGGACGTCCTGCGATTTCGTCGCACGACGGCAATGTCATGGGACTTTATGTTCGCAAGGATATCTAGGCCTGTCATATTGTCGCAACTAAAACATCCTATGAGGCAAAAATACTTGAAAAATGATAAGACAAGATCAATGGGTCTTTACATGCAAGTGTACGGACGTCCTGCGATTTTGTCGCCATAAAAGGTGGCGAGGGGAAGACCTCTAATTAGGGAGGTCTAACTCGGAAGACCACACAAAATTGATAAGGCAAGGTCAATGAGCCATTGCATGAAAATGTAAAGGCGGTGCGATCTTGTCGCCACAAGAAGAGATAAGATAAAAACTACCAAAATGATAAAAAACGAGAAAAAGTAGGTTTCTTCCCTCATGGAGATGCTGCGACCTTGTCGCAATACAAAATTCGACATCAGCGAAGAATACAATGCAAAGATGATGATGACTAAGTAAAAATCATTTCATCAAAATGTAAGCGAATAAGCTTGCGAGATTATAGTTATAAATAAGAGGAAGAAAATAAGAGGATTATCCAACAAGAGATTTAATCTTTCAAAACAAGCAGACAGTTTGTAGCAAGAGTTATCAAACAGTTAATTCTCTACATCAATTTTATCGTCTTCACCAATTACTTTCTCAACTTCACCTTCGCCGATCAATGGACGTTCTTACGAGATATTTTCGGCATCTTTATTCTCATCCAGAAAACTTTTCAGTCAGATCTTTGTTGATAACTTCAATATTAGCGACGTCTTCGCCGCTTTCATAGTCATAATCACTATCTGGAGCATCAGGAACTTCATCATCACTTACTTCCAAAGGAGCGACGTGAATAGGATCAAGAGACTTCGACTGACAAAATGTTATTCACAAGAACTTCCGCCTTTAGAGGGAACGGCGTAGTAATGCCTTTTGACGATTCTTACTATCAATGTCCTTACAATGAGACATATAATCAAGTCTTCGCTCTGCACGGTCACGAGAACGAGCAAGATGCGAAGAGAGTAGTCCATTTTCCTTGCGAATTTTGGAATAATCAGACCTGAGGATGGAAATAGTGGAGCGAAGCTTTCTCTCAAGAATCGCATAACAAATACACAAGATCGGAGAAAATTCTTATCGAACATTATCGACATTTTCGGGTAGTAAAGCATTCATGGAATAAACATATGAACTAAGATAGTCAAATAAATTGACTACCTTCCTTTTGAGAAGAAAGATGTTGAATTAAAGGCTGCGAAATTATTCCCAGTGCGGTCCATGACATCATCAAATGAATCTCCCACTAAACCTTTCAATCGAGAACGCAAATTCTTTTCATTGGAAACAAGTATGGAGTTTTCGTTCGCGGAAGTAGAGTTGGATTTTTCTAAATTGACACATTGTTCTTGGAATTGCTTCGCTTTTACACTCAAAGTTATTCTACCTTGAATAAGTTTATCTCTCTCGCGATAATTACTTCCGGTTGGTTTTTCAAAAAAACGATTGGCTTGCTCTTGGTCTTCACATAATTTTTGGCAAACATCATACTGCTGCGAGTAGCTCGCCACCTTATTCAACGGAGAACGTTTCTCTTGTGAAAGAGTTCGATTCTCATCGATAAAGTTTGCAACTCCAAATCGATTTAGTCAAAGCATAAGAGAGGCGAGATAAATCATTACTTAACAAGTCTTGCTTTTGCGATAAATTAAAGTTTTCTTTCGACAAGTTATTTATTTGATCAGTTTGCATAAGTGTGAAGATTATCTAAGAGACTATATTGCTCCATCCAACCATCTCTCTCAACTCGAACTTCTTCAACAATGGACTCCATCGATATATCTCCATTATTCGTTTCTGGTTTAATGCTTGGAGAACGAACAGGGAATTTGAGTTGTAAAAAAAAAAAAAAAAAAAAAAAAAAAAAAAAAAAAAAAAAGAGAGAACATACCTTTTAATTCTTCATTCTTCTTGCGAAGGTTATCACGATCTAGCGAGATGTTGTGAAATTTTGATTTTCAAGGTGAAGATTATTACACTTGATCATAACTTGGAGATCATCCTTGACTTATTAACTTCTTGAATCAAAGAAGAAGCTTGCGAGGTTCTCATCGGGACCAAGGTGCTTACTTAAAATCGGCAAACATGAGATTTGATAGGATCGGCGAAATGTTTTGGCATCACTCACGAGATCAGAAAGAACCTTAAAGGCCACATCTATCCCCTCCAAATTTTCTGCAGTTAGAGGAATTTGTTCAAACAAAGAAGATGAGTCGTCCTTTGTCAAAGGAATCTCGTGAGAAGAGGAAGTTTCAGGAAGAGGAATGGCAAGGACATTGGTAACAGGAGGAGGTATGGGATCGTCTGTAGTAGGGGAATTATGAGGAACTTGGTCTATGCGGAGTTGAGGCATAGAAGCATTGTCGCAAGAAGGAGAAGAAGGTTTGAAAGAAGGAAATGGAACACTGGGAGTAACAGGCTTGGGTTGGCGAAGCCTTTTAGGAGTTCTGTCAGTATTTCCATCATCCTGCGAGTAACAAGTTAAGTAAGAAACAGAGGCAACAATGTATTGCTCATAAAAAAGAAATATTTCTTAAATACCTTGTCACTCGCAGGCTTTCTTTTATGAACTATAGATTTTGTTCGCGAAGTAGGCTTTGGCTGCGTAGGAGATTCTTGTTGCGAAGAGGGTTCCGATGGCGAGCCCAAAGAAAGAAAAGGGTCCTTCACAGTAAATCTGGTTTTGGGTTGGTTCTTGCTAAACAACAATGGCAGAAAAAGAACTATAAAGTTAAGCATACCAGTGTGATTTCGACAAGAAAAATTAACTTCAAAGCAATTAACCACAAGATCAAATTAGATATGGCAAGATTAACAAACACTGGATGCCATGAGAATGACAAGCGAGAAGAAGAGAAGAAGATGAAGAAGGAAAACAAGAGCAAATACTTGCAGAATGATTGCAGGACGATGAAGAAGAGGAAAGCTTGCAGACGATGAAGAAGATGAAAGGGAAAAAGAAATTTCTTCACAAAGAACACTTCTATAAATAGATGAGAAAAAGATATTACGACCGGATAACATTAAGTGCGCCGGTAAAAGAGGCAAATATAGACACGTGTTAACGGTCATTACCCAAATCCAAGGAAACTTGACGAAAAGAAATTTAGCAGAATTCAAATATATGGCATATTTCCTAATAGGCGAGAAGAGATTGCGAAACTGATTATTCTCTGTAACACATGAGGCAAGAAATGACACTTCGAATATAGGAGCTTCGGAATTTCGCAAAAGAATAGAGGCAAGTACGTACTTTTCAAGTCCAGTATTCTTTCGCTCGTTCCTTCATCAGCGAAGACCAAAGATTATTACAACAACAGATTTTTCCTTAAAAATCGCTCTTCAAGCAATATTCAAGGAAAAAGAGGCAAGATGTAGGACCATAATATCGCAACGTATAGGACTCGCGGGGTTAATAAACAACGATGTCGCGAGGCAGTCGCAGAGGAGCTAAAATAAGCAGCCTTGAAAGAATAACGACTGGCGAGACATAAAGGAGACGTGAGATCTGGCGAGGGTTAAGAAGTGTCGCGAGATTGAATAGTTGTACACTGGCGACACTTCGCGAGACATTCCCGAAAATAAAGGATAGCTTAGCTGTCATCCACTATGTATTACCCTATATAAAGGGTCGAGTGAGTCTGTTGTAAGGGGAGGATCTTTTTAGAAGTGTTAGGCAAGTCATTAGGAGAGAAAAGTTTAAGAGTGTTTTACTTGCTAAGTGTAATTCAACTTTTCTGTGAGAATTCATGAAATTAATCAATAAACATTCTCAATTATGCAACTTTCAATGGACTAATTAACCAAAATATAGTGAGGGGTGTAGTGTGGGAAAACCTGCTACTACAGACACAGATTGTGTAGTTGAGCTTAGTTTTCACGGAGTTCATCATTTGAAGACAAATAACTATTAAGGGGAGCTTGTGGAACTTCTTCGACAAAAAGTATGTGGAGACTTGAACTCATCTATCACTTGGAAAGTCTATTTCTACTATCTCCTATATTGAGACATAAGTCGTGTTAAGATATAGTTTTCTCTATACACATTTGAGATTTCGAGCTGAGTATATCTCGCTTACATATTTCTCGAAATATGTGTTGCTAAGCTTTCGCTTCGACCAATTTCATCTTATATCATGAGAAAATTGCCGAGTAACATCTTACGTGGTTTGTGTGACATAATCATTTGATGTAGGCTTGGAATGTTTCGATAATGATTATTTCAATATCTTGAAAATTGCTTTGATGCTAATAGTGTGTGAAAACGGCTATTATCATTATAGAAGAATGTTTCAATGATTGAAATAAAGAGTTTAGAATCTTGTAACCATCTTTGGATATAAGCATAGTGTGTTCGCACATTAGTGTATAAGTCCAAAACCGGGAACCTAAAGTATGCATACTTGTGTGTATACAAAAAGGTTATAGGAGACTGGGTAAGTATGCGTCCATGAATTTCTGCTGAGTTTGAAAACCAAAACCAAACTCATCTAGTTACCTAAAGTGCGCGTACCCGTATGCAACTGGCGGAAAGTTCACGTCCGTGAATTTCTGCTGAGTTTGAAAACTAAAACAAACTCAAATCCGGTTACTTAAGTGCGCATACCTGTACGCATACTTAAGTGTGTTACTTTTCAAAAATCGGTTATACGTGAACCTAAACATTAAACAATAAGGAATGCAATCTTTGTAAACCGTGGCTATAATATTCATGTATTGATTCGAGTGAATCAAACCGATTTTGCTTCAATTGTGTTCTTGTATAATCCATGAGAATATAACAATTGAACAACTCTTTAACTAGTTTCATTTAAGTCATTTGAACTAGTTAGGGTTAAGATGAATAAGGTTTATATGAGAGTAATCATATGGCTAACCTCGATTAACTATTTGTGAACCAACATGGTGTACACGTTTAGGTATGGTTACATAAACCTAAATGAGGGTACATTTCATCTGTGTGTAACAATCTAAGTTTGATCTTACAGATGAAAGATATTAGCTTGGTTGAATCCGGTTTTTCATCTAACTGTGAATATTGAATGCTTTGTTACCAAGGTAGCTTAGATTGTAAACCCTGATTTGAAAACTATATAAAGGAGAACTCTAACAACTGGGAAACCAAATCCCCACACCTCTTGTGTGTTACAAGTTGCATAACTAGAGTCGATTCTCCTTTAACCTTAGGTTTCTTCTCGAGACCCTGTAGGTTAACGACTTGAAGACTTCATTGGGATTGTGATGCCAAACCCAACTATTATCTTGTAGTTGCGTGATCTGATTTTGTTGTTTCTATCGTGTTGAGTACATTTGGAATAATTGACTCGAGATTTTATATCTCCGATAGGCAAGATAGAAAAGTAATCACAAACAACTTCGTCTCATCGTTTGTAATTCCACAATATCTTCTTTCACTAGTCGATTAAGATTATTGTGAGGTGATTGATAATTCTAGGCTGTTCTTCGGGAATATAAGTCCTGGTTATCAATTGGTTCCTATTAACCTTTATTTATCAAAAGACGGAACAAAAACTCTTGGTTATTTCTGTGGGAGACAGATTTATTCAATCCTATAGACTTTTCTGTGTGAGACAGATTTGTCTATCAAGTCTTCGACTTTGGTTCGTAGCACCTCTTAGTTGTGGGTGAGATCAGCTAAGGGAATTAAATGCGTAGTATCCTGCTGGGATCAGAGACGTAAGGAGCTCAACTATACCTTGAATCAGTATGAGATTGATTAGGGTTCAACTACAGTCCAATCCGAAGTTAATTGGTAGTAGGCTAGTGTCTGTAGCGGCTTAATATAGTGTGGTGTTCAAACTGTACTAGATCCCGGGGTTTTTCTGCATTTGCGGTTTCCTCGTTAACAAAATTAAATTGTCTCTGTTATTTCTTTTCCGCATTATATTTTGTTAATTGAAATATCACAGGTTTTGCGTTAAGATCAATCAATTAGAATATCCAACCTTGGGTTGTTGATTTAATTACATTGATTGACACTTGAACATTGGTCTTTGGTACCGTTCAAGTTACTCCTCTTATATTCAATCAGGCTCGCAGATTTCTTTTTGCTGATTGCGGACTGAATCAAGAGTTAAAGATATTAAACTCTTTGATACACTTTATTTTAGATTGAGTCTGACTGTCTAGTTGATTCTCTAGAAAGTGTATTGGAGTAAGTCCTCTCAGATTTCCAAACGAATTGTTGGGTGTGGTTGTTAGACCCCCGTATTTTCAGGTTTTCATAATCCCTGGAAATGCTTTGTCCAATATTTCCGAAATTTCACTAGAAAATCTCCAATTAGTAAATGCACATTACCAATTTTTATTTTCCAGGAGATATGCATTTAATTCTTTGTAATTAAAAGCATATAAAATTAATAACCTTAATTAAAAGATTCTTAATTTATTTCGGTCGGGGATCTCCTTGAGTTATTAAGGAATATCTTTGAACAATAAAATATAATAGTTATTGAACATGTTCAAAGTATGTCGACATGTTTTTCTTTGTAAATCCTTTTTCATATTTACATTCTTAGAATCGATTATACCACACTTCCAAACACGTTTAGAATTGGTTCATCTATATTCCAAGAACAACTATGTGATTGATCAAATATCAAATCACTAATCATGGGTTTACGGTTCTACCAAACATAAGCAACGGTTCTACCTTAATATGGTTACTGGGATCGGTTACATCAGTTACCAGGATCGGTTACATCAATTACCAGGACAGGTTACCATATTCTCATGGTATTACTTGTGATTGGTTACACAACTCACTAGGATCAGTTACACCAATTACCAGGATCGGTTACACCAATTACTAGGACCGGTTACGCCAATTACAAGGATCGATTACACAACTCTTTTGTGATCGGTCATACCAATTACTAGGATCGGTTACACCAATTACAAATAATGATCATACCATCTTAGGTTATTACTTGGGATCGGTTACACTAATAAAAGTCATACCAATACATAAGTCAGGCACTGTGATTAGTTTTACCGAGATACACAACAAGTTATGATCGGTTCTACTAACTCACACATATTGGTAATCCAAAGATATGCAATGAATAACAATACCAATAAGCCTAGCGATTTCCCTTTCGATTCATAAAACAAGTTCATGAATGTACTTCCTTTAAACAAATGTAAACATTGTTTCCTAGGATGAAATCTTTACCTTTACCCATACACATAATCACAATAGCATTCATACGATTATGTCGATGTCTTATATACAAAGTTCAAAAGATAATCGTTATACTTCGTATTTTAATTCCTTAACACTATCATGTGATCATGTCTCACTACTAGAGTATAATCATTCACAGGTTCGCAGTTATGTTTTCAATATAGCACGACTTGAAAGATACGTTAGGAATGAAAAAGTTCAAGTCAAAATATTACTAACCTCAAGAGGAAGGATGATGTCGTCGTTATAGCTTGTTACTTCTTCACATTCTTCAAGTCTTCGAGTAATACTTGTATGTCTCATAATCCTAATCTTTCTAGTCTAGCCTATACGAAGTTGTCTCTAGTTACATAATCAAGCGACTCTTTAATTTGAGTTTTGATTCACTAAAATATGACAACCAAACTTGACATACCAACGCTTGGTGGGTTCAACCGAGCTATGCTCTAACAATCTCCCCCTTTGTAAATTTTAGTGACAGAACTCTTAATACATATGGATAAACAAATTACAAGAATTCATTACACATACGCTTGATTCTAAGTTTCAACAACACAATACCCTGTATATATTCAATCCATAAATGTCGTTGTTGACATTTGAACAACAAAGCTAATACTCCCCCTAAAGGAAAGATAGGTATATTTTCAATCCGAACATCTTTGTTATTCCCCTTTGTAGTCAAGATAACTACAAGTAGCAATATGATATGTTGCTCCCCCTTAGTCAATGTTTTACTCCTTCGTTAGATATAACATTTAAGCACAATTGTCCTTTCCTTAGTGATTACAAATCACTTGTTTACTCCATATATTTCTCCCCCTTTTTGGCACAAAATGACAAATGTTAGAGCAAATAAAGGTCAAACCGAAAGGATCTTACAAATCTAAAAGAATTGTACAACCTACAAGAGTTAAGCACGAAGGTTTCACATACCATTTTAGATAACCAGTATCAAAACCGAAACTACAAGTAATTTGGTTTTAATATGTTATCAAGGTAACAATTTCCCAAAGCAATTTTCCCTAATAGTTTAACAAATTGACTAAGAAACTTAGTTCCTTTGCTAAAACGATTGCACAAATACAATCGCTTATTTCGATAAGACCAAAATAAAGATCAGAATTAACTTTATTTTTCTCATCAGGCTCTAATTATTTAGACAATAACTTAGACCTTACACTTTAGACAAGACAAGTACTAGGTTAGTTGACTAGTATTTCTTGTCAAGGAATTCGATTAGACTTGAATAACCGAATCCTTTACTTTGATAAGTCTAACTAAGATCAGAATTAACTTAGTTTCTCTTATCTGGAATCGAATTGGACTAAACAAATGATCCCGTATTTTGTTAAGCCACAAACAACACATACAAACCAAATAAATTGACTTGCACAATTATTTCTCTTAACCGGAAGCAATTGAAACAAACATAGACATTAAAGCACATCAATTGCACCGAAATTTCCTTAAGCCAGAAACAATTGATACCAAACAATAAAGAAGGATATCAAACCAGTTTTTCTTAACCGGAAATAATTGAATCACACACACACACACACACACACACACACACACACACATACACACACATCCATATACACATAATGGAATAAACATCAATTGTACCGAATTTTGTTAAGCAAAAGCAAAATATATGAAATAAAATCAGGCTTTTCTTAAACAGGAAAACGATTAACTAACAAATTCGTTACCTCAGATTCCGCATCCTCTTCTCCCCAGAAATATATATCATCAAGCGCAAGTTCAAGTTAGAACTCTCCCCCATTATGTTGTCATCCTCTCGCAAGAACAAAAGAACAACAACAAAAGCGACCTTTACTAGAGAAAGGTTGAATCGATTTTAACTAATGCGTGCTAATAGCAAGAGTTGAAAACCCGAAACATATATGTTTATGTTAAACACAACTCATGAAAACACAAATTGATTCAACACATTGTGACTTTTTACATACGAGTCTCAATCGAAACACCTTATAATCTTTGATAAAGCCTACCAACATGGGAAAGAAGCCTATAACTTAATCCCGCTAAATCAAAAAGCCAAACAAACCATAAGGGTTCACATCATATGAGATCGAATATCAAGGTTATGAAAATCGAAATCAAATATCCCATAAACACATAGCAATAATATAAAGCATTCAAGCACAGGCTATGTAATCCGAAAAACTATCACACGAAAAATTATAAAATAATAATTTTATTCAATAATAATATATAGTTTTATTCAACAATAGACCTTATACAATAATTGAGATAGTCAAAAATTGTTGTCTATTTTTCTTTGATCATATGACTCCAATTTCATTCATCTTTGTTATCCTCAGTTTCCATGATTTCATCAAGATTTTCTTCAAAAATTTCCAGATTGTCTGTGTGAAATCTAATCATTTGAAGATCATGAAAATCTTTATAGGATGCCCATCATACATCATGGAAAATAATTTCCTTGTGAGAAGTTGAGGATAATTCTTTTAGGAGTTCTTTTCTTGCAATCAGTTCTAAAACTCCTTCACAAAGACTGGTTGCCCTAACTTCCGTCAAGGAGGGCATAATCTGATATGAGCAGAGTTCAGAACAAAGTTCGAACCTTCTCTTATTTGAGCTATCCAGAACACTTTCCACTTCCTGAATACAGTATTCTCCAACAAATTCACTGTACACCTTTCCATTCTTAGATAAAAGAATTATATGAATCTTTCTAGTTAAAAGATCTTGAAATCTACAGGAGTAAATCAAATTTGATATAACAATCTTTAGGTCTTTCATTGTTTGTTTTTTTTTCCCAGTGGATTTCATGAAAGATCCGAATATACGTTAAGTTCTTATAATATTTTTATCCTATTATAAAAATTTCCGGATGCTCCTTCCCTCTCCTGTACTCTTCTCAGTTTCGATCTCTTCCTTTTTCCATCACCCTTCTCCTTTATTCCCTAGTTTGGCTGATCATCAATTTTTGGTTTGTCTTTCTTAGTCTCTTCACAGCTACACTGAGTAGTTTTTACTGAAGAGGCTTCAATTTGAGTACAAGAGGATTTGACAAACTTCATCTCTTTGTTAGAAACTAAGGTATTGCAACCTTCATACCCCAAACCACGAGTATCCCCATGATTTCTCCCTGTTTCCAATAATGCGGATAGATTGGTTGAGCTCTCATTAAGTTTTCTTAGCATAGAGATTTCTTATTTTAATGATTCATTTTTATCAAGAGCAGAATTAAGAGTTTCATCTAAATGCTTTATGTGAGAAAGAAGAGTATTTTCTTTTTCTTTGAAGCACAACTGTTGAGAGTTTAATTCTGCTTTAGAATCATCAAGTTCTTTTTCTAAAAAGCAAACCCTTTTTAGAGATTTATCCAAATTCTTCTCACAGGTTTCTGTATGAAGACGTTCAGTGCTCATTCTTTCTTCGAGGCTTGAAACTTGTTGTGAGTTTTTTTTTCTTTTAACAAGTTATGTTCTTCATTGAGATCTTCAAACTTTAAAGTTAAATCTCTTTCTCTCTCAAGTGTAGAAAGAAGTTCACTAGAGAAAATAAGGAATTGTTTGCTCAATTCTTTCAGTTCCGAAGTTTTTACACTTGATCTTTCATCAGAAATTTCAAGTATGGAACTCAAAAACATCTCGTTAGAGGTATCTTTAGTTGAGTAACAAGAGTTTGAAGAATTTTCTTCTTGTGAGCACATATCTTGTGATACGTTAACTGAGTCTTTAGACTTTCTTCGCAGTCGTTTAGTCTTTCCTTGAACCATGATTTATAGGATGGATTGCACCAAACACAGATTGTTAGATATTTTCGTGTTTGCCTACTCTGATACCAATTGAAAATACGAGGGTACCAAAATACACCACAATCTTTAATTTATCCACCTATAAGTCCTCTTACCGAAAGTGATTGTCTATGGAAAAAGTCGGGAATAACTAAAAATCGGTATTCACACTTTGTGTGATCGTCTATGGATACGCGATCGAGACAATACAACAATCAAAGTGTGATTACTTGATAATAGGTTCGGACTTAACCAAACTCTATAGGATCACTATCAAGTAATACGGAGTTAACGTTTGTGTATTTTACTTTTAATTATAATAAAACAATTATAATTGCGGAAATAAAAAAGTAAAAGACGCAACAAGATTTTGTTAACGAGAAAAACGCAAATGCAGAAAAACCCTGGGACCTAGTCCAAAATTGAACACTCTCATAATTAAGCCGCTATACAAAATATAACAAACTTCGTATAGTTGAGACCAAGCAACTAAACCTATAGTTCACCTAGTTTCTTCAGTATCCCTGCGCTTCCGACATTCAATAAGTGCATGTGCTGGAACAATTCCTTTGGATCGTACTCCAAACAGTAAAGGAACAACAAATCTGTTTGGTAACATCTCTCTTGATTCTTTTAGATGAAGATATCTCAAGTCATAAGCAAAGGCTCTTCTGTTTAACCAATAAACTCCTTGCCTGGTCAGATCAATCTATCCAACAACTACCGAAGTAGCAAAGTTTGATTTGCAATCAATCAATATAGAATCAAACAAGAAACTATAAGGTGATGCCGATCTTACAAAACTAATCAATTGAATAAATCCAATTCTAGTTGAATCCCAGCCGATCAAGGTTTGTGCACACCCAAAGATATAGATACCAAATCAGAAATCTTCTTTGTCTTCAAATCTTCTTTAATATTCAATAAACACCTGCACAACACCACTTGAATCTCTTGTGATCAATCACACACAAAACGGAGTATGTTAATAATGGATTATCACAAGACGTCTTTAGATCTACAAACAGTTCTAAAGATCTCGTTGACACTTCGATCTAGTTTGAGTGAATCTTATATCAGAAGAAAAAATTCTCAAGAATAAACAAACTAGGTGCAATCAAAGTTCAACAACCGTTAGTCAATCAAATCAATCGAAAACTAAAATAAACTCCAATTATCCAGTTTCCCACTAACGGTACTCGTAGATCGCTTCTTGATCCCACAGAAGTCTTTAAACGAGTGGTCGTAAGAGATTTCGCCTAATTAGGGTACTTTCCTCTCTGAATATACGGCTGATGTGGTTCTGAAGTTGTTTGTAAAGTGGTAGTAAAGTTCGTTCAACTCAGACTTGTAAAGGTTTGGTTTAAGAAAATACGAAAAACAAAGAAAATATATATATACAAGTTTGTCACAAATATCGAGAGGTACTAGGACTCAGGATTCCACCATAAAATTCATTCATGCGATTCATATATTTATTCTAGACAATTATAGCTCAAATAATAATAAAATATTGACTCTGTTTCTTTGCCAAGGTGGATTTTTGAAAAGCAACGACTGTATATCTAAAGCATGGGATATCAAAAGACTTAACCTAAGTATAACCCATCAATTGAAATCACAACCATTCAATAAAAACTATAAAACAATTAACAATCCATGCAAAAAGTCATGAAAGAATTAAATATAATTACCACATGCATGAAATATGGCTTCCTCCGTCATCCCAGTGTTGGGGTTTAGCTCCTCATGTTATTCACGTGCTCAAAGTAAGTGTTCATAGCTCAAAAGGGTGAAAAACAAGAGAAAACTACTAAAGCAGCGACTTTGTAACAGATATAATTGTTACGAGAAGTCAGATTCTGAGAGGAACCCTAAGCCGAACCGTTGCGAATTCGATTAATTGTTGGAAAAATTGTTACTGAAGCTGACTACAAATTGATTAAATTTGAAACTAAAGGCCACGGATTCTGCGAGTTTGCTTAAGTGCTGTTGTGTGTTCTTCTTCTTCCTCGTGCCTGTGAATTGTGAAATCGTCTCTGCAACTCCTAAACTTCTCTGCAACTACCCCCTAAGGTCTCGACCTCCCCTGGAACTCGACTACCAACCTATATATATCCACCACGGCCGATTATAACTCGATAAATCTTTCTTTTCTTCACATGGAAGTCTCGGATTTTTCTTCCTCCACAGTCACGAGAAAAACTCACTTTTAGCTTCTTTACGCGTCTCCTCGGTCAATCCAGGGATGTCCAAACTCTCTCTCGTGATTGAATCAAATCTCACGTAAGAGATTCTTTCCTCTTCTTCACGTATCTTTCCATAAAATATCAAAATATCCAAGAATATATGGAACTCCTGTTTTGCTTGACCCGAGAAATAAACCCTCTTTTTACTAATCCAAGTGACATATATTTCTGTTTTATAAAACAGTATATACCATACCAAATCGAACGAAAAGTCCGATCAAATCTCCTCCTCTCAACAAATAAGGATGCCCGTGAAACTCCACACTTCTGTTTCCTTCTTAGGCTTATACTGGCCCAATTCGTTTGATCCAACCATTTGTATCCACCCCGTTAAGCTCTAATAAGTCCAAACTTCCACCAAAATTGAGATTGAATCTCCTTGAATCCTCCAAAAATGCGAACCCTAATATGTCTCGCCGCTGCCATAGTTTCCGCCAAAAACTTCATTTGAATTGTGAAGGAGCTGGTCGCCCCCTAACCATAGTGGGGCTGCGAATAGCAACTGCCTTTGGGGTGTCCTGGGGGTGCCCCTTAGTAATTTGGGTACCCCTTATCCATAGCGAGAGTCCGAATAGTAGGTGTCCTCCGAGCGCTTTTACCAACTTTTCGAGCCGATTTTTCCAAAAATGTTTATTGGCCAAAAATACCTACACGCATAAAATACCAAAATTAGCGCAAAATCGAGTACTTAAATTACAGAGAATTGAGACTAATATAGACACATAAATGCGTATCAAATACCCCCAAACTTATTATTTGCTAGTCCTCGAGCAAAGCCGAAATAAATAAAATCCTAACTCACCTGTCGCGAGCATCGTCGATTGCATTTAGCGTATGCAATAAGACTTTAAACCCTAGGTGGCCCTAGTGGCCGAGTTATAGTCTCGGGAGGGTTTACCATAGGTGTACCCACAAAACCTTTACTCAGGACCCTAACTATCTACGCAGAACCTTGGAAGGCACTAAAGAATCTCCTTGGTTGGCATACTTATTGACTACGGAGGAAGTACCCCGATGCGAAATTCCAATTCTTTGTACGAGTTTGCACTCAAGCATACTAAAATTCATATAAAGTGACAGCTCTACTCGGATAGTTTCTGGACATCATAACCGGGAGTCAACCAATCACATGGATAGATTATGAGATGGATATAGAAAAACGTAGATGGTTTTGATGTTGACTAAGGTGAACGGTGTTTCTCATATCCGTCCCTCAAAGGCCACCGCCAAAATGAACCTATCCTAATGGATGAGATACTTGTCCGGACTAATATAAACACACTTTGGCATATATAAGGGAACCGGTGGTCGATAATCCTAACTCTAGGTCAACACAACTGGCATATACAAGGGTTCCAGTGGTCGACTTTATTGAATTTATTCCGGTTGGTCTGATGGTCTGGTCTCAATTTTTTTTTTTTTTTTTTAAAGTAATTTTCTTATTAATCATCATCAACAGAAAGGAGTTTACAAGCATTGGATGGAAGCCTGGCCACAAGCTGGGCTCCAATCCCTTTTTGGATAACAACACCTATCCTATGAAAAAGAAAATCTCCAACAGTAACATTCTCGTCATGGCTAGACATGTAATTTCGTAGCCTTCTCAGGAAACCTACAGTATTACCCCCTAATCCGCCCAAAGTAGTAAAAGCAAGAACACCAAACCCCAGTCTCTGACCAGTACATTTCTCAAGGTACTTGGACTTTTTTTTTAAGAACCGCGTTATCGATTGCACGACCAAGAACAAAATTACGCTCCCAGTCACCCGTGAAGGGGGAGACACCAGTAACATCCAAACACATATCATGACCATTATCCCATCCATACACAAGAATATCCGCGGGCGTAGGGCCACTCCATTGTCCGGCAAGGAGCCCCAAATCCACTTCCTTTCTGGCAGGAACACTCGCTCGATAGCAAATATCCGCGAAGGTGTCACGGGCAAGATCATGCCTGTATTTGAGCCCAACCCCTTTATTGCAATGCAAGGCGTGATCCCCAAAGATATCCATGCATTTGCCACATCTAGAACACAAATCACCATCCTCAAAGAGGGGGATTCCAAGCCTATAACACGTATCAGTAAACTGTGCTCTGCCCCAATTGTTTGGTTAAGTCCATCAATAGGAATCGCCAACAAATAATCTTGTGCATGCTTGACTTTATTACTCGCCAAAGAGTCAATCACCTTGAAATCATAACAAACTGGTGGGTATGTTCTTCTTTACCACATCAAAAAATTTAATTGCCAAGGAGCTCATAGAGTGGGGGGCAATATCATCAATGCTCAAAGAAGAATCATTAATACCACATACCTTTTTGTAGAGGACTAGGGCATGCTCGAAACTGGGGCTAGGACCGGACACCCCCGTATGTCTCAAAATGTTACTCTGCTGTGAACTAGTCTGGAAGCAAGAAGCCAAATAACAATACAACATCGAGTCTTCCATAGTGTAAACACCCAGCCCTCCATCCTTGAGGGGGAGTGTAGCTAACCTCTGTTGTAAAAGACCAAAACCCGGCCCATCCCCAGTAACTAACAATCTAAGGAACTACTTGAGGTGATTGTCAAATACCACTTGTGCTTCATCCAAAAATTCAGGCTTAGTGGTTCGCATGGTAAAATATAACCTAGAGACACCAGAGCAGTTCCTTAGCAAAAGCAACTCCCCTTGAGGATCATTCAGTTTCTGTAAAGCTTCCATCAAAGCAATAGTCTTATTGGCTCTCTTAACCACCATATCTCTACAAAACTGAGGATCCAAGCTAACAGGTCCGCCCAATAACTTAACTCCAATGGAAGGACGGCGTATTTCAGAAGGAAAAACCCCCTCCATTAAGCCTCTACTATCAATTGAAGGCCAAAAAATCTCCATCTTCGAGACATTGAGGTGTAGGCCCAAAGGATCCCCCTCCCGCTGGATAATTTCCAAGGCTCTGGCAACCATCAATTTATCTCCAATAATGGTCCCATCATCTAAATACCAAGCTTGGATATCCAAGGAGCAACGTTCTGCAATCTTACGGATAAGGGGGTGTAAAGTCAAAGCAAATAACATAGGCCCAAGCGGGTCACCCTGTTGTACACCCTGAGCTGACAAAAGCGTCTTATCCATATAATAAAGTCTAGCAGGGGATGCGTAACAGAGCTCTACCCAGTAAGAGATTGAATAATAATGTTGTCTAACCTCATTAATCATAGCGGAACGACTCACCGGGTTAAAGGCATTAGAGAAATCCACCAGAAGCATAGAAGTAGATGTAGATGCCATCTTCACTTCTAGAAGTCTGTTAACAACGTGAAGAATGGCCTCACCTCCACAAAATTTTGAACCCCAAACCGATAATCACTAAGGTAACCCTCCAATTTCCTTACCAATGTGAGAAGCCGGCAATTTTGGAAACTAGACGCCTCCAAATAGTACCAACAGCAATCGGACGAATACCCCCATCTGGTTTAAGCAAGGGAGTGAGAGGTGCAGAAGCTATGAACTCACCCAAAATCGAAGGGCATCCAATCACTCTATTTCACCCTAGCAGCGGTAACAACTTGAATCGTGAGCCCCACCTAATCACTTAGACAAACATATTTTAAAGAAAACAAAATAAAAATAGAAGTGAAAAGGATTCAACGAGATATGGCGAAACTACCATGTTTTTTTTTTTCTTTAATTCTAACACTGAGCTCGTGCTTTTATGAATAGACTCTTTAGATGTTTCCATCTAATCGTTGGTTCCTCAACTCCTACAACCAAAATGCTTCCATCCACTTAGATTGGTTAGTGCCATCCTTAATAAGCATAAATTTCTAGGCTCGGAGTTTAACAATGCAACTAAAATGTTTCTCCCATACCCCCAAACTTAAATCTAACATTGTCCTCAATGTTCTAAAGATAAAATTAAAAGCATGAACAAGGAGAAACTGTTACCATTTGAAGCAAAAGAGATAATGAAAGATATTACCGTGTCGCATGAATACTGGGTTACCTCCCAAGAAGTGCTAAGTTTAACGTCTTCAGCCAGACTAAGAAAGGATTAGTCACCTCATAAAATCATAAAGTAATAGCCGACTTTGGTGGGTCATCATAACCAAATAGAGCTATCACAAATAAAAAGAATCTCGAACTTTGCCAAGAAAAGCACACCCTTGTCTAGTTTCTGTTTAAGACAACTACATCTAGTTTGTGGTTCGGGTTCTATAACTGGGTCCAAATAAAATATTTTCATGTCTTGGAATTCCTCAAAGCTAAGATCCGGTTCGGGTTGTAAAGTCTGTAAAAACTCCAAATAAGAACTTAGAAGCACATTATAATAACTGAATAATTGCGGATCCTTAAAGTCAATCGGTTTTGACTCACACAATTGACCATGATGAAATCGGCGGTCAATCATAAGAAAATGTGTCGATACTAATCTCCTAAAGTACTTAGGCTCGATCTCAAAATTTAAAAGCGACACATTTGAAACTCGGGGGCGTTCCCACAATTGGTTGAAAAATATTTGGTGGGAAAACAAAGTCAATCTGGGTATCATAGCCTGGATAAACCACATCAACCAGAGGATGGGTTTCTAACAACTGAATTGCTTTATGAAGATAGTCTTGTGAAATGGTAGAGGCATATATTCCAAGTCCACCCCCAAACTTAGAATTTTGGGTGTCTCTAAATAGACTAGTCACAATATTCCTAATTTCTAGACCATCGGGTTCCCCGAAAAGGTCAATTGCTTTATCTAAGTTATAATCAGGTGGTTCATCCTCTAAATGCATCTGATGCATACACAAAGTAGGACTTATGTCCTTATCCTCTATGGTACACCCTAAAGCTTCCTTATCGTCTTGAAGTATGGTCACTGGCCTACTCTCATGATCACTATCCAAATCGGAAGCTATAGGCAAAATCTCAGATGGGCCTAAAAATGCATAATTAGGGTCCAACTTAGGAGGATCTCTAGGCTCTTCGAAACAAGGGCTTAAGGTAGATTCAGTAGCTAGTAATGGTTCGAACCTAGCTTTCTATTTAGCGGTATCTAACATAGGAATAGAATCCAACAGAGCATTTACTTGTTCAATGTTGCTATCATCGTCAAAATCCATGCTAAAATATGCTAGAAAACTCTCTAATGGATCTTCCGATAAGGTGTTTGGTAGTGACTCCTGAACTAAGGTTCCTATCATGTTCACCTCTTCAATGCATGTGTCATCTAGCTCGAATGTAGCTTATTGACATTAAAAATATTCAACTCAATAGTCATATTACCAAAAGATAGATTCATAATACCATTTCGAATGAGTTAATGATCGCATTAGACGTAGCTAAAAATGGGCGACCTAAAATCACAGTATCTCGGTTCTCTGGGTCGTGGACGGGTTGGGTATCTAAGACCATGAAATCCATAGGATAAATAAACTTGTCGACCTCAATAAGAACATCTTCTATCACACCACGAGGAATTTTAACAGACCTATCGCCTAACTGCGGTGTTATCTTGGTAGGTTTCAATTCACCAAGTCCTAGTTTGTAAGTACACATGGTACGGCAAGTAAGTTCACACTAGCTCCTAAGTCAAGTAAAGCTTTATCTACCCGATGTTTTCCTATCGTGCAAGCAATGGTAGGGGCACTGGTCTTTATATTTAGGAGTTGTGTTGTTACGAATGATCGAACTTACATGACTAGCTAAAAAGGCTTTTTAGGGACACTAAGCTTGCGCTTTCGCGTACACATATCCTTAAGGAATTTGGCATAAGCCCGAAGTTGCCTAATTGCTTCTAGTAACTGAAGGTTTATGGTAACTTTCTTAAAAACCTCCATTATGTCATTAAAGTTGGATTCATTCTTTGTTGGTACTAATAGCTGGGGAAATGGGGCTCTAGGCATAAAATAGGGCCTCTCAGGAACCGAATCGACATCATCAGAGATTTTATCAGTCCCCTCAGCTATGGATGGTCCTGAGGGGTGAACTACAATATGCTCACTATCGGGCATGGTTACCTGATTGTCTACTACTCTGCCACTCCTAAGGGTTCTAACTGAATTCAACTGATGTGATGGTTTTTCGCCTACTTCATGGACTCCTCTAGGGTTTGTTTGTGTTTGACTAGGGAACCTACCTTTTTCTCTCAAGGACTCATTTATCAGACTAACCTGCGTTTTTAACTCGGCAATAGCTTGACTATTTTCTTGCCCTATCCTGTTACTACCTTCTACGCTTTGTGAGAGTGATTGGTGCATCTTTTCAGTGTTTCGAATAAATGAGGCAAGAGTTTCTTCTAGACTTAAAATTTTCTTATCGGACTGATTTTGAAACTGAGCTACTCCTGAAGGATTCTTAGTATAGCCAAAACCTGGGGGAGCATTCGAATTACTAAACTAACCTTGGTTCTGGTCCTTAGACCATGAGAGGTTCGGATGGTTTCTCCAACCCGGATTATAGGTTTCTGAACATGGGTCAAACTTTTGACGGTTATCAAATCTAGTGTTATTATTATAAAGAGCATTGGCTTGCTCTTCAATAGTCTGGCCTTCCCAAAAAGGCTCCACTCTACCACTAGTGTGACCCAATTCTAAAGCTTCTAACCTTTTAGCTATTGCTGCAATTTTGGCATCTGATTCATAGCCTTCTTCTACCCTATTAACGTATCCTCTGCCTAGAAGAATTGTTTTCTTGGGTTTCCTATTATTTTCCCATTGTTGGGTCTTTTCGGCGATTTCATGCAAATATGTCATCGCCTCATCAACTGTTTGGTTTTCAAACCCACCTGTACACATAGATTCTACGTGGTCGTAGTGGAATAATCTAAACCCTCATAAAGGATCTGAACTAACCTAACCTTTTCTAGACCATGATGAGGACATTGGGCTAATAAATCATTGAACCTTTCCAAATACCTATACAAAGATTCTCCCTCTTGTTGAGAAAACGTGCAGATTTGCGTCCTAATAGACGATGTTTTGTGCCTAGGGAAAAACTTGTTCAAAAAGGCAGATGTAAGTTGTTCATATGTTTCTATTGAACCAGAAGCCAAACTATATAGCCACGATTTGGCTTTATCTTTCAAGAAAAAAGGGAATAACCTGAGTTTCAAAGCATCATCATCAAGGTTTCTAATCTTTAAGGTACTACAAATTTCCTCAAAGTCCCTAACATGAAAATAGGGGTTTTCATTTTCTTTCCCTAAGAAGATTGGGAGCAAATTGTAAGGTCCCAGGTTTAAGTTCATAAGTTGCTTCCGTTTCAGCTAACCTGATACACGAGGGATGAGTAGCCCTAGTCGGGTTCAACAAGGCTTTCAAAGTTGCCATTTCTGGCACTATCGGAATATTAGGGATTGTCTCCCCAAATGGACGTTCAAAAACGGACTCTTCAAAAATCGGACTTTCTAAATTGAGGTAATCGAGACGCTTAGAACTACTAGGTTTCTCTTTAACAAATCTACCTAGGGCGTCTCTTTTACGTTCAGGCATACAAAAGAATTAGGAAGGGGATTTTATGCAATCAAAAATCAAGGCCGACTCAACCAAATCAAACCTATTGATTTCTAGCAAACAAAAAGCATGATGGCTCCACTTAGATTGTTTCTAGACCAGCTTCTAATCCTTCGAAAGGGAATTTGTTACAATTTAAGCAAACCCCTCTGGAATCAATCCGAGTCAAAGTAAGTTGAATAGAGGCGAGGAAGCTCGGTGGAGCTTTGATACCCAAGGCCTCACCGAATTACAAGGCGGCGCGATCACACATTCAACTTACGTAAACCTTCATGAACTTTGAAGTGTGCTTAAAAAGTAACCAATATTTTTCGAATGACTTTCCTATTAAGCTCGTTACCCTATCGGTCTTGTTGTAGTCAAAATTTTAAGGCTTAGGTTCGCGTAGGTTACGTGTTCCTAAGGCGGGCAAGAAGAAAACGGTGATGAAATCCGAACCCTTATCTTGTATGGCCAGGCCTTGCCCTTTACTAGAAAATTAAAGCAGTAGTATTCAAGTCCTCGGATATATGCAAACGAAGGAGTCCAAAGAACTCGCCGACGGGGGATTCGCGAGTGTTCGAGAATCTTACCTCCTGTTCCGACGGGGGATGAATCGGTTGTAGTCGACTCGGGCCACCGACTCCTATGTCGTTGTACGAACCCAAGGTGCAGACAATATCGTAATTGTCCTCCTTCTCTGCAAACAGTTTATATTTAAAGTACCCTTCCGTAGGGTAAAAATAAAAATAATGTCCAGAATGTCTAAATGTCCAAAAAGTCCAAAAATAAAAAGAAAAATTACAAAAATAATTATAAACCCTAATACAGTTTTCGAAAAAATAAAACAAAATAATTATATACAAAATCTTCTTCTTCACTCCTTGGACTCCTCTTTTCTTTCCTTCTTTGGCGATGCTTTCTTTTTATAGCACTTTTTCATTCCTTATAGCTTTGCTCCAAATCTGAAAAGAATCAAAAAAAATACCAAAGGCGTAAAAAAGAACAAAAAATAAAAATAAACCTAAAACAAATCTAAATACAAGTCCGCGTCGGCAGCGCCAAAAATTGATGTGGTTCTGAAGTTGTTTGTAAAGTGGTAGTAAAGTTCGTTCAACTCAGACTTGTAAAGGTTTGGTTTAAGAAAATACGAAAAACAAATAAAATATATATATACAAGTTTGTCACAAATATCGAGAGGTACTAGGACTCAGGATTCCACCATAAAATTCATTCATGCGATTCATATATTTATTCTAGACAATTATAGCTCAAATAATAATAAAATATTGACTTTGTTTATTTGCCAAGGTGGATTTTTGAAAAGCAACGACTGTATATCTAAAGCATGGGATATCAAAAGACTTAACCTAAGTATAACCCATCATTTGAAATCATAACCATTCAATAAAAACCATAAAACAATTAACAATCCATGCAAAAAGTCATGAAAGAATTAAATATAATTACCACATGCATGAAATATGGCTTCCTCCGTCATCCCAGTGTTGGGGTTTAGCTCCTCATGTTATTCACGTGCTCAAAGTAAGTGTTCATAGCTCAAAAGGGTGAAAAACAAGAGAAAACTACTAAAGCAAATGACTTTGTAGGAATCGTGATATAATTGTTACGTAAGTCACACTCTGAGAGGAACCCTAATTCAATCATTGCGAATTCGATTAATTGTTGGAAAAATTGTTACTGTAACCGTTACAAATTGATTAAATTTGAAACTAAAGGCCACGGATTCTGCGACTTTCCTTAAGTGATGTTGTGTGTTCTTCTTCTTCCTCGTGCTCGTGAATTGTGAAATCGTCTCGCAACTCCTAAACTTCTCTGCAACTACCCCCTAAGGTCTCGACCTCCCCTGGAACTCGACTACCAACCTATATATATCCACCACGGCCGATTATAACTCGATAAATCTTTCTTTTCTTCACATGGAAGTCTCGGATTTTTCTTCCTCCACAGTCACGAGAAAAACTCACTTTTAGCTTCTTTACGCGTCTCCTCGTCAATCCAGCCGTCCAAACTCTCTCTCAGGATTGAATCAAATCTCACAAGAGATTCTTTCCTTTTCTTCACGTATCTTTCCATAAAATATCAAAATATCCAAGAATATATGGAACTCCTGTTTTGCTTGACCTGAGAATTAAACCCTCTTTTTACGAATCCAAGTGACATATATTTCTGTTTTATAAAAACAGTATATACCATACCAAATCGGTCGAAAGTCCGATCAAATTTCCTCCTCTCACCAAATAAGGATGCCCGTGAAACTCCACACTTCTGTTTCCTTCTTCCGGCTTATCTGGCCCAATTCGTTTGATCCAACCATTTGTATCCACCCTGTTAAGCTCTAATAAGTCCAGCCCACCAAAATTCAGATATTGAATCTCCTTGAATCCTCCAAAATGCGAACCCTAATATGTCTCGCCTTGCCATAGTTTCCCGCCAAAAAGCTTCATTTGAATTGTGAAGGAGCTGGTCGCCCCCTAACCATAGTAATGTGAATAGCAACCTCGCTGGGGGTGTCCTGGGGGTGCCCCTTAGTAATTTGGGTACCCCTTATCCATAGCGAGAGTCCGAATAGTAGGTGTCCTCCGGGCGCTTTTACCAACTTTTCGAGCCGATTTTTCCAAAAATGTTTATTGGCCAAAAATACCTACACACGCATAAAATACCAAAATTAGCGCAAAATCGAGTACTAACATTACAGAAAATTGAGACTAATATAGACACATAAATGCGTCTATCAACGGCTCCACCGGAAACAACAAAAAGATGAAGTTTGCCTGGCTCTTAGGATAGTTTGCTAGAAATGCAAACTTGGGTATTTATAGACCAAGGATGTTTGGACACCAAGGAATTTCCAAAACCGAAATATTCTTAAGATATGCAATATAAATGCCCAAATCGGTTTTCATAATTCCTAGAAATGCTTTTTCCAATATTGACCGAAATCTCACTAGAAAATCTCCAATTAGTAAATGCACATTACCAATTTTTTATTTTCCAGAGATATGCATTTAATTATTGGTAATTAAAAGCATATAAAATTAATTACCCTTAATTAAAAGATTCTTAATTTATTTCGGTCCGGGATCTCCTTGAGTTATTAAGGAATATCCTTGAACAATAAAAGATAAGAGTTACTGAACATGTTCAAAGTATGTCGACATCTTTTTCTTTGTAAATCCTTTTTCATATTTACAATCTTGGAATCGATTATACCACACTTCCAAACAAGTTTAGAATTTGTTCATCTGTATTCCAAGAACAACTATGTGATTGATCAAATATCAAATCACTAATCATGGGTTTACGGTTCTACCAAACACAAGGAACGATTCTACCTTAATATGGTTAATGGGACCGGTTACATCAATTACCAGGATCGGTTACATCAATTACCAGGACAGGTTACCATATTCTCATGGAATTACTTGTGATCGGTTACACAAGTCACTAGGATCGGTTACACCAATTACTGGGACCGGTTACGCCAATTACAAGGATCGATTACACAACTCTTTTGTGATCGGTCATATCAATTACTAGGATCGGTTACACCAATTACAAATATCGATCATACCATCTTAGGTGATTACTTAGGATCGGTTACACTAATAAAAGTCATACCAATACATAAGTCAGGTATTGTGATTAGTTTTACCAAGATACATAACAAGTTATGATCGTTTCTACTAATTCGTACATATTGGTAATCCAAAGATATGCAATGAATAACAATACCAATAAGCCTAGCGATTTCCCTTTCGATTCATAAAACAAGTTCATAAATGTTTTTCCTTTAAACAAATGTAAACATTGTTTCCTAGGATGAAATATTCACCTTTACCCATACACATAATCACAATAGCATTCATACGATTATGTCAATGTCTTATATACGAAGTTCAAAAGATAAGTGTTATACTTTTTATTCTAATTCCTTAACACTATGATCATGTGATCATGTCTCACTACTAGAGTATAATCATTCACAGCTTCGCAGTTATGTTTTCAATATAGCACGACTTGAAAGATAGGTTAGGAACGAAACAGTTCAAGTCAAAATATTACTAACCCCAAGAGGAAGGATGATGTCGTCGTTGTAGCTTGTTACTTCTTCACATTCTTCAAGTCTTCGAGTAATACTTGTATGTCTCATAATCCTAATATTTCTAGTCTAACCTATACGAAGTTGTCTCTAGTTACATAATCAAGCGACTCTTTAATTTGAGTTTTGATTCACTAAAATATGACAACCAAACTTGACATACCAACGCTTGGTGGGTTCAACCGAGCTATGCTCTAACACATAAGAAGTGTTGATACTTACATCATGTCTCTGACACCTTGTAAATTCCGTGACTAAAACTAAGTCCAGAATCTCGCAGTGCCATCATCGTAGGTCCAGATTTTTCTTTCTCAAATAAGAATAACTAAAACTTTGAAAAATCTCAAACACATACTAAAGTATATAAATAGTATTTTATAGTATACGCGTGTATAAATATGAACATAGCCCCCGGATAAATGACCACGATTAATTCATTCCATTCAACCCTTCAGAAAAAATTGTCTCCTTTTCCATACTATTTTTTTTATCTTATTTTGTCTCCCTAAGAGCAGAGATAAGAAAATGAGAATCCTCACGATTTCACGATCTAAACATCAATATAAATCCCATCTTTCTACATTTGGAGAAGTATGGTTCGAAGATCCATGAAAAATATAAAAGATCGCAACAACACTATATGATTATCAAAATGATTCAAGATAGGTTGATTACTGGTCTAACATACTCAATCCTCCTTATATGGCTTCTCATTTTGATATTGTTGTTGATCACTAGAAAAAAAAAGTTTTATTAGCCATATATATATTTGATTTTCTAGTTAAATCTACCCCAGTTTTTTGGTGCCATTTAATTGTTGCCGACTAATTCAAGCCTACTTATTTGTTATACTGGATCATGATTTTGTTGCGTTTGAGTTGAATTTTAGAGGAATTGATTTATTGATTTATTTTTGTTTTATGATTTAAGATTGAAACCCGTTAATTTCGTCTAGGTTTTTTCGATTCGTAATTCATTAATGCGGGTTTTAAATTAATCATAATTATGTGAAATTGGGGATCAGTTTACCTGAATTTCATTTGGTTAGTGATTTTGGTATGGTAGTGGTAAGTGTTGCTGCCTATGGTGGATGTTAGTGGTTGTGGTGGTAGAGATGGGTGGAAAATATAAAGATGGTATCCACCAATCATGAATCTTTTCGTCCTTATTAGAGAATGAGCTTGTTTCACTTAATTATACACGTAATCAAAACACAAAATTGGTTAAAAAGACCAAAATCAATAATTCCTGGGTGAAAAAGACATTTAGATTTTGATACTGTTTAAAAAAGACATTTTCAAATTCGTTTTCTTATTTTTAATTTACATCAGGATGCATCCAGTTTCATCCTCGCTATTTTTTAAGTTTAAGCCAGGATGAATCCAGTTTCATCCTTGCTATTTTTTTGTGTCCATTTCACCCATAATAATTTTTACTCGTCCATTTGAACCATGTTTTAATTTTTTTTGGACAAATGACCCATTTTCCATAATCAAAATGGCTAGATTTAGACAGAAATGTTTGTGATTCATTGAATCACTTTTATTTTTTTAGTGCAAGCTTAATAAATTTCAAATTGAATGAGATTTTAATCCGCTATCGACAACCTACAACAAACATATATCCTATCATCATATCGATTCTCGAGTTACAACTTAGAGGGTGTAAAATATGAGGGCAAAATACAATAACAGAGTTGTCAGTGCAAAGGGAGGGGAGGAGGAAAACAATGGTGCTGGAAAGGGTGTAAACGTTGCATCAGTCTGTCTCTAATCACTAAACTAAACCACATGGAATCGCACATACTTTAAAAAAAGTGACGTGCTAATAGTTGTTAATGTCGTTAACAAATTAATAGTTTTCTAGTATTTTCTTATATAACTATTAGGCTAGTGGATTGACTTGACAGTCAATAAGGGATTCAGGTACCCGCCTTATAGTTTTCAAAATCTTGTGTACCAAACCAATGTGTTGGCAATTTTACCATGTACCAAACGTAAAATTTCCCTTCATAGATCAAATAAGAGCGAGTTGTACGAACTCTGTGCATTATATTTGGAATTGTACTATTCACCTATATATTGTTTATAATCATTATGTTGCGGTTTTCAACCAAATAACATTTTTTAAAATAACCGGTCACAAATCTATTTGTCTTGGGAGCGAATGCCTCATATCTTGCGATTGATAGATTGCGGAAGAAAGACAACAATGAGGAAAGGGTCTCCTGATGACAAATTAATGTACATTTTATCGTTTGAGATTCTTTTCTATTTCAGTTGTGAATAGACTTCATAAAGCTTCTTCACTTTGATTATTTTCTCAACTTTGATTTGATTTGATTTGTTTTTGTAACTTTGGATGGAATAGTGAGTGCATAAAACACATAAGTTTTTGTTTTGGAAATACTTTTCCTCCTTGTCATGGGTGATGATGACCGTGATAATTACCCATGCTGAGATTACTAAGTCTAATTTTGTGATTTCTCTTCTTTTTAATAGTTGTTCTTTTCTTTATATATCTCATTGCATGATTATTCTTCTTGTTTTTGGTCAAAAGTTTCACCATTTTTTTTGTTGGCCGCAGAGATATAAAACATAAGGAATGAATAATATAAACAAGAAAAAAGAAAATCCAAAACAGAGCAACAGGGAGGAAACGAGATTATTTGGGTATGTGAGGATTATAATTCGACTTATAATATTATTTGAAATGTCTTAACTGCAGCGCCATGGACATAGTTAGAAGCCTAATTACATTACTTAGACCAAGCATTTCTGATGTTGAATGATCCTGTAGGTTTTCTGATGTTAAATGGTTGTATAGATATGTTTTAACCCCTTAATTGTGCATTAATATTGGCTTATTACAAAATATGCCTCTTGCGTTAAAAACGCATCATAAAGTGTAACATTTCTTTGAATTTAGTAAAAAAAAATGTGAAACAATGAATACTGGTTGTTCCGTGCGTTTGTAAATAAATATCAAAGGAGCATGGAAACTAATTGTTGTGTACATATGTTTGTTTCTTGGTAATAAATATCAAAGCCAAAACTTATTTGATTTTTGTTATCGGTTACGAGTCTTATGACTACCATCTAACCCACGTTAACTACCCTTTAATTACGTGGAGGGATTAGAGCAGAAGATTATTATTAGTAGGATGGAGTAGGAAATTTGGTTGCGTGCGTCATATGCTAGGAGCATAGGATAGCAACATGGTCTAGGGTCTTGAACGCAACAAAATATTTAGGATATGAAGACAAAATATTTCTTATATTCTTATTTACTGGCAAAATCACACTTGCGTGATGCACCTGCTGAATTACCTCCACGGTACAAAACCTATAGAAACATAAGGGTGACAAACTAAATTACTTTTGTGGGGATGTTCACCTTCGTAAGCAGCACAATATATGCACCCATGCACCAATTAAAAGACTACCAACTAATTTTCACCAATATATCTTTGATTCTGCACTACAAATGTTCCTTAATATGTAACATCAAAATTTGCAATCGGTCCAGTACTTACGTTCCATTTTCGCATATACAATCAAAAGGTAAGACGTTTGGTTGTTTGATGTAAACTAATAGTTATCAGTTTCTAACGTTAATTTTTTTTCTTACAAAAATAATAATAAAACAAAAATACACTAACTCTTCGCTCTACACTAATCCCTAAATAAATAATTAGATTGTTCTTCATTTTACTCTAAGCTATTCGTTGACTTGTCGCTTTGAAAAACAATTTCAATTGGCAAACACCCGAACCAAGTTATAAAATTCTGATTAAACAAAATAAACAAGGCCATCTGCAGGAGAACCATATATTCAAGTTGGTTCTAGAGATGTTGTTGTAAAAGAAGTTTCCCCCATCCAAATATTGTTAGCATTGATTTATGCATATTTTGGTGTTTATGGTGTTGTCCCCATTATATATGGTATCCTAGCAAAACATATATGCGATTCCAGTGCCGTTTTATTCGAAAGTTTTCAATCATGTGTATATTATAAAATCATTAGACGATTGCTTTATTGTTGGAAGAACCTGTAATTTTACCTGGATATATCCAAAGGTCAAGGCTAAATTATTGTGTTAAACAAACTCTTAGTACATATGATGTGAATATCTAAACAGAATCTTCCTAGTCATACTTTTAATACATATGAGAATATGACCGCATAAAAACCAACAAGAAACTTAGATCTTAGCCATCATTTTACAACTAGGCACTTCCAAATATTATAAGCATTCTGACATCTTTCTAGATGTGCTTCCCTTTTTGTTTTCAGCTATTGAATTACATTTTGCTTTAGCCAAATTTCGATATAGCTATAGTTGTATCTCTTTATCGCGCTAGTTCGATTAGTCAAGGACTTCAAAGGAGACCAGGGAGCTTGTCCTTGATAAATAGTTTTGCATCGAAGCAAAAAATAACTTAATAGAGAACCAACTTATAAAACACATACAAATCAACTACATATGTTAGTTAAATATCTCCAGACCATAATGATTTTTCAAATCGGAAATCAGCTGATCCACATTAGCTAATCCAAAGGTAGTTCTAAATGCAATGGATATTACAAAGACTTTGACCGGTACACTTTTTCAGGGAAAGACATATCCATTATTACAACAAAACTAAGTAATGATGTAATATCCGTTCCAATTTCAAGGTTATTTTTGTCATTTAACGCATAAGGGTAATTTTGTTATTTCATAAAATGCTATTGTAGTAACCTGTTGTTTTATTTTCTTTGATAATCGTTAGAGTAGTTAGTAAACTTTAGATTTTTCTGATGGGCCTATTAAATGTTCATCACTTCTTTCTTTAATGGGCCTAACATATAATGAACTAAAAATTTAATCCACATGGGCCTACCAAGTAGTGTCCATTTAGTTAGACAGAAGATCGGTTTCCTCTAGGTTTTTAGTATATAATGCTTTTGATTCCGTATCATCAAAGGAAAAAAAAAGAAAAAAAGAAAGATAACCTAGCCGCAACTCTTTCTCAAACTTCCTTCTATTCAAGTGCAAGCCGTGAGTGATGCATAAATATCAATTAAAAACGGTAGCTAAAGTTTGATTTGTTATTGAAGGCTCAATTTCGGTGATACAGTTATTTGTTATATTTTTGGATTTGCGATTTGAGGTAGGCGCAACACAAACTAAATCTTGTTTTATTTGAGTTTAAATTGTTTAAATTCACAATTATTGGTTTTAATTATTATGGTGACGTGTGATTGATGGTATTGTATTTGTTGATTTCATGATGATGTTGAAGTTGTGTGATGTATGTAGATGTTTGATAAATTATGGTCCTTGGGAATTGATGGTTGCTTCCCAAAAGACTTGCCTTTTGTGGTCTGAGATATCCTTGGGAGTTGAAGGTTGCCTCCCTAAAACAACATGGGGCTCATTAGGAGTTGATGGTTGCCTCCTATTTGATTGCTAAACCCATGGGCTCCTGGGGCGAGCGGATTGATTGAATTTATTGTTGTTTATGGATGTGGTGTTTCCATATGTTTGCGGTGTTGTTAATCATGCTAGATATTTTTAAAAGGATTGAAAATTATTGTGAAAAACGTTTTGTTGCTTCTTTTCCTACTGGGTGTCACAACTCACGTCGTTTCATGACGAAAAATTCCAGATTTTATGGCACCACAAGGAGCTAATGGCGGAAAAGAATAGAGATCGGTTTTGGTGCTTTAATTAGTAGTTTGCATAGGATTTTTGGTCGAAAAATTGTAATAAAATATCATCAAACTCTTTCAGATAGTTTAATGAGTATTTATTGATCATTAATACTTTAGAGATTATTGGGTTAATGTATAACCAATGAAACAATGCTTTGTTTAGAAAATTCTATTTGATTGAACAATGAAAATTTCTGAGTCATGTCAGTTTGACTGTTAATGATAATTATTCTATAACATATATATGTCTGAATATTTTATAGTATGTGTAAAACTCACAGTAAATGAAATGGTTAAAATATTACTCCCTCCGTTCCATTTTAGATGATGTTTTAGGGTTATTTTTTTGTTCCATAATACTTGAAAGTTTTCATATTTTTCCACAAAACTACCAATAATATCCTTACATTTTGTCTTGGAACTATAAGTTTATTTTTAAATGCACTAATAGCATTTAATGTTTGAAGACTTTTCTCAAGGGTATAGATGGAAAATCTTCATATCTCTCTCCATTTCTTAATCTGCGTGAAAACTCCAAAAACGTCATCTAAAATGGAATGGAGGGAGTAGAATTTTCTTGAGTTCCAGAAGTATTTTTAAAACAATTGTTTCTCACTGTAAGAAATTCAGACGTTTTCTGACAGATTCAACTATATTGAAGTATTCTTGTTTTAATTTTTTTTATGGCATGGTTTAGGCTTTGGTGTCTTCTGTAAACTAGAAGATATTTCTTTTTCCTTTTTAAAATGGTAAACTAAACCTGATTTTGAATTGTGAGTGATTTTATACAATTTTTATAAATTGGACTATCTCTGTTTTTCTTTTCTGCAGTTCTGGTCAACTACGCGTTTGACTGTGGTCAAAAGGTCTTTAAGATAAACTAAAAATTATAGGAAATTTTTTAATTGAACTATGTTCAGTTAGGATTCATAATATATAATCATAATAATTTTTGGATTTGATTTGTGCTCAGTAAAATTCTTGGAGTGAACTAATGTATGTTTCTGTCTTACGTTTGTTCCACAAAAACGTCACTCTTTTGGATTGAATCTGAAATGTTTAACAGTGAAATTAATTTTTATGCTAAACTAGAATTTTCTAGGATTCACGTGGATTAAAAATCATGTCAAAGTAACGGTTAGATCTTTCTGAAAGAATTTTTATGTATCCGCTGCGATAGAAGTTCTGAATTGAACATAAATTAATTAAGCCCAAATAAATTATTTAATGAGCTTGGGCTGTGTACCCGGGCTTCGGATATGGTATCCAAGTAGCACTTCGGGTTTTCGGGCATGGGATTCGGGCAGGATCCGGACCCGAAAATCGGGGTGTTACAGTTTGGTATCAGAGCAGCAATTAGATCCTTTCGGAGCTAGTTGTTGCGCAAACAATAATAGTAAATGCTAATTGTGTTTCAATAAAATTAGTTTTGTGTTTTCCATTTTAGCTTGATTTTTTTTTTGTCACTGCGTTACTTTAAATTTAGGGACTAAATTTCTTGAAGTGTGTGAGGTTGTAATATCCGTTCCAATTTCAAGGGTATTTTTGTCATTTAACGCATAAGGGTAATTTTGTCATTTCATAAAATGCTATTATAGTAACCTGTTGTTTTATTTTCTTTGATAATTTGTTAGAGTAGTTAGTAAACTTTAGATTTTTCTGATGGGCCTATTAAATGTTCATCACTTCTTTCTTTAATGGGCCTAACATATAATGAACTAGATCACCGTGGACCCATCTATCTCCACACCCGATCGGCCAAGGTATACCATGCCTGGTTGTTCCAATTCGCACGCCCAAACTAGCGTGGTCACACCTCCCAATCACGAACTGATCTCGACCACTCAACTTTGACGGACAAATTGAGTGGCTTAGATCACGTTTCCATAGGACAGTAAGGTATAGGCGTGAATACCAGCCTACCATCTACACGCCGAACCAATCGGCCGGGACCAACCAAGCTAGGTCGTCTTGAAACGCGTGCCCGAAGTTGGCATGACGCGTGGCATTTGCGGCACCAAACTTCTGTTGTAAATCAATCCTGACCGCTCCTCTTTGTCGGACAAATTGAGCGGTCCAGATCACACTTTCACGGGACAATGAGGTATGGGCATGTATACCGGCATGCCTTCTACACGCATGCCCGATCGACCATGCCAAAATCGTATCCCAAGCTTGGATTCGACCAAGCTGAAAAGTGGTGCTTGCGCACCTCTTCTAAAACCAATTCCACTAACGGTCGCGAGATGAGTGTCTTAAAAATCATCTCGTCCGTCCAACTTCACCGGCTTGGTTATACAGCCAGTCGGGAGTTAATTGGTCGGTGAGGCGTCATGGTGATCACCACCGTCACTCTACCACACCATGTGGTCGGCCAAGGAGGACTTGCTTGCGTAACCTCCAAACTATCACATGAAGTAGGATGGACATGAGGCTATTTTGAGACGCTCAAACAACGATGCTTCATACATCTTTGAATATACTCGATGCGCACTACACATAGAATACACACGATACTTCACAAGTATCGACTTCCTAAATAACTTAGTTATTTAATCTAGCATTACATGCTAGTTTCTATGGGTCCCACGATCCACACACTCGAGACATCAATCATGTCACAAGGCGGGGGATTGGTGCGGTGGTTTTACTACGTGCGGCGCTGACAACGCGCCATCACAAGAACGTGTCAAGAAGTCATGGACGGTTAGTGATGATTGGAGAAGTGGGCAAGACTGATCGTGTGACACTAACACACAACTCCACTACTCCATCACTTCACTTTCTCCACTTCCCACGAGATACGAGGGTTAGGCTTAAAGACTTGTATAAATAGGTTCTCCTCCCTATTTTCCAAACAGAGACAAGGCCAGACAAGACAACAGAGGCAAGTGTTGATACAATCGTATTCAAACACCGAAACTGATAGCTTACATCCTGCAAGCTAGTTCAGCTTTTTGATACAAGTCATACACAGCCAACACCTTCACAATCTCAACACCTTCTTCGCTTCCCTCCCTAAGATCAACCCCATCTCCTTCACTTTCAAGACCGAAGCAAGTCCGGAACGGCCATTTCTTGGTTTAGGCCAAGATTGTACAGATTGATTTCTCGAATCACAAGCACTCCCGTGCAGTGCATTTGTTTAGGGTTTAGATTCATTTCTCATCCACACCCCAAATTACCAAAACCGGCAGAAATGGTTTTCACTCATAAACAATTGGCGACCACAGTGGGAGGTTAATCTCTCGGTTATAAAGTCAATTTCTTCAATACCATCCAATCAATTTCTAGATGGTTGGTCTTAGGGCCGCCTCGACAGTCTCAAATCCTGATGGTTCCTCCAACGGAGATACCCCTCCTCCTAACGGCGTATCTGACGGCATGATCAGGAGATTTCCAACATTAAGCGAACTAGCACGGGTACATGAGATTCACACGAAGCGGTAAACGGCATAGTTGATCTCCTCATCAAGATGACATCAGAGATGAGCGTTCCGGAGACCTCTACACCGGGGGCTAGTTCCCCTCAGATCAACATCTTTACTACGAACCAGAGACCAGTGGATCAGGAAGCGGCATCTCTAGTGGAAAGCTTGTGTGAACTATTGCACCTCTCGAAGAATCAACGACAGAGACGTTTGCTGCAATTAATAAAATAGCTCTGGACGTACACCTGACTCCTTCACGTCCGCAAGTCCTAACTGCATCGGAAACATCTGTAAATAATGTTACATTTACAAACGACGACATGATGGCAGAGGAATGTCACAACCGGGCCCTACATGTTACCGCACGTATCAAGGGTTCAGGGTTCAGGAGGGCCCTCATCGACACAGGAGCATCTTCGAATGTGATTACTCTCAAGACTCTCAGGACAACAAAGGTTAGCCCATGCAAGATTGTACGTCAGCCCACCACAATGACGGACTTGAAGGAAACTGACCAAAGACATACGGGTATGTCAATCTGAATTTATCAGTAGGACCCGTTCAATCAAAAGTGAAATTTGAAGTCATAGAAAAGGAACCGGACTACCATATGATACTAGGGAGACCGTGGCTTCATGACAATAAGGTCATCCCTTCAACATATCACCAGTGCCTGAAGACCATGCTAAATGAGGAAGTCATCCGTATTCCTGCATCATTGTCTCCGTACGCACCAATATGCGGAGTGTAACTGTTCGAGCCAAAAGAAACTCCGCAGGAAGGTCGAGACAAAGTCCCGTGCACCCCACTACCCACATGGGCTTCAAATCGGGGAAGAAGACCGACTTGCATCACTCGGGGTATAAGCACTACAACACACCTTTTCTGACGAGGCGTCCATCTTTATCTGGTGAAGCTTCAACCCATGCTCACACCAAAAGGGAACGCACTTTCGAGGAAAACCGTGATCAGAAGGGGAAGACAATATACCTACGTCGCTGTTAGCAATTAACAGGAGAGACTGGCACCCAGTCTCTATGCCCAATTTAATGCTTCAAGAACGACGAAACACAAGAGGAGGTATTGGACACCCCGCGACAGCTACAAGATGGCACCAACTCCACAACTGACGAGCTCGAGACTGTTAACATCGGGAATGAAGAATCTCTCTATCAGTTCGACTCTATCCGTGGATGAACGTGCGAGTCTTGTCCAACTACTCAAGGAGTACCAAGATGTGTTTGCCTGGACATACGAGGAAATTCCTGGGCTAGACGAAAAATTTGTCACCCATCACCTACATGTCATACCTGGATCCAAGCCAATCAAGCAATCTCCGAGGCAATTCAGACACGAAGTGGAAGAACAAATCAAGAACGAAATTCATAAGTTTCTAGCTGCTGGCTTCATCAGATCTATTCATCATCCGACCTGGCTAGCTAATGTGGTCCCAGTAAAGAAGAAAACGGACAGATTCGGTCTTTGCGTGGATTTCGAGACTTGAACAAGTGCTTTGCCCCAGGGACGACTTTCCTGCTCTAACATCGACATGTTAGTATACGCCACCATCGGACACGGCATGTTCTCCTTCATGGATGGTTACAGCGACTACAATCGGATAAGGATGTATGAGCACGATACAAGTAAGATAGCCTTCCGAACCCCTCTTGGCAATTTTTACTATCTTTGTTATACCATTCGGTTTAAAGAACGCCCACGCAACGTATCAACGTGCTATGACGGAAATCTTCCACGACATGATGCATAAACAAGTAGAAGACTATGTAGATGATATCGTGGTCAAGTCAAGGGCTCGAGCGAGATCACACCAACGTCTTACGGCAAGTGTTTGAGAGGTGTCGAGAATACAAGTTGAAGATGAATCCTTTGAAATGCGCTTTTGGTGTCTCTTCGGGTAAATTTACGATTCCAAGTGATGCGGAAGGAATCAAGGTAGACCCATCAAGACTCGAGGCTATCCTCACAATGCCGCCTCCACGAACTGTGAAGGATCTCCAGAGTTTCATGGGCAAAGTGAACTACATTCGACATTTTATACCTGGTCTAGCCCAACTTACCGCCTCATTCACCCCCTTGCTGAAGAAAGGAACCAGCTTCGTTTGGACCGCAACCCAGCAGGAAGCTTTTCAAAAGATTCAACGAATACTGTCATCTCCAGCCATCATGAAGTCTCCTGTACAAGGGAAGTCGATGTGTCTCTACACTGCCTTCAGTGACACCGCCGAAGGGGCTCTACTCGCTCAGAAAGACAACGAGGGAATCGAACGTCCCATATACTATTTCATCCGAATATTAAGAGATGCTGAACTCAGATATCCCAAAGCGGAGAAATCATGTTTAGCTTTGATCCATTCCATTCAGAAGTTTAGGCATTACCTATTATCCAACAAGGTGATACTCGTGTCTAAATATGATCTTGCAATGTTTTTAATTTCAAAGCCGGTCTTGACGGGAAGGACTGGCTTCTCTAAATGTCAGAGCTGGACATAACATATCACCTAGAGCTATCAAGGGTCAAGCAGTCGCAGACTTACTAGAAGCATTCCCTGGAGAAGGCACTACAGTGATCGTTGTCGTAGGCGTCAAAAATAAATTACACTTTCTTACTACTCAAAATATATAATGAAGCAAGGGCAAGAAAGGATCGTTCCCACAGAGAGGTCTTGGTTGTCAAATTGTTTCGGTTCCCTATAAATAACACCGGGGGTTTTGTGATTTTTATATAATAAACTAAATAAAAGCAAACAATAAAGGTAAACAAATCAAATCAAGGATGAGAAAGTATTGGTCATGGATTTCGTCTTCAATCACAAACATGTTTTCAACATAATAACTAGAATTGATATTTTAATCTCAACTTTTATCAAAGTCCCTAGAATACCTTGATCGCAAGAATATCCCGCTAATCTCCTCTTGTCATCAACAAACACATTAAAAGATGCGAATATGAATTCTATCTAAAAGAACAACCCAACGTGTAAAAGCACTAATCAAGTTTAATTCCCTAGATGCAATAGGTTCTACGAAATCAGGCCAATCAAAGCAATCGAACGTGTAAAAGCACTAATCCGATTTAACAAAGGTTATGGTTCACATATGATCATAAGAATATATCACTACAAACTATAATCATATTTATGCTACTTCAAATCAGAATTATCACTTTTCGTATAACAACCCTAATCTAGCAATAAAGATGAAAGCAAACTCAATCGATTCGCGACTCGACTAAACAAGCATTCAAATCATGTAACAATATTAATGGTGAATCATAAACGATAATATGAGAGAAAACTAATTTATTGCACAAAAATTCATGTTTGGAAATCCAACTAATTCATAACCAAAAGAAAATTCTAGCTCATATTCATGGAGTTCATAACAAGAAGAAAGAGAAAAGACTCATGTTTCTAAACCCTAGAAAACAAAGTAGAGGCCAAAGATAGAAAAAGATATCCCCCGATTGGGTAAAAGTCTTCTCTTTTTATATGTTTCTCCATTTCCATAAAGGATACTCCTTCCAATATTAGGTCTTCTCAAAACCCATCTCCAAGTGGTCCACCAAGCCCATGTGTGAGAAAAAACCCATGTAAAATTATGTCCAAAATCCGTCGCCGGAAAACTGGTATTGTGGTCGGAACTTGGCCGGAAAAGTCGCCGGCAGACATCTCAGGTGACCGGCAAAGTCCACCCGTCACCGGGTCAACTCGGTCGGGTCAACCGAGTCGGGACGATTCATCGAGTCAACTCGGTAATCGAGGCCAAGTTAAGGTGATTCAGTAGAGTTAAGATGAGTCGGTCTAATCGGCATAGGCCTAGGCCATCTTGCATGAGCCATAGTTTTGTTGCACCAAGATGGTGCTTTGACCTTGTTTGTCATCCGGCCATAATGGCTAAGCATCTTATAACTCGGCACTGCAATCTTACAACGTCAACTCCACTGCAATACCCATTTCAATTTCTTGCTCCACCAAATCCATCTTCTTTGTACTATTAACTTTAGTGCAACTTTGAGCTTCTTGGCGGCATCAATCGAAACTTTCACAAGACCACACTTTGCAATAAACATACTACCACCTCGATGCTTAGAACAACGGACCACAACACCAAGGCTATGTTCTTGCATCTCAACACAGCACCACCGGTCATCGTAAACCCCCTCGGTTCAAGGTAACGACTCTAGCATTGCTCTTTCATACCCCGCAATTCAGCTACCGATAGCTCAGCCATCCATTCAATCACACAACACAACTTAACTCACACCAGCCAATTCACATTGCGACTCAGCTCAATTGCTCATCCCCAGTACACTAATCATGAACTTCACTACAGCCGAATTGCCATCAGCGGCATCACTAAGCTAAAAAAAATATCTCCACTGTCACCTGCTACCCTTCAGCTCAACAAAACCACCTACAATTCCATGTTCTCGCCATCGACAATAGCTTCAGTTCCACCCTGCTTCCATTGACCCTCGCAGCTAAATTCAAGTTTCACAATCTCCGCATCTCTCCCTGGCTCAACACGAACAACATCAACTCGCTGCATCACCTCAATTCCACTAACCCATTAACTCAATCAATCTCTGCAGTTAATATACATACACAATCCATCCTTGCCTTGCAATCCAACTCCAGGCAATAGTGCCACATGCAAAGTATTCTGCACTTCATCTTCATCCCTATCCTAGCATTCATCTATAATCCTGCACAATTCCATTACCACACAGCAGCATCACCTGTTCTTCTCAAAGTCACCAACAGACTCCAACCCTGTAATCTCATGGCTAGCTGTACTTCCAGTTCGTGCCTTCTCTGACCATCCCTAGCCATTGCATCTCCTTCTTGACCACTATCTCAGCAAATCCCAAACCATTCTCTGAATCTGAAACAAATTGCAGCTTCCATTCAATCATCTCAATTCCAGTTTCTTCAAATTGCTACCAAGACCACATTCTGTGCCTCGAGTCTCTAGCCATTGCTTTGCCTGCATTTCCTGCATTCCGCAGCTTCAATCTTCGCTTCTGCCAGCACCAGGCACAAACCCATAATACCCATTTCTGAGATTCATCACCATCATCTTCTGCTCTAACATCAGCTGCTTCTTCACCTGAGTCCATCTGACCAGCTCAATCCCATCCAAGCTGCAGGTCTCGACTCCCACCGGAACCAAGCCATCGCCAACTCCTGCTGCAATGTAAACTACAACAAACCCTTAAATCACCAACACTCCACTCGAGTTCCATCATCAATACCTCCATTGAGACAACGGCTACGAAACTCCATTGAGACAACATCATTATCGACCCGGGATCGGCCACGGACAAATCCTCCCGAACCGCACCATTTCTTCCTCAATTTACGAAATTCAATCTTAAGAACCCTAAATCCACCACCAGATGTATTCCTTCTTTGATTCTTTCAATTTCTCACAAGCCCAGGGATTCAATTCAAACCCTTATTATCCTACTAGTTCTCTGAATTCTTGAGAACCCCAGATTTAATTGACATCATATCATTCACCATTAACCCTAAACTGATTCGAGCTCAACAACAACAACGTCTTCTCGATTCACGTTAGCAGCAACTTCTTCTCAGATCGACAGTATCACCGTTTCTTCAGTTGTAAAAGATTTGAAACTCAAATCCCTTGAATCTCCTTCGCATCTCTTAATTTCAAGTTTCACTTTAACATCAGCAAACCCCCGAACTTCACAGCAACAGAGCCTTCATTCATCTTATGAGAACAACCATCGTCGATCCATGGTTCGTCATCTCTTCTCTGATTCTGCTTCTCTATCTCTCTCAACGATAACAGCAGCCATTTTCTCACCTCTCCCAAATTCATCTCGGATGAAACCAATGATAGGATAGACTCGAATTTCGGGTCTTGTGTAGGAATAACTGTGGATATATGCACCCTCTGAAGTGATAAGGGATACCCTGAATGACAACCCCTTAACCTTGGCTCCACTATGTTTAGTACTCCTCCAAATAGAGTTGCCCCTTAAGCTTGACTGGGCTCCAGATAGTGTTCGTCCATGAAATGATAATTTTGCCCTTTTTACTCCAATTGGGTGATTTCTCCATCTTTTCGTCCGTGCGACTCCAGAGTACCTAATAACTCAAAAACACGCGTAAAATACATAATTTACTAGAAAAGTAGCAAAGAAAGCATAACCGATAGATAATAAATAGGGTGTATTCTACACCCTATCATACGGGGCTACACGAGGATCTTCCCTGAGAATTTCCGGACATCTCGCATTTTGAATTTTTTTTTTTTTACTAAAAGAGGAATCCCTCATTACAAATAGATGTTCGATCTCGATATCCCACAATTCGGGTTATAAGCATTCATTTCAACATCTTTCCAAATTTGATTATTTAGGTAATTAGATAAAGTTGTTAGGTTATAGTCAACCCATTTGTTTTTAATTTCATACTTCTTGCAAAAAGTAGATAATTTAACAGCCCATATTACATCAATTCTACTAACCAGAGTAAAATTATGGACTAGGAAGTTGATATTAAATTTTGTTGTGTTTCCAAAGTCCTCACTTATCGAGTAGCGCTGACTTCGAGCCTTAGCATACATTCCCACCAGCAGCACCAGAGTTGGTTCTGAATCACTTATGAAGGAGATCCTGTGGCCACTCCAACATGTTGCCCATTGAAAAGCAGCTTCTGCTCCCGCTTTTTCTAGACAATCCATGTCTGTGCTATTGATGTAGAAGCCTCTTGCTTCCGTGACTGTACCTGTGTGATCAGTTAAAGTTAAGGCAATTCCAGCATACACTGAACTATCATCTATAGACAGAGCAATATGAATTTTCAAATCAAAGCTTCTTCCTATACCAATTTCAGGGTTCTTATTTATTTGGAGGACATTATCATTTCTGGAATTATAGTATAAATCTTCCATTATGCTATACCCTGGATTATTCACAGTATTGTAGCTATTGATAAAAGTGATTATATAGTTTGCGCTTAAAACACTATTCCGTGTTTTCTTTTTGAACACCACATCACACCTCACTTTCCAAATAGCCCAAATTATTGTCTTGCAGAGAACATGCCGTCTATACTTTGTAATCTCCCTATTTGGGTTTTCGAAGCAATTTGTTAACCAATCATGAAAGGTAGTCCATGTCTAAATTGAAGTGCATCCATACCTGAGTAGCGTAATTGCATTGTAGGAACAAGTGGAATAGATTTTCTTGGTTTGCATTGCACAGTTTACATTTGGTGTCTATGTCAGGTAAGATTGCTGCCACTCTCATACTATTCGGCAGAATAGAGTGAGCAGCTTTCCAAATGAAGATTTTAACTGCTGGTGTTGTTTTCATATTCCATATTCCATATCCTAATCCAATTAGTTTCGACATTATTATCACAGTTAAGATTATTGTACGAGATTTAACAAAAACATACCTTGTTTGTTTAGAGTCCATCTTGGAGTATCAATTTTTCCTTCTCTTGGTATTCTAATTTTCATTACTTTTTGCTACAAAGACGGTTGTCGAAGCATGTCGTTAGTTTATCATGGTCCCGTGTTTTGTGTTCTGTTATTAGGTCACTCACCTTACTTAGGCCTTCGAAGTGAAGTGAGAGTTTCTAGGCATTGGAGTTTTAGTTTCCTAATCCGTGAGATCGTTCCGGATATCAATGTTTCTACCATTTCCTAATTCCCAAAAGCAACATTTCTTAATTTGGTTTATGCCTGATAATAATCCCTTCCAAATCCAACTATCTATAGCTTTTGGTTTATCATTGGTGTGGAGAATGTCACAGTTCGGATAGTACTTGGCTTTTAAGATTTTAGCACATATAGAATCAGGATTTTGATTTAAATTCCATCCCATTCTAGCTATCATGGCTACATTGAACTTCCTAACATTCTTAATACCTAATCCTCCCTCTTTCAAAGATTTACAAATCGAGTTCCAATTTTTTAGACACACCCCTTTTTTCCCATTTTCATTAAGACCCTTGTCATTTTTTCCCCACCAAAAGTGTCTTTGGAGTTTAGTTATTTCATTACAGATCTTTATAGGGATTTTAAAGCAGTTCATTTGGTAAACATACACAGACGAAGTAATATTTTTTATCATGACTGTTTTCCCAGCATTGTTGAGATTTAAGCCATCCCAACCAGTCATCCTAGTTTTCAAATTTTCAAGAAGAGGTTGAAAGCAGGATAATTTCGATCTGTTAGTAAACAGGGGGGAACCTAAATACTTGTCAGTTAGGGGGATAGCATTTACTCCTAGAATATCTTTGATTCTCTTATGCAAATCCGTGTCAGTTTTCTTACTGAAGAAAACTCCGGATTTACTAAGATTAATTAGCTGGCCAGAGGCTAAGCTAAAATCTTTGAATAATTGCATCAGGTTATGGCAAGTTTTTTTGTTAGCAGCACAGAAGACAAGGCAGTCATCTGCGAATAACAGGTGGCTCAGGGAAGGAGCTTTGTGCACTAGTTTTATGCCTTTGATCTTTCCAGTATTTTCAGCATTCTGGATTGATCTAGACAGGGTTTCAATACAAAATAGAAAAAGGTATGGGGAAATTGGATCCCCCTGACGTAAGCCTCTGGAAGGTTTAAAGAAAGCGAAGCTGGGGGATCCATTAAGAAGGACAGATAAAGTAGTGGTAGAGACACATTGTTGAACTAAGTTACACCATTTGTTGTTAAATCCCATTTTTGCCATTACCTGATTTAAGAAATCCCATTCAACCCTATCGAAAGCCTTAGACATGTCAATTTTTAGACCCATAAAACCTTTCGTGGATTTTGAGTTTTTCATTTTGTGAATGATTTCGTGCGCTAGAGTTATGTTCTCAGCAATCTGCCTTCCAGGTATGAAGGCAGACTGATAAGGAGAGATCAGTTTACCTAGAAGGCTTTTCATACGACCAGCCATCAATTTTGAAATAAATTTGTAGCAAGTATTAGCTAAAGCTATAGGTCTAAATTCTACAGGAGAAGTAGGGTTCAGAGTTTTCGGGATTAACGTTATAAAGGAAGCATTCAACTCTTTTGAAATATAGCCAGTTTCGAAAAAACTTTGAACCATTTTAATCAAGTCAGTTCCCACAATTTCCCAATTTTGTTGGAAAAAAATTGGGGGAAAACCATCTGGTCCCGGACTCTTGTCTGGGTCCATTGAGAAAAGGATATTTTTTATCTCATTTTCAAGTGGCAGGGCACATAGCATATCATTATCAGTTTGTGTTACCCTAGTGGGGATGAGATTTATTAAGTTCTGATCTATATCGGGATTTACAGTTGTAGCAATTTTATGGAAATGGTTGGTTAAGCAATCAGAGATCTCTTTTTTAGTGTTGAGCCAAGTATTGTCTTCATTTCTTATCATGTCTATTCTGTTTCTTCTAAACCTTTGTTTCGCTTTTGTGTGGAAATATCTCGTGTTCCTATCTCCTAGAGCTAGGTTCTGGTCCCTACTCTTATCCTTCCAAAATTTTTCTTTAATAGCGTACCACTTAGCAAGTTCAGTTCTCAATCTAGCTATATCATTCGTCTTATTAGTGCAAATAGCAGTCGAATTAATTTGAAACAGCTGTTTCTTTATGTTATGAATGTTGCCGTTTATGTTTCCAAAGCTTTTCCTATTCCATAGTTTTAGAGTGTGTTTAACAGTACTAAGTTTTATGTTCACCTTATGGTCTGAGGAACCTTTAACATTTATATTCCAACTATCTTGGATCAAATTCTTACAATCAAGCATGCTTTAACCATTCACCAAAGAATTTGAAAGGGGTAGGGCCATCATCCCAGTTGTTATGCATATTAAGTTTTATAGGGACATGATCAGAGGCTAAGGGTCCTAGATGTTTTATGCTCGAGTTAGGATATTTTCTGTTCCATTTACCATTCACTAAGGCTCTATCCAGTCTCTGTTCAATATTATCATCCTCTTGTCTATTGTTGTTCCAGGTATAAGTGTATCCTGTAAATCCTAGGTCCATTAGGTTGCATTTGTTTATAAGATTGTTAAAAACTTTCGCCTCATTTTTCTTAAAAGCAAATCTACTTTTCTTTTCCTCCTCATGGAGAACAACATTTAAGTCGCCAATAACAATCCATGGTTTGTCTACATTTCCTGCCATTTGTTTTATAATGTTCCAGGATTTAATTTTCAGTTTTCTATAGGGGCTTCCTGATAGGTGTAGAATACACCGTATTTAATATCTAGTATTTATGCTTTCTTTGCTATTTTTCGTGTGAATTATGTATTTTATGTGTGCTTTTGAGTTATCAGATATGCTGGAGTCGCACGGAGGAAACGAGGAAGAAATTACCCAAATTAAGCCAAAGGGCGAAATTGTCATCTCACAGGCAAGTGATATACGGAGCTGACCCAAGGTTAAGGGGCAACTTTCTTTTGGAGAGGTATTAAATGATAGCCACCACATGTTATGGGGCGTCCATTGGGGTACCCCTTATCTGATGCAGAGGGGTGGCATTATCCAACCCTTTCATTACAACCCTAGGTCGATTCTCTTCTTCCCATTCATTTCATTCAATGCCTTTTTCACCTGAAACTAAGAATGAGAAGAGAGAAAAGCAGCAGTTGCTGCCATTGAATCGACCAATGATTAAGAAGACGAGATGAACCAGTGAAGGTAGTTGTAGAAGAGATTTGTTTCCATGAATCGAACACAGCCTTTCTGTTAGACAAAACAGTGTCAAGATGGAGGCAAGAAAGGAAATGGAGATGTGAAGATGGGAATTAGGTTGTTGCTGGTGAAATTGAGGTTCTGAAGATGGAAATTGGTTAGGGTTTTGAGGCAAACAAGAATCAGAGAAGAAAGAGTTAGGGTTTGACATCGATTGAACTGGGGTGAAACTGAACCTGAGAACGGAATGGAGATTGAGAAGAAAAGAGATGTTGTTTGAGAACCAGTATGAAGGTAGTAATTGAAGCTGCAGTTGTAGGTGGTTGTAGCTCAGGTTGCAGGCGCAGGATATGGCTGCATTTGAAGGCTTATGGTGGTCACAATACCTAGGTTTTGAAGCTGAGGTAGAGAAGATGATAATGGAGAATGGGTCTGGCTCAGATTCAATGGAGATTTGAAATGGGGTTTTGCTGTGGTGGTTAATGGAGGAGTATGCAACTGGTGCAAAGCTGTGACAGGTTGTTTGAGCTATTAGAAGGCTGATGCTTGAAGCTTGAGCAGAATGGAATCGAATTTAATAGGTCCTGGCATTGTGAATATAAGTCGATGAAGAGAGATATCCGAGATGTTGAATCTGTTGAGTTTAGGAAAATGGGTTCATGGTCTGTCTTGCAGCTGTGAGGTGGAATTGAGCTTCGTGCAATGGAAGCAGACTATAGCCGATAGAGTACAAGGATGAGAAGGAGAGTCACGTAATTGTGCAAGTGATGGGTCAAGTAGCGGCTGGAGTTGAAGCAGGCTGGTGCAGCTGTGGTACTGGTGATAATTGTGCTAGCAAAGAAGGAGCTGTTGCTTGAATAGACTATGTTAAATGGGTCTGTGGTTGGTGTTGTTGGCTGAGGAACTAGAGGATGTTGCCTGAAGCTTTTGCCATGGCCTGATGGCAGTGAAGTGCTATGATTGTGAACTAAAGTGATGCAGGAAATGGGAGTGGCCTGAGTTGCATTGGATGGCATTGCAAAGTCTGTGTAATGAGGGTGTGAAGCTCTAAGACACCGATTACCAGGGCCATGATGGCTGGTTCTGAGCTGGTGAGGTTAGAGCTGGAAGTGATGGCTTGAGGTGATGGAGAATCTGTGTTTGAGTGTTAAATGGCAGGGAAGCTTGGTTGGGAGCTGTAATTTTGTTTGAGCTGCAGCTGAGTGCAAATGGAGGTTGCTGTGTCGTGTGTGGTGGTAGCCAGTGTATTGCAGTATTCGGAGTGGCGTCATGGCTTGTAGCCGCAGTTGGCAGCAAAGGCATTGGTGCCGCTGTGTAGTTATAAACAGGTTCAAATCAGTGATGCTGGGGAGTGGTTGTATGCTACAGGTGATGGCCTGAGGAGGTGAAGTAGCAACTGAGCTTGGTGGTATTGGCTGGTGCTGTAGTGGCAAGGGACTGGAGCTGGTTGGAGTTTATGTTGCTAATGGAATTGTGTGAGGTGCAGGGAAGAAAATGAGGCAAGGAATGGAACTGAGGGCATTAATGCAGGGGACTGATCTGTGCAGAATGTACAGCCATCTTGGCTGGGAATGAACAGTGATGCGCCAAGATGGCACAACACTTGGAATGGCCTGTGCAATGGCTCAAGGCCTGACAACCCAGTCTAATTAGCCAAGTGATAGCTGAATCTGACCTGACTCATTCCAACTCGGTCTAACTCGGTCTGACCGAGTTGACTCGCCAATCTTGACTCGGTTTGACCCGACTCGTTGACCCGGGCGGACTTTGCCCGATCCACCTGAGCCGATTCCGGGCGACTTTCCGGCCGATTTCCGGTCACAATCCCAGACTTCCGGCGACCGTTTTTTGGGGCGTATTTTCTACACGGGTTTCTCATCCTTGTGGTCTTGGTGGACTCTCACCTAATGGACTTTGAAGACTAGACCTAATTTTAGAAGTTGGAGAAAAAGCTATAAAAGGGAGGTTTTCTACAACACATGAGATATCTTTTGCTTGGAATTCTTTTGGAGAGCCACTTTTGTTTACACTTCTAGGGTTTGGTTTTGTTCTTCTTCTTCCTTGTTTATTATTGAATATTGATGATGATGAACTCCATAGCTATGAGTAGCTAAACATCTTATTGGTTATGGGATAAAAGTTGATTTCTCAACATGCTTTTGATTCAATGAATTAGTTTTGTCTCGTAATTATTGTTTGTGATTCACAATTAATAGTGTTATAAGATTTGAAAACTTGTTAGGTTGAGTCCGGAATCAATCCGATTTGTGTTCATCTCTAGAGCTATATTAGGGTTTTCAATACGAAAACGTTGTTTATCCTCCGATTCTAAGTAGCATAATTGTGATTAGTGCTTATAGTGATATATCCTATTAGTCACAAGTGAATCATAACTTTTGTTAAAACGTCTAGTGCTTTTACACATTCGTTTGCATTGATGAGTCTTATTCCATAAAACTTAATGCTCTTAGGGAGTTAAACTTAATTGTGCTTTTACACTTTAGGTTGCTTTCGACGAAGAATTCACATATGCATCTTTTAATGTGGTTGTGATGAAAACAGGGGAATTAACGGGTTATACTTGCGATCAAGATATCCTAGGACTTTTAGTAAATACGAGATTAAAATACCAATTCTAATCATTGATGAAAATACATGTTAGTGAATGATACTATCCCTTGACCAATATCTTCTCCTTATTGATTTCTCAAATTATTTACTTTGCTTTCAACTACTTTTATTTCTTAAACAACAAACATACCTTGGGTTACTTTAGAAACCGAAATTTACATAACAACAATTGCCTCTCTCAGGATACGAACTCTTCCTTACCTTGTGCTTCATTTAAATTTAGTGCGTAAGAAAGTGAAATTATTTTTGACGGATTGACACACGATCAAATTTTGGCGCCGTTGCCGGGGAGGCATACGGCTTGTTATTAAGTTTTTAGTTTCTTTTTACAATTTCGCTTTTATCTTTGCTTTTCGTTTCTTGTCTTGTTTCTCACTTGTTTGCGAGAATTGTTTGCAGCAGTGCATAATCTGCGGCTTCTAAGGATTGGAATTATCCAAGGTGCGGGATAGCTACTAGACGCGGCACAATACTCCAACCAAGTAAAGACACAACGGACGAGCACGAGGAGGAAGTAGGAGAAGAGATTTTCCGACAACGAGAAGAAGAATAAATGGGTGATGCAAATCGTTCACTCAAGGACTTAGCTTCTCATAGGCTTGATACACAACAGGGTGTATTCAAACGAACTCTACTTTTGAGATAAAGCCGGGGTTGCTTAGAGAATTACCAAAATTCCATGGCATGGTGAATGAAGATCCAAACAAACATCTTTTGGACTTCCACACCATTGTCACGGCTATGCTTCCAAAGAAATGTTGAGGCGGATGGTGCAATGTTGAAGGTTTTCCGTTTCTCTTTAATGGATAGTGCTAAGGATTGGTTGTACTATTTACCTCCTAAGTGTCACAACATGGAATGGGTTGAAGAAACTCTTTTTGGAGAGATATTTTCCTGCATCCAAGGCTACTCAAATTCGCAAAGAAATTTGTGGGATGAAGCAAAACGTGGGAGAATCCTTATATGAATGTTGGGAACGGTACAAGAGATTGGTTGCAAGCTGCCCTCACCACCAATTTAGTGACGCTATGATCATCCAATACTTCTATGAAGGACTCCAATCAAGTGATAGGAATCTTATTGACGCTGCGGGTGGTGGTGCACTAGTTAGCAAGACGGTGGCACAAGCTAGGGAGTTGATTGAAAACATGGCAAACTCACAACAATTCTTAAGTCGTGGTTCGGATGTGATTCTAATAATGGTGAGTGAAGTGAGCGAGGTGGAGGAACTTCGTCAACAAATGGGTAACATGACAAAGCAATGTTGCAACAAGTTGCATCCGCGGTTATACCAACTTCTCCTCAATCTTATGAAGACGAGCAAGCTAATGCGATCTTTCCGAATCAACCAAGACTAGTATGATCCCTACTCCAACACTTACAATCCGGGATGGAGAGATCACCCCAATTTTAGCTATGCTAACAAGCAAGGAGCCGTTCAACAACCTACTTTCAACCGTCCTAGTGGATTTCAACCACAACAACAACAATTTCAACAACCTCAAGCACAACAATCAATGCAAACTCAAGGTGCTGATATTGATGCAAAGCTTCAAACTTTTATGCAAGGTATTTCCACCATGTTCAAGGAAAGTCAACAAGAGACTAAGAGTGCTATTAAGGAGTTGCAAACACAAATGGGCTCCATGGCGGTTGATATCAACAATTTGAAGGCACAAAATAGTGGGAGACTTCCTTCTCAACCTATTAACCCAAAAGAGGGTGTCAATGCCATTACGTTGAGAAGCGGTACACAACTTGTGCAACCCGAAGCTGCTGATTCGGGCAAGGTGGAGACACCCAAGGAACCTGTTTTGGAGGAGAAAACCGAGGATTCTCCCCAAACTTCTGAGGTACCTATTTCTAACGCTAAAACTCCGGTTTCTACTTATGTTCCTCCTCTCCCTTTTCCTCGCAGATTTGCAAGTTCTAAGAAGGCGGAACTAGAAAAGGAGATTTTAGACGTTCTTAAAAAGATCCATGTGAACATACCACTCATTGATGCTATCAAGCAAGTTCCAAAGTATGCGAAGGTGTTGAAGGACTTGTGTACCAACAAACAAAGGCTCAAAGGTAATGAAGTGCTTAGTGTGGGGGAGAATGCTTCGGCAATCTTACAACACAAACTCCCACTTAAGTGCAAAGATCCGGGTAGTTTCGACATTCCCGTCAAAATTGGTAACACAACTTTTAACAAAGCTATGTTGGATTTAGGTGCTTCCGTTAATGTTATGCCTGCGTCAATGTATAATTCACTTGATCTTGGTCCTCTTAAAAAGGCTGAAATTGTATTGCAATTAGCCGATCGCTCTAATGTCTACCCAATGGGTATTGTTGAGGATGTTCTTGTGCAGGTTAATCAACTTGTATTTCCTGCGGACTTTTGTGTGTTGGAGATGGATGAAGGTTCTCCGGACTCATCTCTTCCATTGCTTCTTGGGCGTCCTTTCATGAAAACGGCGAAAACCATAATTGATGTGGATAAGGGAACGCTAACTATGGAGTTTGATGGAGAAATAATACGTTTCAACATTTTCGAGACGATGAGATATCTTAGCGATGTCCACTCTTGTTTCTCCATTGATGTGATGGATACATTGGCACAACAAATGTTTGAATTAAACGGTGATGATGCTTTGGAAACCGTGTTAACTACATCCATAGATAATGGTGTAGAGTGTGGTAATGAAGTCAAGGAAGCTCTTGGTGATCTTAATTCACTCCAAGGATGCCCGAAAACTCATAATATCTCTTTTATTTCTTTACCATGCAGTGATGAAAAGCTTGTACCTTCAATAGTTAAATCTCCGATTTTAGAATTGAAACCTCTTCCCAACCACCTTAAGTACTTGTACTTGGGTGATAATGAAGAGTTACCGGTGATTGTTTCTAACAAGCTTAGTGATTTACAGGAGCAAAAACTTCTAAGGGTGCTAAGGAAGTACAAGACGGCCATAGGATGGACAATTGCCGATATCAAGGGTATTAGCCCTGCCGTTTGTATGCACAAAATTCGTTTGGAGGATGATGCAAAGCCTACTAGGGAAGCGCAACGTCGTTTGAATCCTCCCATGATGGAAGTTGTGAAAAGGAGATACTCAAGCTTTTGGACGTGGGAGTTATCTACCCCATATCCGATAGCAAGTGGGTGAGTCCTAGTACAAGTAGTACCAAAGAAATCAGGTGTGACGGTGGTGGAGAATGATAAGAATGAACTTGTCCCAACTCGTGTGCAAACCGGTTGGAGGGTTTGTATTGATTATAGAAAATTGAATGCCACCACTAGAAAAGATCACTTTCCTTTACCTTTTATTGATCAAATGCTTGAACGTTTAGCCGGACACTCTTACTATTGCTTTCTTGATGGCTATTCAGGTTATAATCAGATTGTGATAGCACCTGAGGACCAAGAGAAAACCACTTTCACTTGTCCTTTCGGTACTTTTGCTTATAGAAGGATGCCTTTTGGCCTATGCAATGCTCCGGCTACTTTTCAAAGGTGTATGGTAAGTATCTTTTGAATATGTTGAAAACATAATCGAAGTGTTCATGGATGACTTTAGTGTCTTTGGTGATTCATTTGACCTTTGCTTGAACAATTTGTCTCTAATCCTTGAACGATGTGTTGAAACAAATCTTGTGCTAAATTGGGAGAAGTGCCATTTCATGGTAACTCATGGCATAGTTTTAGGCCATATAATATCTTCTAAAGGCTTGGAAGTTGATAAATCTAAGATAGACCTTATCCGTGCTCTAACCCCTCCCACTACGGTGAGGAGATACGCTCTTTTCTTGGTCATGCAGGTTTCTATCGTAGATTCATCAAGGACTTTTCCAAGATAGCATCACCACTATGTAACTTATTGCAAAAAGATGTGGTTTTTAACTTTGATGAGAAATGTATGGCGGCATTCAATCGTTTGAAAGAACTTTTGATCTCAGCCCCTATCATTAAACCACCGGATTGGAGTAAGCCGTTTGAACTCATGTGTGATGCTAGTGATTATGCGGTTGGTGCGGTGCTTGGGCAACGTGTGGGAAGCTTCCTCATGCTATTTATTATGCCTCTAGAACGTTAAATGAGGCTCAACAAAACTACACAACCACTGAAAAGGAGTTATTAGCCATTGTTTTTTCTTTAGAAAAGTTTCGCTCTTATCTAATTGGTACAAAAGTTGTTGTTTTTTCTGATCATGCAAAGACTTAGATACTTGCTTACAAAGAAAGAGGCGAAACCGAGGCTTATACGATGGATATTACTCTTGCAAGAGTTTGATATTGAAATCAAAGACAAGAAAGGAATTGAGAACACCGTTGGGATCATTTGAGCCGACTTGCTGTGGACAAGGAGACTATCCCGTTGCGTGAAAGTTTCCGGACGAGCAACTTTTCTCGATTGCCTTTGGAGAACCATGGTATGCCGATATTGTCAATTACTTAGTTTCTAAACAAATCCTACGAACTTGTCTCGTGCTGAGAGGGACAAACTTAAGAGGTTAGGGAACCAATACATATGGGATGATCCATACTTATGGAAACATGGTAGTGACCAAGTTATACGAAGGTGCGTGCCCGAATCTGAATTTAACTCTATCTTGTCTTTTTGTCACTCTTATGCTTGCGGAGGACATTTTGGGAGTAAGAGAACCGCGCACAAGGTACTTGAAAGTGGTTTTTATTGGCCAACTTTGTTTAAGGATGTACATATATTTTGTACAACTGGTGATAGGTGTCAAAGAACCGGCAATCTAGGTGTCCGAAATCAAATGCCACAAACTTTTATCCAATTTATTGAAGTTTTTGATGTATGGGGTATTGATTTTATGGGACCTTTTGTCAATTCCCATGGGAATTTTTATATCTTACTTGCGGTTGATTTTGTCTCGAAATGGGTGGAAGCTAAAGCCACCCCAACTAATGATTCTAAAGTTGTTTCAGATTTCGTGCAAGCTAATATTTTTGCAAGGTTTGGAATTCCAAGGGCGATAATAAGCGATGGGGGTTCTCACTTCAAAAAAAAGGTTCTTGCAAAGCTTGCTAAGGAAGTACAATGTGTCGCATAAGATTGCAACACCTTATCATCCCCAAACCAATGGACAAGCCGAGGTATCGAACCGGGAGGTGAAATCAATTCTAGAAAAGACGGTGAACCCAACAAGGAAGGATTGGAGCATGCGACTTAATGATGCTTTGTGGGCGTATAGGACCGCATATAAAACACCTATTGGAATGTCTCCTTTTAGGCTTGTGTATGGTAAACCTTGTCACTTACCCGTGGAAATTGAGCATAAGGCGTTTTGGGCTATTAAACAATGCAACATGGAGATGGATGGGGCTGGAAAGCAAAGGAAGTTACAACTCCAAGAGCTAGAGGAGCTCCGCAATGATGCATTTGAAAGTTCACGGATTTACAAAGAAAAGACGAAAGCATTCCATGATAACATGATTTCTAGGAAACAATTTTGCATAGGGCAGAAAGTGCTTTTGTTTAATTCTCGCTTGCAATTATTTCCGGGTAAACTAAGGTCACGATGGATCGGACCTTTTATTGTTACTAATGTGTTTTCTCATGGTGCAGTGGAAATTCGTAGTATAGCTACAGGGAAAGAACTTAAAGTTAATGGGCACCGGTTGAAACCATATTATGAGAATTTCACTTCCGAAGTGGTGGAAGGAGTTAACTTTGTGGATGTGCTCCCTCTGGAGGAGTCATAGAAAGCAAGGAGTTAGTCGGGCTGACGACTTTAAACCAAGCGCTAATTGGGAGGCAACCCAAAGGATGAGTATTTCTTGTCTTGTATTTATTTCTTTTCTTGTTTTTAGTTTTTCTTGTTTTGTTTTTACTTTGTTTTTTCTGATTTCTTGTTAGGATTTCCCACCTTGACTTACTTTGGACGATTCAATTTACATTGAGGACAATGTAAGGTTTAAGTGTGGGGGAGTGGTTTATGTTGTAAATTTTTGCAATTTTTCAACTTTTTTGTGAACTAGTGAATAAGAAAACTCCAACTTGTAGTTATTTAGAGTCACATAGTATACATGTCGCTAAGATTACATCGAGAATCTCACAATAGTGACTGAACTTAGAGATGACAGAGAACATGATCGGGTTTCTTAATTGTATGAGAGTTAAAGTTGGATTTAACCATGCCAGTGGCAAATAAGGTGCAGGCTGAATTCGGTATTAGAACAGTGATCCCCTATAGTGGAGACTACCCATGTTACATAATGTGAGGCACCAACCTTCAATTCTTTGTACCTGTCTAAATATGTGCTTTTAGAGTGTGTGTCACCGTACGTAAATTCCGGGCAGAATGGTGAGCTGTCCAATTTCCCACCATAGAAGCACTATTTTGATCTCTTGAGTGCTATTTTTATCAACCATGTTGGTGACATCGAATTGCTAACTTACTTTTCACTTGTGATCTTGTTCGCAGTTAGCACCATCCACTTTATCTCTCTCTACACCAACAGGTCCATAGAAACACCATCATCATCAACAAGAGGAGCATCACAAATTCAAAGGAAAGTTGAATACGTTCGAGGTTTACAAGCAACACTACAGTAATGGGCAGATTTCAGATTTGAGTAAAGCAACAAAACAAGGGGCAGAATTTTTATAAGTTGAAGACTATAATACAAGAACGGAAATTATTAAGGATGAAAGTTCGAGAAGGTTATGATATCAAGACATACAAGTTGTGAAGATTCAAGCGGAAAAGTACTTACACCATGGCATTGTACTTATATTTTTATTTTATTTTTGTATTTTACTTTCTCTTGTCTCGGAAAAAAAAAAAAAAAAAAAAAAAAAAAAAAAAAAAAAAAAAAAAAAGAAAAAAAGAAAAAAAAAAAAAAAAAAAAAAAGAAAAAAATTGAGTTGTATAGTTTGTTTTTATTTTTGTATTTCTTTCAATAAAGCATATGGAAAGAAGGAATACCTATAATGAAGTTTCAAGCGACAAGAAATTTGAGGAAAGAATCATATTGTCAAGATTCTACGAAGTTCGAGAGTTATCATCAAGAGTTGAAGACCGAAGACGAAGATGAAGACACCGATAGAAGACCGAAGACGTTTCTATGGATGCTGTGAGAGTGGTGCTAGCTGCACGCCGAACGGATTCACTTTGTAGGTAGCATATTCCCACCTTCGTTAAATGGTTTGATTTCCTTTCGAAGAGATCGTCAGAAAAATGGGTTTTCAAAAATATATAAAAGATGTGGGTTTTCAAAACATTCGGAGGGTTAAGCCTTCCTACCATTCAACGTGTCGCAGGATTCTCTCTTCATTCCTACCTGGACACATGTGTGACCCATAAAGAGCTGTTTATTATTGAGAGCAATATCATAAAACCCTTTCTTGTGAGGCAGAGTCGAGACTTTTGATCACTCCGAACCCGAATTTTAGTCGAGAAGGGATGGTTACTTCTCTCTCAACCTTTAAGAATGAGATTGTGTTCATTTATGTGTCTAACTTCTTATGACTAGTGTGCAGAATCTCTATGTCTTCTTAGCGCGTTGGATACTATCATTACGGAGAACTAGTAAGTTGGAAATATAGGTTTTGTGGGTAAATCTCTAGTAAACCCTCACGAGACTATAACTCGTCCACTAGGGATACCTAGGGGTTTAAAGGCTTGTTATTTATGCTAAAAGTGACCGTAGCCTCGACGACACGGAGTTGTTGTATTTTATTGTTTTGTTTGATTTGCTCGAGGACTAGCAAAGTCTAAGTGTGGGGAATACGATAGGTGTAGAATACACCGTATTTAATATCTAGTATTTATGCTTTCTTTGCTATTTTTCGTGTGAATTATGTATTTTATGTGTGCTTTTGAGTTATCGGATATCTTGAGTCGCACGGAGGAAACGAGGAAGAAATTACCCAAATTAAGCCAAAGGGCGAAATTGTCATCTCACAGTAAGTGATATACGAGTCGACCCAAGGTTAAGGGGCAACTTTCTTTTGGAGAGGTATTAAATGATAGCCACCACATGTTATGGGGCGTCCATTGGGGTACCCCTTATCTGATGCAGAGGGGTGGCATTATCCAACCCTTTCATTACAACCCTAGGTCGATTCTCTTCTTCCCATTCATTTCATTCAATGCCTTTTTCACCTGAAACTAAGAATGAGAAGAGAGAAAAGCAGCGATTCTTTGCCATTGAATCGACCAATGATTAAGAAGACGAGATGAACCAGTGAAGGTAGTTGTAGAAGAGATTTGTTTCCATGAATCGAACACAGCCTTTCTGTTAGACAAAACAGTGTCAAGATGGAGGCAAGAAAGGAAATGGAGATGTGAAGATGGGAATTAGGTTGTTGCTGGTGAAATTGAGGTTCTGAAGATGGAAATTGGTTAGGGTTTTGAGGCAAACAAGAATCAGAGAAGAAAGAGTTAGGGTTTGACATCGATTGAACTGGGGTGAAACTGAACCTGAGAACGGAATGGAGATTGAGAAGAAAAGAGATGTTGTTTGAGAACCAAAGTATGAAGGTAGTAATTGAAGTCTGCAGCTTGTAGGTGGTTGTAGCTCGAGTTGCGGCGCAGGATATGGCTGCATTTGAAGGCTTATGGTGGTCACAATACCTAGGTTTTGAAGTTGAGGTAGAGAAGATGATAATGGAGAATGGGTCTGGCTCAGATTCAATGGAGATTTGAAATGGGGTTTTGCTGTGGTGGTTAATGGAGGAGTATGCAACTGGTGCAAAGCTGTGACAGGTTGTTTGAGCTATTAGAAGGCTGATGCTTGAAGCTTGAGCAGAATGGAATCGAATTTAATGGGTCCTGTGGCATTGTGAATATAAGCTGATGAAGAGAGATATCTGAGATGTTGAATCTGTTGAGTTTAGGAAAATGGGTTCATGGCTGTGCTGCAGTGAGGTGGAATTGAGCTTCAGGTGCAATGGAAGCAGCTATAGCCAGATAGAGTACAAGGATGAGAAGGAGCTGTGCAATTGTGCAAGTGATGGGTCAAGTAGCGGCTGAGTTGAAGCAGGCTGGTGCAAATTGTGGTACTGGTGATAATTGTGCTAGCAAAGAAGGAGTCATTTGTTGCTTGAATAGACTATGTTAAATGGGTCTGTGGTTGGTGTTGTTGGCTGAGGAACTAGAGGATGCTGCCTGAAGCTTTTTCCATGGCCTGATGGCAGTGAAGTGCTATGATTGTGAACTAAAGTGATGCAGGAAATGGGAGTGGCCTGAGTTGCATTGGATGGCATTGCAAAGTCTCGTGTAATGAGGTGTGAAGCTCTAAGACACTGAATTACCAGGGCCATGATGGTCGGTTCTCGAGTTGGTGAGGTTAGAGCTGGAAGTGATGGCTTGAGGTGATGGAGAATCTGTGTTTGAGTGTTAAATGGCATGGAAGTTTGGTTGGGAGCTGTAATTTTGTTTGAGCTGCAGCTGAGTGCAAATGGAGGTTGCTGTGTCGTGTGTGGTGGTAGCCAGTGTATTGCAGTATTCGGAGTGGCGTCATGGCTTGTAGCCACAGTTGGCAGCAAAGGCATTGGTGCCGCTGTGTAGTTATAAACAGGTTCAAATCAGTGATGCTGGGGAGTGGTTGTATGCTACAGGTGATGGCCTGAGGAGGTGAAGTAGCAACTGAGCTTGGTGGTATTGGCTGGTGCTGTAGTGGCAAGGGACTGGAGCTGGTTGGAGTTTATGTTGCTAATGGAATTGTGTGAGGTGCAGGGAAGAAAATGAGGCAAGGAATGGAACTGAGGGCATTAATGCAGGGGACTGATCTGTGCAGAATGTACAGCCATCTTGGCTGGGAATGAACAGTGATGCGCCTAGATGGCACAACACTTGTAATGGCCTGTGCAATGGCTCAAGGCCTGACAACCCGCCTCTAATTAGCCAAGTGATAGCTTGAATCGACTCGACTCATTCCAACTCGGTCTAACTCGGTCTGACCGAGTTGACTCGCCAATCTTGACTCGGTTTGACCCGACTCGTTGACCCGGTGACCGGGCGGACTTTGCCCGATCCACGAGCCGATTTCCGCGACTTTCCTACTGGATTTCCGCCACAATCCCGTTTCCGGCGACCGTTTTTTGGGCGTATTTTCTACACTGGTTTCTCATCCTTGTGGGCTTGGTGGACTCTCACCTAATGGACTTTGAAGACTAGACCTAATTTTAGAAGTTGGAGAAAAGCTATAAAAGGGAGGTTTTCTACAACACATGAGATATCTTTTGCTTGGAATTCTTTTGGAGAGCCACTTTTGTTTACACTTCTAGGGTTTGGTTTTGTTCTTCTTCTTCCTTGTTTATTATTGAATATTGATGATGATGAACTCCATAGCTATGAGTAGCTAAACATCTTATTGGTTATGGGATAAAAGTTGATTTCTCAACATGCTTTTGATTCAATGAATTAGTTTTGTCTCAGTAATTATTGTTTGTGATTCACAATTAATAGTGTTATAAGATTTGAAAACTTGTTAGGTTGAGTCCGGAATCAATTCGATTTGTGTTCATCTCTAGAGCTATATTAGGGTTTTCAATACGAAAACGTTGTTTATCCCTGATTCTAAGTAGCATAATTGTGATTAGTGCTTATAGTGATATATCATATTAGTCACAAGTGAATCATAACTTTTGTTAAAACGTCTAGTGCTTTTACACATTCGTTTGCATTGATGAGTCTTATTCCATAAAACTTAATGCTCTTAGGGAGTTAAACTTAATTGTGCTTTTACACTTTAGGTTGCTTTCGACGAAGAATTCACATATGCATCTTTTAATGTGGTTGTGATGAAAACAGGGAATTAACGGGTTATACTTGCGATCAAGATATCCTAGGACTTTTAGTAAATACGAGATTAAAATACCAATTCTAATCATTGATGAAAATACATGTTAGTGAATGATACTATCCCTTGACCAATATCTTCTCCTTATTGATTTCTCAAATTATTTACTTTGCTTTCAACTACTTTTATTTCTTAAACAACAAACATACCTTGGGTTACTTTAGAAACTGAAATTTACATAACAACAATTGCCTCTCTGTGGATACGAACTCTTCCTTACCTTGTGCTTCATTTAAATTTAGTGCGTAAGAAAGTGAAATTATTTTTGACGGATTGACACACGATCACTTCCATAGAGACAAGTGAGAATCCAGCTGTTGTTGTCTATAGGATCAGTTATTCTAGCATTTATATGATTGAAAGCATGGTCATCTATTGTGATGTTAACATTGTTTTTCCAAATAAGGCACAAACCTCCAGCAGTACCCCTAGGAGGAACTAAGAAGTAGTTATGAACATTTACAAATCTCATAATATTAATCATCTCCTTATTTTGTTGTTTAGTTTCCGATAAGAATAGGATGTCTGGATTTTCCTTGTTTAGTATGTCTATAAGACTGTTTCTAGTGTCCAATTTTCCTAATCCTTGGCAGTTCCAGGCAATCATACTTATGAACTGCCAGAAGTAAGAGACTTCTGGATAGCTAAATTCTACTAAAACTATGCAATTTTCACTGTCATTAGAGTTACTTTTCCAATTATCAAGAATTATAGGATAATAACATTCAACTAACTCGAAACTGGAGTAAGACCCCTTTTGCACCAATAAGCAGTGAAGGTTGTTTTTATCAATATATAATACAAACAATTGACAATAACTAATGTGTTCAACAATACTGCAATGAAATAAGATTAATTCCCAGGGATCAAAATAATTGCAACGATGGACAATACAGTTGCGGGATTGATTGCTAAGATTTCTTGATTTATCATAAAACAGAATATGGGTTAGGCTTACCTCAGTAAAGCAAGGTAATCCTTTCAAGGCTAGACATTGATCCAAATCACCAGCTTGGAGATTGCAGCTGTGGACTGGATCTATTTCCTTATCAGAGCTCAGAGGAACGATTTGAGTGCTTCTTTGAGTCCCTGGTTTTTGCAATAGTTTCCTTTTTTTCTTGTTGTAACAAGAGGTACCTGGAATCCAACTAGAGTGCATTAGATTTGATAGAGATTTTAATTTACTTTTGCATAATTTAAGAAACTTCATAGATTAACAGAGAGGAGATCAGAGAAATTAAGCAGGGGTTCTAAAATTTAGATTTGATACTTTTGCAGAAAAGATACTAATGAAAATATTGCAGAAAAAGATAGTTAGCAGACCTAAATAAAAAATAAAAAAAAACCAAAAGATTTAATTAGGTCAACAAACCATTTCAGGGGTTCTAAAAAAATAGAGGAGTTCTAAAATAAGATAGCAGGAAAAATTAAAGGGGTTCAAAAATTTGACTAATCAATCGATTCCTGGAATAGGACTGAGCAAGATTAAAAAGATAGGGAGATTCACACAGTTCAAAAATCAAAACAGAAGAAAAGGGTAATTTAACAACTAGGACAGAAAAAAATTCTAGGCAAAAAACTATTAATCAGCATTTGAGGGATTATAGCATGAAACAGTCAATCGAAAGCAATGGTAAAGAACCACTATAGAAAATAGGATCAGAAATTAAAATACTACTTGAAAGATTATGGCTACTAATCAAAAATTAGGTTCAAGCAATCAAACATAAAAACGAAGAGACGAAATTAGATTCAAGCCAAACATATAAATTGATTCAAGCCAAAATAATAAATCAGAAAAATTGATCGAAACAGATAAAGTAAAGGAAGTATCAGAGGAGACGAAGAAGAAACGGGGTATTCCGGCGACTTCAGATCTGAGAAAGAAACTTGGAAACTCTGAAATAATCAAGGGGGCTTCGAACCAAGTTCGACAAAGGATAGGTCTTTTTAACAAACGGTAACAAACGAGTCTTAGTGAATGGATCTAGGATTGTAAGAAGGTGTCTTGGAAACAGATGTAGCAAAGTGGCTTAGAAATAAATGAAAGCAAAGTTTCTTTGTAACCGGTGAGAACAGATCTGTTAGGATATCCGAATCTTGAAGATTGATATTGAAGGTATTTTAATGGTTGTTTACGCTGGCCATTTCCGACATCTAATGGTGGTTACTGGCTATATTATGGTGGCCGAGAGCTTTTATCGGTGGTAACGGCTTTATTTTGGTTGTTTTAGTGGTGGAGAGAAATTTGCATCAGAGAGAGAGAAGAGAGAGAAATTTGCATCAGAGAGAGAAGAGAGAGAAACTTGTATGCGTTGCGAACACTGAATTTAAATAAATAAATCAGTATGCGTTGCGAACCCTGAATTTAGAGAAGAGAGAGAAACTTGTATGCGTTGAAACTTGAGAGCTTTTATCTCATAAGACTTTGCAATGCATAAAACCAGTAATGATTAAATCTTGCAATTTCAACTTCCAAGAGCTCTAGAATTTAAATAAATAAATCTAAAAACATACAAGATGAAAATCGTTGGAAATAACTTGTGTATTCATAATATATTCTATACTAAACACTAGTTATCCTTCTTGAACACAAAAGTTGAAAATGCGGGGGTACCGAAATACACCACCAACTTTTTCTTAGGAAACCTGGTCTTCAAGATCTCTTTTGTTCTTGTTCTCATTTAAGGAGGTGATTTTCTCATTTCAGTTGGCTAAGTAAATCAATATTTGTTCGTAGGTGAGGGAAATAAAGAAAACTCATCGGGTGATTTTTAGTGACAAAAAATGGCGGTGAGTTAATTGTCTACGGCTTGGTTAATGATTATAGGCGATGGAAATAAAGGAAACAAATCAAAGTTTATCCATGAAAAACGAAAGACCCAATATGTGCATAAAGTTTATGTATGCACATATGCTTCTTGCGTGTTTGGTAGCAAAAGTTAATTGAATCAAATTAATACTGAACTCCTCAAACAACACATAAATGTTACCTCTTGGTACAGCTGCTGAGATGTTTTGCCATATTTGTGTGAACGATAGCTTCGCTTACGGTGGTAAAAATTGCGGAAATTTCCTTAAATGTCTCTTTTGGTTTAGTTATTTCCAAAAATATTCTAAATTCCCAAAAATGTTTGCTACAAGATGTTTCATTAGTAAATTAGACAAAGTTTGCTATACATTTACAATCGTGCCATATCTTAAGGAATGTGTACCCAATAGAGGTGTGAATTCGTGTTTTAAGAGTTTACACGGACACACCCCGATATTTCTCACTGATTTTTATTCATTCCCTCAACTTCTATCTTTCCATTTGTTTCGCAAAAAATTAGGTCGACCAATTTGGGTTTGTTGAGAAGGTGAAGCTCGTTGTGTTATTGAGAATCATTTGTGTAAGTTTTTGGTTCATCATTATTGGTAATCTTCTCTTGAGTGGTGGTTGGTTTATCATTAGAAGTTGAAGAAGAACACAAGCAAGTTTAGGGTTAGGTTAAATCCAAATCTGAACTCAACCCTTCATTGAAATTGGCCGAATTTCAGTTCTACAGAAAGGTAGTGGTTCTTTCTCCTTTTATTCCTTTGTCTCCTGATTTTTCGATTCATGTCGATTCAAATGCTATTTATTCGTTTGTCTCCTGATTTTTCGATTCATGTTTATTCAAATACAATTTTCTATTCTTGTATAACGTTATTTTAATTGGATCTAAAATTTATGAGTTGAGATGTTTTTCTCAGCCGTGAAATTGATAAACTTTGTCCATAAACTTTTCCCAATCTCTCCCTGTTTTTGATGAACTATGCTTGAAAACTTTATTTACACAGTAATCATTCCTGACATATTCAACCATGCATGTGTGATTTTGGATTTATAAATGTTTTTGTGAAGATTAAATATGATTGCATCTATGCAAATTTAGCTTTCCATCATAAATGAGGTAATGGATTGAATTTTTAAGCTATCCTGTCACTTGCTTGGTAAAATAACCCAACGAGTTCCGTTTTGAAACATTGATGTTCAATTTAGAATTGATGGACAGGTTTCACTCTCATGTTTGTTTTACCATTTGTTTTCTATTGTTCTATTTTAAAATTGTTTCTAAAAAAAGGACTCACTGAAGTCCATAATTTCCCCCTAGCTTTGCAACTTAAAAGATTATCTATTCAACGTTTTTGCCTTATGGCACTAGTTTAAGTTTGTTTTCAAAACCTCATGTTCATCATTTTGATATAATAAATGTACTGGCTCACATCTAAACTCCAATGCATGTCCCTGTTAATCTCAATTAATTGTTTATGTATGTGTTGAAAGTAAGATTGTTTCATCATGTTTGAAAAGTCACTTGCCAATTAACCTAGTTTTCATGGCCAGTTGCCAATTATAGTCACTTGCCTATATGTATGTTTTAACAGTTTAACAGTTTTCTGCATAGCTTTCATTCCTGTCTTGTAAAATTTTTGAGCCTGTAGTCTAGTCCCCAAATCTGCAGTAATCAGTAAAGGTAATGTAGGCTTGAGAGTGTGATCTATTTCCCTTCCGCGACTCTTTATTATTCAGATGTTTGTTTATCGATTGAATCATGTTTGTAGGTTACAAGCATGGGTGCTGGTAAATTGCCCAAGAGAACACATAAACCTGCAGTTTTTGTTGAGGAAAGGTAAATATGTGGATTAGGAGTGGAGTAATGAATAAGGATCTTTTCACGAATAGAACCGGTATGTTTTGTTGTAACTTCTTATTATGTTATGTAGGCAATATTGTTACCTAGATGAGTACGGCTACCGGACAGGTTCCTGCAAATTGATTACTTACCCCAGCTACGATGTACTAAAAGCCGTGCGCGAAGAATTGTCTCATGCTGAGAAAGTGTTGTTTCGTTCAACTACAATTGGTCACTTACTTGACATTCCTGTTGATCAAAAGATGTCTGGGCCGATATTTAATTTCTTAATGACTAGGCGGATTTATTTACCACAAGACGAGGATATCTAGTTTAGATTTTGTAATGAAGATTTTAGTAAGGAAATATGCTTTGGAAAGCGGCAGTTTGCCGCAATATCAGGCCTTAGCTTCACGAAGACGGATGCACCGTGTGCTCTACCCGCCAGGCGGAGCAAACTCAAGGAGAAGTATTTTTGGTCTGACGGAAAAGTAGCTGGAGGAGATTTGTATAATTTCCGTTTTATCGATACGGATGCTGAAGAGAGGAGAAATGCTGAAGAAAGGAAAAATGCTTCTGTGAGGAAAAAGAGTACGAAAGTGGAGGCTAGAAAGAGGGGGAAAGTTAATGTTGATGAGAGGGTAAAGGTTGCTCTCCTATATGTTGTGCATCGCTTTATATATGGGCACCAAGACATCACTGGTGTTGAGGAAACAACATGGGGTTTGGTAGAAGACTTTGATGAGTTCAACAATTATCACTGGGGAGATGTAGCTTATAATCAAACTTTTGAGAAGACTTACAAAGCCTATGAATTTCAAATGACTGGAATAGATAAACCTAAACGTCAACGGGGCATTCATCCTCAAGGAATGCCAGGCGTGTTGGTGGTAAGTGTAGTTGGGTTGATATTTTGTATATCTTTAACTTCCAAATTGTTGTTTTAATAGTTGTTTTTGTGTTTTAGGTTTGGGCTGTTCGAGTCTTCCCGAAATTGTTTGAGAAATGTGGAAAAGAGATAAATATTAATGGGTGGCTCCCCTATATCCTTACTGTGTTCTGCACTAATGCCCTGACCCATGTGAATGTTGGTAGCACATTAGAACCGGTATGAGTATGTCCCTAGATTTCTACTTCTTTGAAAATTTGTATTTTAGTATTGTTTTTGAGTATCTTCGCCCTGTTGCAGGAAGATTCAGTTGTTCAAATCAGGGAAGACATCATATGGCCTGAGCCTAACTTCGACCGGCTGTTAATTCCTGGGGTAATTGAGTGTCCCCTCTGTGATAAAGTTGTGATGGAGGAAGTTTCTCCAATAATACATAAACCTCATGTTTCTCAAGGCAATGTACACATGAAAGATGCGGTTAAGGAGGGTAATGTCACGGAAGAGCAAGCTAGTGCTGCGGCTTTTAATACTTGGTCTGACGGTGATATGGAGGTTGACGGCTTGGAAGAACAAGCTAGAGATGCAGCAGTTAATCCTCGGTCTGATGGAGATATTCGGAAGGATAGGATGGATCAGCTTTTCAGTTTTGTGGTAGGTTTGAAGAGTGAGTCTCTAGGCAAGTTGGAAGAATTAAGTTGCCAGGTTGTCGATTTGACAAATACATGCACCGAATTGAAAGAGAAGGTTTCATTTTTGAAGGAGGAGGTTTCAGTTTTAAAGTCAAGAACTGTGAGTTATTTGGAACCTTTTTATTATGTTAAATTTAACAGTTAAACCTATTCATAACTGAAAATTTAATTGAGTCGATGTTAATTATTATGTAACAGTTTCGTGCTCCATATATGGGGAATTGCAACGGTGAAGGAATGTCGGATGGGGCAAGTTGGAACCCAATAAACATAGTCAAAGAGGTTGGTAAAGAAAGTGGTGGTGATTTATATGGGAAGCCTATTCTTGATGTTGGTAAAGAAGTCAGGTAATGATGAAGTCAAACACCTAAGTACTATAACATTTTAGGCGACGATGATGTCTATGCCCATGATGATGTTGAACTTCTTAGTACACCACTACTATACAATTCTCCAAATAAGAAAGGCAAAGAGGTTTGTTCTTTCTTATTGCTCGAATTTTAATGTGTATGAGTACGAATAAAAGATAAACATTTGTGGGTAATTAGCATGTATAGGTTTCGTATTAGTTTTGCATTATGTCACAATAGACAAACCAAAATAGGTCTATGTACATAATGTCTGTAGTTAATAAAATTCGCTCTTGAAAGCCTGACTATGAAGTAGGTAATGTATATACCGTTTGCTATTAGTCGTCTCTACTGGATAGTAACTATTTCATACAATAAGCAACTTGTAGAAAAAATTATTGTTGTTCTTGTGAACTTTGCTTCAAATGCTCTAGTCATGTTCGCTTTCTCTCCATTTAAGTTTCTTGTATTATGTATCTGATGTTGTTTATTATCATAGTTACTTGGTAACTCGTTTATAAACATTGGAGTGTTCGTTTTATAACAACTAGGCGTGATATTTCTCCATTTGTTTGTTATTAAACTTCGAAATCCTTTTAATCTTATGGAATAGTTGGTTGATAGTAAATGGTGAATGGAACTCGCTCTTTACGTTGTTAAATAATGTAATTAAGTTATTTGTTGACCGTAGCATTCACATTAACTGTGTTCAAGGTTCTTGAAAGTCTTCTCATTGACTCTGTTTTTGTAGGCCGATAATAATTCAAAAAGCCCCGGGGGAAAAAAAGAAATCATGATGAAGTCAGAAGCGCGTCATGGTCTTGATGAGAATGCTCTCCCAAAGGTTGGCGAGTAAGGAAGCTTAGTAAAGCGCTACAAACTCCATTTACCACTGGAAAACATTCAAGAAGGCTAGAGTTGTGCTCGCAAGAAGGTTACTTTTGCGGAAGATGGTGGTTATCGAAGAAGAAGAGTCAAGAAGGATAAGTGTACTCTCGCTTGCTGAAAAGGCCGGGACGAGAATTGAAATTGGGGATTCCCCTTTGACAGAAGGTGATGAGAATTATACCCTGAAGCGAAGTTATTGGCTGAAATTAAGACCCCGAAATACTCAAAGTGAAAATAGATTATTTCAAAAATTTCGATTGGACTCCGAGTTACCGAGAAGGATGTACAGGATGTGAATGATTACATCAACAAAGGGTGAGTGTCCCCAATACATCCTTTATTTATTTGTTTTTGGTGTCCTTGTTTATTTTGATCGTAACTTTGATTCTAGCATTGTTATGGATGTTTGTATGGGACAGTGTTGACTACAAGGAAGATGACCCCTTTGCGACGTGTAACCAGTTTAAAACACCACTGGATAAAAAAGGATGGCTAGGTGATGAAGTAAGTTAGATTCCATCTGTTGATCCTGTAAAAAAAAAAATCCAACTATCTAATGGTAACAGTTTTTGCGGCAAAAACTCATCGCTTTTGTGTCATCCTCAAGATATTAACAAACATGTTGCTCCTCATGCGCCCAAGAACTCTGCTGATGGGAAGTGCACGACCATAGACGCTCGCTTTCAGGTCTGTTAACTGTAAAATAGCTACTTAAATTGTGTATTAACTAATTTATGTGTTGCAAGTAATCTTCCTTGATGTTGAACAGCCAAGCCTGACACTGGATGACGAGTTCAAATCCGCCAATCGTTATCCATATGGACATAGGCCTGAAGGCGGTAAACCTTGGGCAGATGTAGATGTGATATATGGTGTGGTCCACATTAAAACACGATATGAACACTGGGTCGCAATATGTATTAAATTTAAGGAGGAGAAAGTAACCATATATGATTCCCTTAGACAGCATACAACTCCTCAATCAGACGGAGTGTATAAGGAAATAATACAGATTCGTGACTATTTAACCAAACTGTACAACCAGGGGCCCATGTGGAAAGCTGTATTTGATGAGAATCCGCCCCCCTCAACAGATGATGATGGGTAACCACTCTCTACTTGAAATATTTTTTTCCCCGCCTTTTAGCTTATATGTATACATTAAAGTAGTATAGGAGTGATACGAAATTCAAAGACAATGTCCTGCTTTATGGAAATTGAAATAAGTTTCTAATGCATAATCCATTTATGCATATTGCAGATGCTCGTGTGGGGTGTATGCTTTAAAGTTCGTTGAATATCCGATCGGGGGTTCCTCTGTCGTGTATTAAAAGGAGTATCTTCACCGCTATCGTTGTGAAATTGCCATACAGTTGTTCAAGAGAAAATTCATACAGGTAAATAAAGCCATAAGAGTAGTGAATATTTAGCAGCATTTATTATAACTCTAGGATCCTCACTCTGAATAACACCTTAATTTTGTTGGTGCAGTTTTCGTGCGATTAGGAGTTACCGACATGTACGGGTTGTCGGATTTGTAATTTTTTATTGGACGACCTTAGTACCCATGAGTGGTCCCTGTTTTTTTGTAAATTTATCTGTATATATTCTGTTCATCATGTTCTAAGCTTCTGAAAGCTTATTTTGTATATCTGGGCAGTGGGCAAGTAAGGAATGTAATTGGTATTTCTGAAACCTTGTGGTAATATTCGCAAACAAAACCAAAGAATTGAAGACATCCTCCTTCAAAGCATGATAGCGGCTTTGCCATAAGAGAGAGGACACTATTGATCAGATATATTAGTTATGGTACAAAATTATTTTCTGTTTGATCAGATCTGTGCCAAGCAATAAACTGAACTCCATAAGTACTACTAAGACTAATAAGGCATTGTTAAGAATATTGGTTGGCGATTTTTGTTGTTGCCATTCTTCTTACTAGCTAAGTAGAGCTGACTTAACCTAAATGAAATTCATCGCACATTCAAACCTGTAATTGAACCTTATTTCATAAATTTAAAACCATCACCATTCAACTAAAACTTGAAGTCATTGTATATATTAAACTTAATCTAACTTGGAGCTGAACAAAGTTGGCTCTTAGGTTCGAAGTCACCAAAAAAATCAAAACACAAATTCGCATCAATACAAGTAATTTAAACCAACAACCAAAAAAGAAACCAGCTGAATAAAGTGACTCCACTCCATTTACTAGACTTGAGAGACATTCTCACTATCATGACCAATCTTTGCAATACTATGTGTAGTAGCAGGTTTTCCCACACTACACCCCTCACTATCTTTTGGTTAATTAGTCCATTAGAAGATATAAGATCAAGAACATTTATTGATTAATTTCATGAATGTTTACACAGGAAAAGTAGAACTACACTTAGAAGTTAAAGTGCTCTTAAACTTTCTCTCTCCTAATGACTTGCCTAACCATTCTCCAAAGATCTCTCTACAACAGACTCACTCAACCCTTTATATAGGGTAATACATAGTGGATGACAGCTAAGCTATCCTTTATTTTCGGGAATGCCTCGCGAAGTGTCGCCAGTATACAACTATTCAATCTCGCGACACTTCTTAACCCTCGCCAGATCTCACGTCTTCTTTATGTCTCGCCTGTCGTTATTCTTTGCGTCGTTTATTTTAGCTCTCTGCGACTGCCTCGCGACATCGTTGTTTATTAACCCCGCGAGTCCTGTATATTGCGATATTATGGTCCTACATCTTGCCTCTTTTTCCTTGAATATTGCTTGAAGAGCGATCTTTAAGGAAAAATCTGTTGTTGCAATGATCTTTGGTCTTTGCTGATGAAGGAACAAGCAGAAGAATACTGTACTTGAAAAGTACGTACTTGCCTCTATTCTTTTGCGATGTTCCGAAGTTTTGCATCTCCTGTCTCTCCTCATACTTTTCTTGCGAAGGGAAGAATATCATGAGAGCGATTCTTTTGATTTGCCGCGACTGCTTATCTTTATTTGTTCAACTCCGTACACAGTTCTTAACCATTAATGCCCTTTTTCGACACGTCTCTTCCAACCGTTTATTCTTGACCGTTCATGTCTCTTCTCGCATTAATTGACCTCGTTTTTCACGAGGATCCTTTTTCTTTTTCTATATATAGTTTTCTTTTCCCTTCCTTTTCATTCTTTAGTTTCTCTCTGCAACTTTTCTTTGATTCTCTCCTTCCGCAATTTGCGCTCCTGCTACTGCAAAGCTTTTCTTCATCCTTTCTAGCGCTGTTTTTAATCTCCAATCTTCCATCCATTCCCATACTGATAAATGGCTTCCATCAGTCGTGGATACAAAACTTCTTTTGAAGAAGTTCAACAGAAGTTGCTCAAGAAGGGTTTTACTCTATCAACCATTCCTGATCAAGAACCCTCATCCATTCTTTCTGTAAATCTTTTCTCTGATCATCAATGTGATGATCAAAAGATTATAGTCTCGCTCGGTCAACTTCTCGCGGACTTCCTATTCCCTTGTATAATCCTCGAGTTGCCTTTATTTTATGAAATTTTGGCCCATGAAAAATTCTCTCGGGCTGTTTATCAATTAAGTGGCGATTGTATTCGCTGATGCTTGAGTTCGCGAACTGCCGCGGTGCAAAAGGATCTTTATACCCTAATATCGCCAGAAATCCCAAATTCGCAGATTTGGAAATAGTCATTGAGAAATACACTGTGGAAAACTTTTTTGAAAATTACTCAGTGATAACTATGGTGAATGCGAGATCTCGCTGGGGCATTCGTCTAAAGAAAAATGATAATGTCTCTGAAGATAAACTACTCATGCAAGATATTGATTGGCACCCAGGTAATAATACCTCTCCTCGTCATTCCAAAGATGAGAAATGGTGGGTCGTACCCTTGATCTTAAATGGTCCTTACATCGCGGGCTCGCATATTCTCTTCCTGCGAATCTCGCAGGATATCATCCTTGGGAATTCAAATGGCCTGAGAAGAAGAAAGAGGTATGTTTCCGACTTCAAATTTGGTTTTCGTAATTTTCTTTCTATAATTGCTGAGTTTGTGAAATCTTTCAGATAGCCAGGTTGAAAAGAAGCTACAAAAGGATCCGTCGGGAGGATACTCCGACATTGCTTCGATCGCTACGGGTGAAGTAAGAATCACTTCTTTTCTTCTTATTTAAAACAATATTGTTGCCTCTGTTTCTTATCTTTACGCGTATGCGAAGGTTGGAGTTGAAGAAACTATTGCCGCGAAGGATAAAAGTAAGGGCAAAACCATCGCTCGCAAGAATAAATCTTCTGCTCCACTAACTAAAAAGCGAAAGATTCAATCTTCTTCTCGCCTTAACTCAAACTCTGAGTCTTATGATGAAGATGACCATGATTCCAATCGCTCTCTCGCTACGGGGACCCCGGTAACTAGTTCTTCTATGGGTCGCTTGTCCAAGATCTTCTCCGATTCTTTCCAAGGAATGGGAGATGCTCCCTAGCTTCTCTTTGCGGGACTCTCGCAAACGTGTGTAATGCCACTCTACTGGAAGGCAATGATTCTTTCAATGGAGTCTCTAGAACTATGTCTCCTGACTTCTTGAATGCGCTTGGATCCTTGGTATGTATACAATCATATCTCCCCATTGACTTTATATTGTTGTATATGTATTAACAAACTTTTCTATCTCCTTTCATAGGTTGGAAGGTCTTCTTTTGTAGTTGCCTCGGATCTTGAGAGAAGACGCAACAATCTTGAGAAGAAGAATTCGCAATTGAGTAAGAAGATTCGAGAATTGGAGACTCAAGTCTGCGTTATCTCGCGATAAAGACGAGACGATTCAAAAGTTAAATACCGAACTTGACTCCCAAAAAGAGAGGGTATCCACCCTTCAAAATGCTAATCAAGAACTTTATGGTATAATATTTTGCCTTCTTTTATTATTTTTATTTTATTGGTCGTGTATTGCCATCTAACTTATTACTTTCGCAGACGTATATAATCTCTCCGATGAAGCTATTCTTCTCCATACATTTCGAACCTATGGATAATAACCTTCTTCTCGCTCATCTCAACACTTCTTTAAGTAGTTCTTCAACAAAATTAACTCTCTTTCATTAGGTGAACTTCGGACCAAATATCGCCTTTTAGAGATTGAACATAGATCCTGGTTTAAGTGCGGCCAACCAATTTAAACAAATGTTTCTTGAGTCTCGTAAAGAAATCAAAATTTTGAGGAAGAAAATTAGTGATCACATAGATGACAAAGACCGCATTGCTAACAATGGTGCTCAAGCATTAGCAACATTTCAAAAATCTCTTCTTGAGCTACAAATTGAGCGAGATGAATTGCTTCGCCAGAATTCCTTATTTAGTGAGCGAGAAGATCAAATTCGTTCGCTCCTTGTTATAAATAATGATGATGAATTCGCCGGGCTCAAAAAGTTTTAGATAACGCCCGGAAATAACCTAGGTGTTGATGTTAGTCTTCACGCCGAGCATACTTCCTTGATTAAAGATATGATATCTGATAGAGAAGGTTATTTATTACACCTTACTACTTCTTACTTTTGTAGTATTGCTTGTAAATTATTAACTTGTTGTTACTTATTTGCAGAATCTGAGAAGAAACTTCAGGCCAGAATTAGGGATCTTGAATCTGAGAAAGAACAACTCGCGGAATTTTCCAACGAGAATTGAAGAACTTGAATCAAAAAACAACAATCGCGAAGAGTCTCTCCTTCGTAATAATAAGTATTCCAAGTTGAAAAACAATTTGAAACGACAAAGGAGAACTTTAATAATGATGCCGTTTGTTTTTACGAATGGAGCCATGGAGTATGTTTGTAAACACCAGAACATCCCTTTGCATACCTATCCCCGGGCTTGAAAAGGTTCCCGAGAATCTACTTGTCTCGATGTTTCCGATAGTGAAGCCGGCGAAGAAGAAAATTCTCGCGATGAGAATAATGAAATCGAAGAATCGGATGAAGAAGAAGAATCACCAAAGATTTAATTCTTTTTGTTTTCTTTTGCTGCGTGTAATATCTCGTACATTCTCGTATCTTTGTTATAGTGAACTCTTTTTTTTTTTATGAATTCAATCTTCACTCCCCTTTTTTGGTAGTTCTTCCTTGTAATATAATTGGCTAACATTATTAATGTATAACTCTTTCGTCAGAAGATGAATAACAATATTCCATCTTTTCCATTCCCATACTTGCCTCTGATATTTATCTTCTGATGGAAGAAGTTAGTTATCCTCATGTATTTTGTTGAAATGTATGGCTGCGACGAGGTCGCGGATATCTTCATGAGTTGAGAATGCTATCTCTTTGTGCTGCGACAAGGTCGCAGGCCGCCTCTACACTTTCATGCAAAGGCCCATTGACCTTGCCTTATCATTTTGTGTGGTCTTCCAAGTCAGACCTCCCTAGTTAGAGGTCCTCCCCACCACTGCTCATTGCGACAAAATCGCAGGACGTCTTTACACTTGTATGTAAAGACCCATTGATCTTGCCTTATCATTTTTCAAGTATTTTTGCCTCTGCAGGATGTTTTGTTGCAACAATATGACAGGCCTAGATATCCTTGCGAATATAAAGTCCTATGACATTGCCGTCTTGCGACGAAATCGCGGGACGTCCGTACACTTTCGTGCACAGCACCCATTGATCTCGCCTTACCCTCGCGTTAGTATTATTGCCTCTGCAGATCATTGCACAAATATGACAAGCCTAAGTCTCCTTGCGAAAACAAAGCCTCATGACATTTGCGTCTGTTTGGCACTCCCCTAATGGAGAGTACCGCCCTTATCATCTCCCTGGTTGCCCCTTCAAGGAGGCGAAACATCGGCCATACAAGACTAGCTCCTCCCATCCGGGTCTTAACAACAACCAGTTGTTTTCGAGTCTCTTATCCCTTATACCTATAGGGTTTATGGTTACGAGACTGCACCCTAAGTGGAGTTTTCTTCGGCGAGTGCAACGTATGCCAAGACTTGCCAAGAATGGCCAGGGTAGGTTCATCCATCCCGGCACTCGGCTCAACCGTGTACCTCGCGCCTTGAGCATACACCGACTCCTAGGAAGAGACCCTCGGTCGCCCAACCAGGGTATAACCTACATATATAGTTGGGAATCCAAGGTACCTCTTCCTGGATAGGCTTTCATGGGCCCCAAATTTTCATGGTTCAGGCTTCAGGAGCGGTGTAACCTTCCCCCTGAACCACGGCGAGAGATACCCCCTTATATGACGCACTTTAGGTCTTACATTTGCCTCTTACGAAATGTTATTCGCGAACTAGGTGTACGCCATAAAGGTTCGTCCCATTCATTTGCGCATTTATATTTGTTAAATCATTCAATCATTCATTTTTCATTATTTGCTGATATTTGTTTGCGAAGTATTCGCAAAGTTCTGTTTCACTTGTTGTATTTCACTTTTCTTTCTTAGTCGAATTCTCATTTTACTCTTCTGCGATATTCTCGCATTACTTCAACTGCTATTTTTTCTCCTGTTTTTGTTGCTTATTCATTTCTTATGCCTTTTGCTCCTCATATCCTTTGCTTCTTTATTACCATAATATTCGCCTGTCTCTAGGCATTCACCTCGCGAGGTATGTTCAGTCCTTACTTCTATGGCATCCACCATCAGTTTTTCCTTTCTCTGCTCATCTCTCACATGCTGTTTCCACCCTTTTCTTTTGGCATTCCTTTCTTCGCAGCTTTCTACATCTATTTCATGACACTGTTGCGACTCCTTCCAATCTCCTTGTATAATACCAATGCCATTTGGATGTGGGAATTTAATACATTGATGATACGTTGACGCGACTCCCAAAATTTCATGAAGCCACGGCCTCCCAATCAGTGCATTGTATGGAGATTCCACGTCAACCACACAGAATAAAATACCAGTTGATAATCCTTGTAGAGGTATTCTCATGTGAACCTCTCCCTTTGGTTTGTTTGCAGTGCCATTAAAGCCATATATCTTGTATGTAGAGGGGATCAAATCCTCATCTTTTCCTCCCATCGTCTTGTAAGTATGGTAGAAGAGGATATTCACCGAACTTCCGGTGTCGATTAAGATTCGATTGATCGCCCAGCAAGCTTCTGCCTCATCATCTTCTCCATCGACTGGTTTCGGGTTAATCTCTAGTTTCACAACCAACGGGCTATCATGTGTTTCTCTTCCTTTTGGCACTTCATCTCAGAGAAAGAAATGGTCTTCAACTGCCACTTTGTTCTAATCTGCGTTGATCTCGCTTGGACTCATAATTTCTTTATCATTAGCATCTCTCGCAAAGACTCTACTGAGCACGTTGTCATGAAAATCTTCGATGGTGCGATAGGAGTGGACAATGGAGTTGCAGTTCAAATTCTTGGCTTTTGTTCCTACTTCGATCACAAATGTTTCCTTTCCCTTCGCTGACACTGTTCTGTGCATCTCTGGTGGTGGTGGTAATGTCTGACCTGTTTCTTCTCCCCTTAGAAAGTGATTCAGCTTCCCCCGATCAATCATCCTGAGAATAATTCTCTTTATGTTTCTACAATCGTTTGTTTGATGCCCATGGAAGCGATGGTAAGAACAAAACTCATGGCTTCTATCGCCTGGCGGTGGTTCCATTCCAACATTCCAAGGTGCTGGTACATTTTCCATCACAAGTATAGCTTCCCGCATCTTTTCAACGCTAGCGTTCGGTGGAGGCATCTTAATTTGTTCCCATACCGTTCTATGACTTCTCTCGCCCTCCACGGTTATTTTGCCTTCGTCCACCATAAGTTTCTTGCACATGATCTAGCCTCTGAATCTTATTATTGTTGTTACGGTTGTAGTAATTCCTTTCGCGTTCAAACTCTTCTTGATCATGGCTTCCCATGGCTACTATCTTCTGCTGTCCCTCATCACGCTCTCCTTGCTCGCCGTCCTTGCGAAGTGCTCGCCATCAGTATTGATGAACTGAGGTAACAAGCTTGCGTTCGCAGCATTCGAGTTTGTGTTCGCAATCGGATAAGAATTCATTTCATTCTGTCTTTCTTCTAAGGCGATATATTCTTCCCCGTAATTCTCGCAGCTTCGCCATCGTGATTGTATTTTTGACTCTAAAAATTTGAATGTATAACAAGTTGGTTGCAAAGAGAGCATTCACAAATGAGAGGATTAGATATCTCTCCTCAACCCGTCCTGCCATTTCGCTACACATGGTTCTCCATCTTATTGTCAACTGCCTTAAGCTCTCGCCAACCCTTTGTTTCAACCCAAATACATCTTCAATACCTGGTCGTGAAGAGTTGTTACTTATGTATGCTCCCGTGAATGTGGCTTGTAAATGGTGAAATGATGTAATTGTATTCCTTGGTAGGCTTTCAAACCACTTTAATGCTTCTCCTATTAAGCTTGACGCGAAATATTTGCACAATATTGCATCATGGTTCTCCCATTGTAACATACATCTCATGTAAGCCTTAATATGTTGTATCGCACAGGTTGTTCCATCAAAGATGTTGGTTAATGGGTAGATTGCACTTAGGAGGTATTCCTCCCATCTCGTACTTCTAGCGTGAAAGGGTTCTTCGCGGCTTCGCGATGGCTTCGTCCAGCTTGTCTCCTTCCTCCTTCCCTTCTATCGTTCAAGTAATCCTCTCATTTCAGCTAGCTCTCTTAAGATTTGTTCATTTGCCTCGAATTTGATTCTACTGGTCTTTTTAGCTCGCTTCTCTCCTTCTTCGCTCGTGCCTATTTTGACCTTCCGCTCATTATCTTCTCCTCTTCTTTCCTCGCGACGCTCTTCTTCGCCTCTTTCGTTAATTCCGCACGCCATTATATCGGTTGTTCTCTCTTCTTGGCTGCCTCTCGGCTCTCATCATTTGCACCTTCTCATACTCTTCATTAATATTTCTATTGGCACGATTTTGTTCCCTCCTTCTCTCGCGGTTGTCATGGTTATTCTCGTCGATTGCCTCCTCCATCTCTTGATTTTCCATTTCTTCTCTTAGCCTTTCTCTCTCGCGAGCTAGTCGCGCTTGTTCAATGTAATGTCTCTCAATGTCATCCTCGATCTCTCGGTTTCTTCTCAATTCTTCTCTCCCGCCAGGATTATTCTTCCTTCAACAATTTTGGGTTATTCGGCCCTTGGAGTTGCATGTTTTCCGATTTTCCCTATTTCGCTCATTTTGAAGATTTTCGGGCCGAGGAATATAACGATCTTCTATTTCTCCTCTTCTCTCGCCATGCTCTGCGTCCTGGATCTTGTGTCTCTTCCTCGGTATTCTCTCGTTGGTAAAACTCTTCTTCTTTCTTCTCTCGTTCGATCTAGAACTTGATCTCACGCTGCTTCTAGACCTCCTACTTTGCAACCTCATGTTCTCCATCCTCAATTCATGGTTCTGTCTTGTCAAGTTTGCTCGTTCCTCTGCTTCCAGCCGTCTCTCCTCGTGTATTGTTTGTCTCAATCTTTCTAACGCTGCCATTTCTTCGTTTCCTGGATTCATTTCTCCATTCATCCCTTGTTCTCCTTGTCCATTGTTTACCAGCTGCTGCTCCTCTTCTCTCTCGTCTTCAGAATCAGATCTCCAAGTATGTACACTCACTCTATCATAATCCACAGCCGCGTTTGCTACTGGGGAGATCGGTGGTTGATTTTGATCTTCTCCGTCATTTCTCCTATTCATCCTTGATGATTCTCCTGTTTCATTCCTCCTTTCTCCAGCAAGTCTCCCACTTCTTCTTACAATCGTTGGTTGCCCTTGTACATTTCTTCTTCTAGTCATTTTTCTTTTCCAATGAACTTTTGAGTATCTTCTCCAAATCTTTTTTCTGTTAATCCAAATTCCTTCCAATTTCTACGTCAATCTCTGCACAGTCCCTGTTTCTAGCGCATATGTAGTAGCAGGTTTTCCCACACTACACCCCTCACTATCTTTTGGTTAATTAGTCCATTAGAAGATATAAGATCAAGAACATTTATTGATTAATTTCATGAATGTTTACACAGGAAAAGTAGAATTACACTTAGAAGTTAAAGTGCTCTTAAACTTTCTCTCTCCTAATGACTTGCCTAACCATTCTAAAAAGATCTCTCTCTTACAACAGACTCACTCAACCCTTTATATAGGGTAATACATAGTGGATGACAATAAGCTATCCTTTATTTTCGGGAATGCCTCGCGAAGTGTCGCCAGTATACAACTATTCAATCTCGCGACACTTCTTAACCCTCGCCAGATCTCACGTCTTCTTTATGTCTCGCCCGTCGTTATTCTTTTTTTGTCGTTTATTTTAGCTCTCTCGCGATCGCCTCGCGACATCGTTGTTTATTAACCCCGCGAGTCCCGTATATTGCGATATTATGGTCCTACACTATGAACGTCGACGTATATTGCAATTCCTTTGACAAGACCCTCGAGCATCTGTTTGTAAGAACAACCTTTAATAAAACAATTGGAAGAGTTAGACTTCTGTTTTTTTTTTTGTTATCAAGTAACAGGTAAGAAATTTCAGAAATAATACCAATGATCCAATAACAACCAGGGCACGGAATTTGAATCAACATCTACACTGCCTTCTTCAATCTGTAAATCATATAAACGAGTTCATTTTAGGATACATTATGTTATAGTGATACTTCACTGATTCATTAAAAGAAGTTATTTGTGACAGAAAAGGACACACTTCAATAGCTACTGAAAGAACTCGAGACTAGCCTTCTTGATCCTTCTTTTCAAGCATAAGCACAGCATAACTGCGAAAGCAACAAAAATGAAGTTGACGTCATATATTAGCTTGTGCAACTGACAGTTATGGCAGCAACCAGAAACCAGATTAGTATCTAATCAACGTATCCAAATGCTATTTTGACAGACAAAACGTATGAAAATGAAGCGACACAAAAGGCAATCAACTCACTTGAGAATAAAAGTCGAATAAGATAACTGTACATTCTTGTTGGATGGTGAACAACTTGAGAACACATCAAGCACCTGCAAGATCAATGAACAAATGAATCAAAGATTCGTATACTGACACCAAGTCAAAGAGATCTAAATCTCGAGGAATATCATTTTAGCATAGAAAACACTAACCTCACTACGGTTCCCTTATAACCATGCATGGAGTGTTTCTTTATATAACATTGAAGCACATTCTACAGCACATCTACAATAGACGTGCTTTAAATCAATTTTACTGGCAAAAACATTTGAAATCTACAGCAAACTTGCAAGCATGACAATTAGTAGAACTGTTGCCATGGGAGGGACGACCGAAGAACTTAGCGAGAAACAAGTTGATCATTGGTAACTTGATACTTAAGTAGTTTTTAGCAAAAACTTGAGGCGCCTTATTGCTGCTTCTATGCTTTGGGACGGGAAAAAGGCTCTAGACAAAAGTTAAAGCCAATCTAATAAAACAACCATTTGCAATTGGGAAAGATAATTAACACCAATTAAGAAAAAACAACATCTACATTAACTTATATCACCTAAAAATGCAAAAAATTCAACCTCATCTAGTGTTGGTCCTGCACCAATGGTTTCTGCTTGAGCCACTGAAATAAGAAGAGTAGTATAAGGGACTCAAAGAACAACTAAAACTGACTACAAAAGTGTCTATCCAAATTCAAAGCAGAACTCATCTGGATAAGATTTTCCAATTGAAACCCATCTACACCTTAAACCAGAAATATAAAAGTTTAAAACAAAAGTAGTGGATTCATCTTTCAGAGATCTTCAGCGTTATATAAACGCAAACTATCAGCCGCCTTCCGCTGCATAACATAATCCTATGTTAAATTCAATACCCTAATTTCTCTTTCAACATAATCTACAGTAGAATAAGAATTAAGAAAGAACTAATTGAGATTTCAATTACAGCAAAAACAATTCAGATTTGCATTAGGGCATAAAGGTAGTTCTTACTAATTGCTTTGAAGATTGTGAGTGTGTTCCGTCGATTTCAATTAGGGAGTGAAATTCCGTTGATTTCTTCAGTTTCTATGTCTGGTGAACAAATTAGTTCAACAACACTGAAATTGGAGAAAAAATCACATCAATTGAAAGAGGAATTAGATCTGAACAAATTAACCTATAATCATGCTTACAAATTTACAATGAAATGGAAATTCACCTTCATATTATATCATAAACATCATCAGCAATAAGAGGAGCCTTCAATCCAGAACCATCATTCACATGCTTGTACATGTCCTTATCATAAAACAACCACATAATCTCAAATTAATACTACATAATCAAACGAAAACAAATATCTAATTGATAATCTCAGTAATTAATCAAATTAGGTTATAAATTACTCACATCTCAGAAAACGACTTTTTCGTATTCTTATGCAGATTTGTAACAGCAGTCCTCGCCGGTAACTACAAAAACAACCAATAAAACTCATCAGATCCAATGAGAGTCTAATATGAAAATATGAACTGAAAGCCTAACAAATGCAAATATGTAAGAACCTAGGATGCACCTGGCAAAAAACTATTTTCGTTACAAACAGTTAAGATAAATTACATACTATGTCCTGCATGAAACTCCCCACCAGGTGCACCCAAACCAACCATACAAATTCTTACAGCTCACAATGTATTCAAGAGCTTTTTTTCCAAACAATTAATAGTTGGAGTTATGAAATTGTGATATAAGAGAACCTACACACAAGAAGAAATGTTCATCAAAAACCAAAATGCTTTCTTCTTTTTTTTTATCACAAATCAAAGTAGAATTAGGCAGTAAGTATGCACCGAGTACCAATTCGGCCCAAATGTCCCCTGTAAATGAAATTTCAGCCCAATTTCATTCTGAATCCAGCATCTTCTGAGATCAAGACTTGGAGACCTTCATTCCAAGCTTGAAGAGCACATACTGGATCAATTTCAGACTGAGCTCCAGCCTGTTTAAGAGCTCAGGCTCAACCCTTTCTAACATCTCCATAATCGCAGACAACAACAACCTTTACCAGCAATCATAACATTAATATCCCTCATTAAAACCATAGGGAGATGACTGACAAAGATACGCAGAGGTTATCAAACTGTCATCATAAACAAAAATCAAGATCAAAAACAGAACCCGCAACAAAAAAGTCAACACATAACATACCAATTTTGGATTAAAAATACATTTTTATTAGTAAAAATGAAGACAACCCTCCCTAAAATTGATTCAAAAGTATCTAAAAAGAAACAAAACAGAAATACATCATCAACAAACTAATAAAAGCCCCTAAAACACAACAAGAAACCCTAAAATCCATCATCATTAACATGAAATCGATCAAAATCTATTAACGGGACCATGTAAAGAATAAGAAGGAAACAATAAATAAAATAAAATACCTTTTATAACGAGCTTAATAGTTCCCTTGCACAGTTTTTTCCAAGCAAGGAGTTTAGCTATGGGTCTTGAAGCTAACATCTAATCTGCAAAATGACAACATGAAGAATTCAGTTCTAATAATCATATCTTCGGATTTGAAAAATAAACCCTCAAATAATTACATAAGTACTATAATTACCACAAAGAAATAACACTTTAAAGAGTATAAGACTATGGTTTCTTACTGTAGATATGAAAGAGAAGAATAAAAAACCCCTTTCAAAACCCAGACATCAAATATGAAGAATACGACAGCACTAATCCAACGGGAATTTGAAATCCCTAATTTTAGTTGTAGTGAATTGAGAGAAATTACAACAACCCTTTTTCAAAAAAACAAAAACAAATGACCTGGTCTCAAAGACCTAATTTCTTACCAAAACCTTATAAGAACTCTAAATTTAGATCAAATACAACAGAAGCAACTTCAAACTACTGATTCACTAATACCAATAAATCGACGGAAAAAAAACTACTTTTAGATCTATTCACAAAGATTTAAACAAGAAAGAAAAACATTTTCCAGGCTACTAACAAATGGAATAAAAAGAGACCATAAAAGAAATCCTAACCTGGAAACAACAAACAATAATTACAAAATAAACCCTAAATAGAGTCATCATCAAACCCTGGTGAGATTTAGGTTGTTTCTACAAGAGGTTCAGGAGGAATTTGGGTGCCGAGATTTAGGTTATTTCGAGAAGAGATTGAGGAATTTGGGGGAAACAAAACCAGAATAAAATTGAACTCAATCTGAAGAAGCTAATGGCGATATGGACAGATAGAGAAATTGGGATGGGGGAAGAGAACAGGAAGGTGAAAAATTAGGGGGAAAGGGGGAAATGGAGCGGGAATGGGAAAATTGAGTGAATTTTGGAAGATGTGTGAGAAGAAAATTGATTTTGTTCGTGAAAATTTTGAGGAAGAGAAATTAGTCGTACGATCAAAATTTATCAACGGTTGTAATCTATATCTATCTAGTCATACAGATTAAGACAAGTGTGTTTTCTTTGTGACTTTGTGCTTTCTCTTTGTGCTTCCGGTTTGAATTTCGACTAGTTTCGTAGGTTATGAAGTAATTTCGACTAGCCATGCAGGTCATGAAGTAGCTTTAGTTCACACTGGTATACTCAAGTTATACGATAACTATCATGATACATCATCGAAATATGAAGCTTGGTATCGATTTGAACTTCAAATGTGGTATAACGACATGCAAACTATGAACAAAGAAGCTCCGGGAGGGTTCTTACTACAAACTTAGCAGGATACATCATAGAAATCGATAAATATGAAGCTCAGTATCGATTTGAACTGCAAATGTGGTATAACGACATACCAACTATGAACCAAGAATCTCCGGGAGGGTTCATACTTCAAACTAAGTCGAAAACTTCGTAAGAACGATGAATCCGACCATTTACATGTAAGATTCCATCAGACACTTAGGTGTGATTTCATCCTAAGAAACTATGTATTATTACACTGGTTTAAGAAATTAGATGTACGAACTTGTTTCATAATCAAAAGGGAAATCATAAATGTGTTGGTGCGGTTCTTCATTAAATATATTTGGATGACCAATATAAGATGACAAGGTAGAACCAATCTCGACTTATGTTGAGAATCAAGGTATAACCAGTCATAACCTATAGTACGTAACAAGGTGTAACCGTTTACAAGCTGCATTTGGAAGCAAGGTGTAACCGGTCACAGGTTGCTTTGGGAAGCAAGGTGTAACCGATCAAAAGCTACTTCGGGAACATGGTGTATAACTGGTCACAGGCTACTTCAGAATATTACATTGGTCGTGAGTTGACCATTATAAGTCGGAAACTTCGTAAGAACGATGAATCCAACCATATACGGGTAAAATTCCTACGGAATATTCTTTTGAACCTTAAACAGACCCATTTTTGTCAACTTCGAGGATGAATCTGGCTCCGAGATCGAAACCTGGTCGTGAGTGGACTATTATATGTCGGAAACTTCGTAAGAACGATCAATCCAACCATTCATAGTTAACTATGATTGCGTCCGTGAACTATGATTGTCCCATATATGTCAAAAGTTAAGTCTATTGTATGTCTTTATGCAAATATTGACGGGAGATAGAATGAACTTTTGATAACAAGGATTAAGTCTATGATACCATTATGCAACTATATTGATGAAAAATAGGATGAATCTTTGAATATTCCGCAGTATTGATCTTTCCCTGATCCACTTTATGTGAAAGTACTGGCTCCGTAAGTTCTCTTATGTTGAGAATTTTCGATTAAATTAATCATGGGTTCTCTTGTGGTTAATTTAATTGAGTTTTCTGGATACAAATTCATGTTTCATGTAATTTGTTAATGTCCAAAGAATTACTTATTTTCTTGTAAAAGTAAGGTCGCTCTTGTTGTTCTTTCGGGAATAACATTTATGGGGGAGAGTTCTTAATTGACCTTGTGCTTAATTGCCAAATCTTTGTGGAGAGTGCGGCTGCGGAATATTATAGGAGTTATCTTGTATCTTTATAAACTCCTTGATGAATACACTAAGTTTCGACTATGTGAAATCATCGAAACAAAGTTGATATGTTTTCTCTTTTAGTCATGAAGTATCTCTATGAGAATTTCATTATGATCCTGTTAGTTTTCGTACCTTTGCCAATTTATATTGACAAAAAGGGGGAGAATTATTGTGTAGTTCACACTACAAATATATATGGTTTACGGATCATTATGTAAGGGGGAGTGGTTTTCAATTGTAAGATGAAGTATTGACTAAGGGGGAGTGATACATATCACCATAGTGTTATTGTAAAATTTGTGATACAATTGAACTTTGATGTTGTGTAATAATACTATGACATTGTATAAAAATGATTGAGGACAACTAGTTTCTTATTGTTATAGCTACGGATCTTCAACAACTACGATGTTGAGTTGAACATGTTCAGAATCACTGGAGTACTTGGAAGTGACGAATATTTCGAGTAATGTTGAAGAACCAAGGAGATCAAGCATTTAGATGAGAATATACAAAGTTTATTTATTTTGTAATCCATATGTATTGATAGTTTTGTCACTAAAATTGACAAAGGGGGAGATTGTTAGAGCACTGCTCAGTCGAACTCGCAAGCGTTGCTATCTCAATCTTGTTTGTCAAGTTTAGTTGCCAAAACTATAAGTCTTGATTTCTAGTCTACTTATAGCTAATTCTCGGAATATGATAAAATGTGTAGTTGAGATTTAGACTTCACGGGGTTCATCGATTGAAGACGAAGAACTACTAAGGGGAGCTTGTGGAACTTTATCAACAAAAGGTATGTGGAGACTTGAACTTATCTATCACTATTCTATCTCCTATTGAGACAAAAGTCGTATTGCTATATAAACTTCATTATACACATTTGGTATTTCGAGCTGAGTTTATCTCGCTTATCTATTTCTCGAAATATGTGTTGGTAAGCTTTCGCTTTATCCAATTTCATCTTTTATTCTTGATGAAAGTCAAAAGATGATCATGTGAAAATCGCCTGGTAACATCTTACATGATTTGTGTGAGACAATCATTTTGTGTAGACTCGGAATGTTTCGTATTGATCATTTGATCACTTTATAAAATTGCTTTGAAGCTAATAGTTTGTGTGAGACATCTATTGTGGTCTTCTAAGAATGTTTCAATGATTGAAATGGGAGTTTAGAACAATTAACCTATGATTGGATATAAGAACAATATGTGTACTTGCATATGTGTAAGTCCAAGTCCGGGAATCTAGTATGCATACACGTATACGTACTAGCGAAGTCAGTTGAAGTCCGGGAACCTCAGTGTGCATACCTGTATGTGTACTGGCATAACAGTTCAAGTATGGGAATTCAACTGAGTTTGGTTGTGTACGACAGTATGCGTACACGTTTGCATACTGGCGAACACAGGCCAAGTCCGGCTACTTAAGTATGCGTACACGTTTGCATACTTGAGTGGGTTATGTTCTAAAATCAGTTAAGTCATGAACTAATATATTTATATAATAAGGAATGCAATCTTTTGAAAACCGTGACTATAATGTTCTTGAATTGATTCGAGTGAATCAAAACCGATTTTGCTTCAATTGCGTCCTGTAGAACAACTCTATAACTAGTTTCATTTGAGTCATTTGATCTAGTTGTGATAAAGACGAATAAGGTTGATATGGAAGTGTTCATATGTGTTACGTGCAACGTAACAAGATGAGTTTTCTTCGAGGGAAAACACTAAACCTCCGATGCGCCGATGGCATGCCAAACCTTAGCCCCACCAAGCCAACGACACCTTGCCTTGGCCCCACCACACCAAGCCATCCGCGACATTTTCCCTTGGCCCCACCATGCCGGCCTTCCCCATGCGGCTACCAAAAAGAAGGCGTGCAACAATCAACGACCACCCTTCCATCCTTGACCTCCTCAACACCAACCTTCTTCGGAATGAGAGCTATAAAGTTGTTCTTAAGAGAAATATCGAGAATATTATGCTCATGAAATTCTTGAAACACCTTCATTAAGTCCTCTTTTAAGAAATCCCCTCTAACAATGTAAAATTTCATAGGAAAACCCTCCGGACCCGGTGCTCCGAGATCGAAACATGGTCGGGAGTGGACTAATATAAGTCGGAAACTTGGTAAGAACGCTGAATCCATCCATTTATAGGTAAGATTCCTTATGGATATTTCTCGAAACCTTAAACAAACCCTATTCTGGCATATTGTATGCATACCATGGCTCCGAGATCGAAACCTGGCAGGAAGTGGACTACTCTAAGTCAGAAGCTTGGTAAGAACGATGAATCCACCATTTACGGGTAAGATTCCATCGTATACTCTCAGAAACGTTCAGCAAACCCTAAATTAGTCAACTTCGAGAAAGAAACTGGGTCCGAGATCGAAACCTGGACGCGAGAATAAGTCTGAAACTTCGTAAGAACGACGAATCCAACCATTTACGGGTAAGATTCCATCGTATGTTCTCAGAAGCGTTCAACAAACCCTAAATTAGTCAACTTCGAGAAAGAAACTGGGTCCGAGATCGAAACCTGGACTCGAGTATAAGTCTGAAACTGCATAAGAACGACGAATCCAACCATTTACGCGTAAGATTCCATCGTATGTTCTCAGAAACGTTCCGCAAACCCTAAATTAGTCAACTTCGAGAAAGAAACTGGGTCCGAGATCGAAACCTAAACCTCAGCATAAGTCTGAAACTTCGTAAGAACGACGAATCCAACCATTTACTGGTAAGATTCCATCGTATATTCTCAAAAACGTTCATCAAACCCTAAATTAGTCAACTTCGAGAAAGAAACTGGGTTCAAGATCGAAACCTGGACTTGAGAATAAGTCTGAAACTGCGTAAGAACGACGAATCCAACCATTTACGGGTAAGATTCCATCGTATGTTCTCATAAACGTTCCGCAAACCCTAAATTAGTCAACTTCGAGAAAGAAACTGGGTCCGAGATCGAAACCTGGACTTGAGTATAAGTCTGAAACTTCGTAAGAACGACGAATCCAACCATTTACGGGTAAGATTCCATCGTGTATTCTCAGAAACTTTCAGCAAATCCTAAATTAGTCAACTTCGAGAAAGAAACTGGGTCCGAGATCGAAACCTGGACTTGAGTATAAGTCTGAAACTTCGTAAGAACGATGAATCCAACCATTTACGGGTAAGATTCCATCGTATACTCTCAGAAACGTTCAGCAAACCCTAAATTAGTCAACTTCGAGAAATAAACTGGGTCCGAGATCCAAACCTAGACTTGAGTATAATTCTGAAACTTCGTAAGAACGACGAATCCAACCATTTACGGGTTAGATTCCATCGTATACTCTCAGAAACGTTCATCAAACCCTATATTGGTCAACTTCGAGAAAGAAACTGGGTCCGAGATCGAAACCTGGACATGAGAATAAGTCTGAAACTTCGTAAGAACGACGAATCCAACCATTTACGGGTAAGATTCCATCGTATATTCTCGAAACGTTCAAAAGAAACCCTAAATTAGTCAACTTCGAGAAAGAAAGCGGGTCCGAGATCGAAACCTAGACTTGAGTATAAGTCTCGAAATCGCAGTAAGAACGATTTAATCCATCCATTTACGGGTAAGATTCCATCGTATGTTCTCAGAAACGTTCTGCAAACCCTAAATTAGTCAACTTCGAGAAAGAAACTGGGTCCGAGATCGAAACCTGGACTTGAGTATAAGTCTGAAACTTCGTAAGAACGACGAATCCAACCATTTAGAGATAAGATTACTTCGAAATATTCTCTGAAACCTTAAACAAACATTATTCTGGCATATTGTATGCATAACTTAGCTCCGAGATCGAAACCTGGCCGGGAGTGGACTACTATAAGTCAGAAACTTGGTAAGAACGATGAATCCATCCATTTACAAGTAATACTCCATTAGAATATTCTCTTAAACCTTAAACAAACCTTATTCTGGCATATTGTATGCATACCACAGCTCGAGATCGAAATATAGCGAGAATTGAACATCGCAGTTCAAAGATTACTAGAATTAGACCTGAGTTTCTCGTTCAGATGAATTGGAGACGAAATATATCAGAATCGAACATCACGGGTTCAAAGATTACTTGGAGTTGGACCAGGAGTTTCTCGTTCGGATGAACTGAAGACGAAATATATCAGAATTATAATGAACACCATATTACCCTTATGGGAAATAAGTGCAATAATTATAATGAAGACTGTGAAAATGACCAGACTACCCTTACCGGAAATAAGTAAAGTAAATATTACAGACTGTGAAAATGACCATATTACCCTTATTGGAAAAAAGTGCAATAAATATTATGGAGACCGTGAAAATGACCAGACTACCCTTATCGAAATAAGAAAAGTAAATATTACGGACTGTGAAAATGACCATATTACCCTTATTGGAAAAAAGTGCAATAAATATTATGGAGACCGTGAAAATGACCAGACTACCCTTATCGAAAATAAGTAAAGTAAATGTTACAGATAGTGAAAATGACCATATTACCCTTATTGGAAAAAGTGCAATAAATATTATGGAGACCGTCAAAATGACCAGACTACCCTTATCGAAAATAAGTAAAGTAATGTTACAGACTGTGAAAATGACCATATTACCCTTATTGGAAAAAGTGCAATAATTATTATGGAGACTGTGAAAATGACCAGACTACCCTTATCGAAAATAAGCAAAGTAAATGTTACAGACAGTGAAAATGACCATATTACCCTTATTGGAAAAAAGTGCAATAAATATTATGGAGACCGTCAAAATGACCAGACTACCCTTATCGAAAATAAGTAAAGTAAATGTTACAAACAGTGAAAATGACCATATTACCCTTATTGGAAAAAAGTGCAATAAATATTATGGAGACCGTCAAAATGACCAGACTACCCTTATCGAAAATAAGTAAAGTAAATGTTACAGACAGTGAAAATGAACATATTACCCTTATTGGAAAAAGTGCAATAAATGATGAAACTGATCAGATTACCCTTACCGTAATAAGCACAACAAAATTATAATCAAAAGTGAAACAACCAAAATGCAAGAGACATTACAATCTCTTCGCATTTTACTATCCATCTAAAATTATAAACAAAAAGTCTTGATGAACCGAGAAAAAAAACCCAGATAAAAACCGACAGACTCATTATATGTGGCCCCTGCTAAACTCCCAAGAGGTGGGGCCCACTGAGGACCACAAAATTTGGGAAAGATGTTAGAGGGACAAATTATGTAATATTTACTTTACTTGTGGCCCCTGCCTCCGTACATGTGGCCCTTGCCTCCGTACCACGTATATAGGTGGAGGAACAAATTCTCTTATGGTGGGTTTGTTTGCAGGAATCACCGCTTCCAGGAATTTATAATCTCATGGGATTACAAATTCTGGGAATCATGTAAATTCCTTGTGTGTTTGGTAACTCAATATAAATTCCTAGGATTTATAGAGTTTTCTTGTATTAAAGTCTTTGTACCGTTTGGCATTACACTCAAATCATAAAATTGCATATATATGGGATTTAGAGTTTAAAAAAAGTGGGTCCATAAATCCCTTGATAAGTTTCCCAAAGAAATCTTAGGGGAGGGGCCGGACTCCATATGGGGATTTGTTTGGAAAACCGAATCCCGTAGGAAACGTGATTCCAAGGATTCGGACAACCAAACATACTGAGGGGAAACGTAATTCTACCAAATCCCCTGGACCCATGAATTCCACCTTTAAAATTCTACATCCAAACCCACCATTAGATTATGAATATTTTTTTTCATAAATATCCATGACTTTTCCTATTTTATCCTTTATTATATTTCCTATGTTGGACATAAACTCAATTGTGAGGATTTCCAAGAAAATAAATAAGGGTAATAAAAATAAAAAATCGTTTTGAAATTTGAACTCCGCTGTCAAAGAAAAATGGAAATTCTGCCTATATAATACTAGTAAGGACACATGTGCGATGCACATGCTTGAATTGAATTCTTTTAACAACACCAAATTTGATAATAATGGAAAATAAAATCTTAAAATAAAAACTTAATATCCTTGTTTGTACTCATTACGTAGATAATTTAAAGAGCTTTCCAAATATTTTAATTTTTGCAAAAATCCGATGTGTATTTTTAAAGATATCTAAGTTTTAATTTTTTTGGTCTATTTTTAAAACAATGGCATTCCTGTAAATATACAAATATGAACTAAAAACTTAGTTAATGGGGTATTATTGTCATGTGAAAAGGCTTCACCAAACAATTACCTCTTTTCTTTATATTAGTAAGATAAGTACGGAGAGAGTACGGTACTATTTTTGTCCAGATAATTGACAAGTGTCCTACTACCTAGATTTTTCCCCTAGGACCAAGATGATAGTAATTCACGATTTATTGTTGGTACGTCTGTATGTCGAACATGTCAGAGACATGTCCATCAAATGGAGGGTCCCACGAATCAACTTTTCAACAGATAAGAAGATCTATTTATTTGCTTGTCCATCAAATGGCGGGACCTCCTCCAAACTGATGTAATTGTGAACCTTAAAATCCAATGAAGGATAATAATCGGTAGGCCCCACATGCAAATCCACTTCCAAAAGTGATCAACTCCCCCAACTTCGAGCCACCTTAAATTATTTCCTTGGCAGTTCATATGGTTTCATTTTGATACTAGTAGATTGGTGTGCGCAGACCAATTTATATTATTTTAGCCTAACAATAAGGGACCAAAAGAGCAGGATGAGAAGGCAACTTTTGATCCAAAATCGGTTTTTTTATTCTTTCTTTACTTTCACAATTTTCAACAAGTTAATGTCACGTTGCTCCCCTTTGACGGTAAATTTTCTTTACATCCATAAAATTGCACACAAGGTCTTACTAGAAATGAAAATCAAATAACCACACAACAAACGGTACAGCTTAGCTGCCAAAAATAAATAAAATCCAATTCAATAATAAAAAATACTGATCCATCGGTGAAAGATATGACGAGACAACTCAAAGAGTCATGAGTAAAGGCCTGCATTTTTCTCTTTCTCTCTGTTCTTATTGGTTTCTTACTTCACTCTTATCTATTCTACCCGCTTCTGTACCTCACTGAGGAATCCAACTTCACTTTTTTTTATCATTTAGCATGAAATTGGACGTATTATTTATTTTTTTATTATTATCCCAACACCACTTGTTAAAATCTGGTACTCTACTCCCTCTCCCTGTGTTTTTCATTTGGAGATAAAGTCTCACCCATTGCAGCTTTCAACGACTAGAGAGAGATAAAGAAAGAAAGAGACAGAAAACAGACCATGAAATCACGGATAGAAGACTGAATATAATTTATTTACGTGATAATAAAAAGCAGAGACTATGATGCATATGAGAGAGATAGGGTCTAGTCTAGTGAGAGGATAGAGGTTGAGTGTGAAGTGATGGATGGAATCAGGTAATCTACTCCCCCTGTTTTAATTAATTCTGTGAAGTGTGAAGTGATGGTCTAATCGGGTAATCTACTCCCTCTCCCTGTGTTTTATTATTATCTTTTAGCATTAAGGAAATGATAAATGCTATCCCGCTCAAGCGGTTTCTTTACCGTTAAATGATCGAATCAACGGTTGGATTCGCGTTCAGGAAAGGACCCACCACTTTCAGGAAATGACCATCATTTCCCCTAAAGGGTTCAAGGCTGTTGGATCTGGGTTTTAACGTGATCGAACGGCAAAGAAACCGCTTGAGCGGGATAGCTTTCCGCAAAACGGTGCAGGACAACAATGCTCTTAGGGAATTAGTCTATATATTTTAGCACGATACATTTACAGGTCTAGACAACAACTACGTAACGTGTGGTGGCGAGGAAAAGAACCTTCACGAAACCCAAAACCAGCAAAAGAGTAGGGGAACAGGTTTGCTATAGAGGCACTGGAAAAACAGATGGACATGACACTGCTCGGAAAAGTTATGATAAGACAACATATTGTGAGTGGTATAAAAGTTACCGTATCAAATAGTTACTACCATATCTTTAGTTGTGTGTAGCAATATCAAATATCCTCACACCCAAGGTTTACATCTCTGTTTCAGTCATTGACTGATTAACATGGTTTCGTACGACTAATTGACACCCTCAGTCACTTATCTTGCAACATTTTCCAGGTCCAGCGTTGCTGGGACCTTTAAGCTGGACATTGCATTTTCTTGCTCATACAACAAAACCAATAATTTCAATAGAAAATAGATCAAGGATTACAGGTACTCACCCAAGGCAGCTAATAGTAAGGACACAAGATAAGCAATGAAAATAACAAAAAAATCGATATCAATTCATATCAATGATATAATCCACCACATAAAAAAACAACAGGGAGAAATAGCTGGATATAATCTACAAATGCAATATAGAAATAAAATTCTCCTAATCTCACTTTTTTTTTCTTTTGTTTGCAAGTAGTGGCATAATGACCAGGATGATGACAGTTAGAACAACCTCGCATTTTGCTCAATTTCCTAGATTTCTCAGAGACACACCTGATGCGATCTCCCTTCGGACGACCTTTGCCTCTTCTTGTATTGGGATTCAATACTATACGCGCAGCAACCCTCTCTGGGACATTCCAATATTTTGAACTCAAGGCCGGGTAAATTGCAGGTGCATACATTGATCGCCATTTCCAAGTTTGGTAGTATTCTCCACAAAGAGGGACTATGTCCAGATTATATTTCTCACATACCGCAAGGACATGTGGACACGGCAAATGCTCGTAGTTGATCACTCGGAAGGTGCAAGTCTTCTCCGAAATGTTGACTTGGTGCTGATCATTGATACCACGCTCGATGACCTCGTACTTATGTTCGATGATACGGCAAGACGAAAACAATTTTGCCAGTTCCCACCTTTCTTCAAAAATTTGTCGGCATACGGAGTCAATGGAGGCGTCCAACGAAGAGATTTTTCTCTGAGTTCCTCAAACCATTCCATCAGTGATCTCCGAATAAAATCAACTAAATGACAAATGGGCAGATTTTTAGCCTTTTTAACTTTTGCATTCCAACTCTCGCTTATGTTAGTAGTCATCAGAGTAAAACGTGCTCTTACAGCCTCCACCCTGGACCACCTATGCTCCCCAATATCCTGTACATACCTTACTGCTGCGGGGCTTTGTTTTAAAAAATCTTTCATAGCATTGTTATAATGACAGGGAGTGTATGCTTTGGCAGCTATGATAAATGAATTCGCCGCGTCGCCGTCGTGAAATTTCTTAAGGAGATTTCCTGCAATGAAAAACAGCCAATTAGCATACCGGAGTGCTGAATATGCAAAAGCAAAAAAAAAAACATAAAACAACTCATGATAGTGAGAATTAAATATAAGGTTGTGTTGTTTAGTACGTTTAATATGGTAGGCGCAAAAAACATGGCACACAGCAGGATACCGGTTCGTCATGGCTCTATGAATGTGATCCGATCTATCTGAAACCACTACAAGATCTGAATTCTTCTTCAAATATTCACTCCCAAGCGCATCAAACAATTTTTTAATGAACCAATCCCAAGAATCATCATTCTCAGAATCGACGATGCCAAATGCTACTGGATATATTTCTTCATTAGAATCCAACCATATGGTGACAAAGAGGACTCCGGTCGTTCCCCAATAAGGTGCGTGCCATCAACAAAAATGGCTGCTCTCGAGAAATTCTTGAATCCATCAAGACATACTCCTAGTGCCATGAAATAATACACAAACTCATTCATAGAATTCGTTTCGATACATGTAACAGTCCCCGGGTTATTATGCTCAAGCACGTAACTATAACTAACAAGGTGCTGATATGATTCATCTGTCGTACCTATGGTCGCTTCGGTTCCGCGTTTACAACCAGTGTGGCCCTGCTTGTAACTGATTGTTATACCATGTTCGCGAAGCATGTCTGCTCTCAAATCATTAGGTGTATACAGACTATCAAACTTGCCAAACTTTGACTCGAACAGTTTTGCCATGGCACGACCCATCCCTTTTATAGCATACTTAGGGTCCGTCTTGTTCTTTCTCTTATCACAAGTGTGTTTAGGTTCTGTGCCTTTGATTACCCACCAGTCAAGAGACTTCAGCCGCGATGCCCGCACATACCAACCGCATGTCGGATCCTTGCAGTGCAAGAAGACGGTTATCGTTGGATGGTTTGGCTACGTACTTGAATGATCCTTTTATTGAAGCAATTTTCAAGCTAATATGCAGCTGTTTTTTGGTTTTGAAAAGGTTACCAGGGCCGATATCGTACTTGACTTTATTTGATGCTGGGGTAGGAGAACTAGCGGGCTAAATATGTGGAGTTGAGTCGGCATCATGAAGCTGGGGATATTTCTTGGCAGCTGTAAGGTTCTCAGCATCATGAAGCTGCGGATATTTCTTGGCAGCTGCAGGGTTATCAGCAGCTATTAGACGTCTCCTCACGATTCCAGGCCTTCGAGGGGCTGAAAAAAATTTATAATTCATATAATTAAAACCGTTATGTAGACGCATAAATTATGCACCAAATTCATATTAGTTAAACCGTTCCCAGATTGAACCCATCTACGTGACAAAATAGGAGAATAGATCCAAAACAGTATAACATCTAGAGGGAGAAAATAACTAACCTACGCCACCAGTGCAATCTTCGTTGCCGGGTTGATTCTTGGGATCATCACCGTCGAAGGAACTAACTTTGCCATTGCAGTGAGGAGTTAACGGGGTCACGACCTTGGGCAAAACGACCATTCCAATAGGAGTTATTGGGGGAGAAACTACTTTCAATTCTTGTGGAGATGGTACTATGAAAAAACTAGACGTTCCATGTACCTCGGAAACATAATATTTCGAGCTTGTTCTCCGTAATGATAAACCGCATTTTTAATCCTCGTAGATGCAACCAGACCGGGCCGTAGAGGTCAAAAGCAGGTCCGTGCGAGAAACCAATTACCCCAATTGCTTGGTTCTTCACATCTTCAATGGTGTATTCATCAGGTACAAACGCTGGTTGTAACGTCCCATCGTAGTAATCGTTTCCTCCTTTCTTCACCCATTTTCCGTTGTAATGAATCAAAATAGTTTTGGTTTTACTTGTCATTGGGGGAGGAGGAATTATGATTCAAAAACACCTGCAACACAAGCATATGATTAGCTCAACCAGTAAGTTTGAGACCATGCAATCCATTTTAACTATAGTTGGTTCAGGTTGTTCAAACACCAAACCAAATTAAAGAAAAGAGAAACAATGTTTACTGTAAAGAAACATATTGCGCCCTAAATCCATTTTCTACATGCATATGTATATATTTTATTCATCATGTTCTAAGTATGTATAGCTTCTGAATCATTTTGACAAGTTGAATTTGATCTGGCCAATGGGAAACTGATGAATGAAACGGTTGACAGATATAATGCACACAAAAAGAAGAAGAACAATAAAAAAAAGAAGTAAGTCGAGACACAAATGTAAGATCAAGCTAACCACCTCTGCTAATTTATGAAATACAGTTGAACACACTCACTCACTGATCACTCTCTCTAACTAATACACCTATGAGTTTTGGGTAATATTTTCGCATATACTCTGACATATTACCACCGTTACACACTACCTTTGGGCATGTGGGAGGACCTGTGAAATCATTAGAAATAAAAACTAAGAAGTATATTGGGATACAATCAAAAAAATCTTAAGAGTCGTTTAATGTGGGTGGTGGTGAGTCTACTGACAGACGACAGAACTACATACATTGTTCAAAGACAATGACAAGTGCAAAATGTGGTCACTAGGGAAGATGCATGACCCAACTGGCTGCGCCATATGTTTTTTCTTCATCCGTATTCAATGCTCTAGGAAATCACCCACACTCCTGAATCTATAGAAAAATCTAAACTACCACTATGTCTTGTACGTAAACTAGAAACTGAACAGACGAGCATCAAAGGTTAAGTTGAAAATCATGGTGATCATCGAGGACCCAAATAGTCATAAAGATGCACAGTGTGAACTGAACCATATATAATACTAGTGACATTCATTCATATTGCAAGGACAGCAGAAATAAGAAAGAAGTCTTGATAATCCAACCCCATACCTTTTTTCGTGATTCTGGCTAGTTGGAATGGCTGTATTCACCTCATTTGCTGTTTGGACACGCTGTGATATGTCCAAAAGTCCTCCAACAGGACAATCAGAAGCATTATTAAATGCTAACAACACAACTGTTTTCTCTAGCTATTCAAGAAAGCTTTGCTGCAGAACACTTAAGATTGGTTAAAGATTAGTAAACAAATATTACATAATTCGAAGAAAAAAAAAACAAATTACCATCCTGGAAGAAACAAAATGCTAAAGTTTCTAATACATATGCATTCCAAAAAATTCAAGGGATTTATCATCTGAAATGAGATAAGAAAAAAGAACTAACTATTCGATTTCGAACATATAAAGCGACAATAAACATATAAATAAGGAGAATATTTGTTACATTTTCTTCACCCCTTGGAGCAAGTTCCGCCAGAGCAAATTCCGTAGCTTCTTCTTTTTTTTTTGCGTATCAATTCTATTAACTTTTGTTGTTGGAGAAGAAAAAATAGTCGTGGGTTTATATCCAATATCTACATAAAGAAGGCAGAAAGTCAATGGAGATTTACTTCAGATAAGCCATAAAATTATGTGAAATTAACATCCAAAGAAACATTAAGTAACTATAACAGTTTCGTCAGTTTTGAGGTGATAAGAAATGTGTGACCGACTAGATATGTGGCCGTCGGGTTTTTGATTTTTTCATGAGAGAACCCTAGTGGAAATTAAATGTGAAAAACAACTAGCTAAGATCATGTAACAGCTGTTGAAGCTTACCCCGACAAAAATTCCAAAGGTATAAAAGTGGAACAACAGAGTTACAGGTGTTATGCGCGTATGATATAACATATCAAAGAGAACTGAGAAAAACAAATATCAGCAGCTCTTTTTCTGGTGCAAGCTCAGCTGGACTAAGACATATCATATCGGGAACATACGATAACTATGATTGTATACAAGAAGAAATATTAGATCATTTTTATCTTCTACAGATTAGCCTAGTTAGTAAACAGTAACACATCGCCTAAAGAAGACAAAGCAATTTCACACTAACTTATATGCCAAATGAGTAGGAGAACACTATTTTTGAAATGAACCTTGGTCACTCAACAGATACACATTTGTTTAGGATTCTTCTCAGATGGAGATCGCCAAGAGCTAAAATTCTGAATAACTACTGTCAGCTTATGGATGGTGCGGCACAACTACAGGATGAGGATTCACACTTGTGTAAGAAAACTGGTCAACATATTCACAAGACAATCAGGTTTACCGATCTTCTCATATATAGATTTTCAAAGGCTAAGATTCTAAAGGAACCACTGTAAGCTAATTGAAAGTGCGACACAACCACTCATATATAGATTTTTAACTTAAGTCAAAGCTACAACTTAATAAAAAGTTGAACAGATATTTCACTTAAAATGCAATGCTCAAGATATAACAAAACAACTGCTGGAACAAATATTTGGAAACCAACATAGGTTTTTATGAAAAATAGCTAACCATACCTGTCAATCAGGGAAATCCAAACCATAAGGTATCTCATATAGAATACAAAGTCGGTCTATATAATTATAAGATTCAGGGAGAATGAACGAAAGCGAGAAATAATGTAAAAAAGAGAATCAAACATACCAAACCATTTTAGACACAGTCCAAACTGATTTATGTATACAATCTCAACTACTTCTTATGGAAATCAAACAAAACTATGATTTAGACATTCCATCAAACAAGTAACAACCACATCCAAAAATGATGAAACAAATCACTAACCACTTTTTAAATGATCGAATTAACCTGTTGTAGGAAAATTGGTAGCCGACTTAACCGTACTCGATGAAATTGACCAGAGCTTTGATACTCACATTGAAGATGATGACCGACCCGAACCCTTATGAAAAATGTTACCAAAACAGAAAATTAAAGATAACCCAGAGCTAATTTAAACATAAACTAACTTAAAAATCTTCAGATTGGAGAACCCACAAAATTAACAGTATAACTAACTTTTTCATATAAACCCTAATTTGGATAATACTAAAATTGAAGAAAAATGTAGATTCAAAAAACCCTAATTAACAGTATTACCCGAAATTGAGCTCGAGATTCCGATTCAATAATATGATTACGCTTTCATGAACATCAATTTTTAGGTCTGGCGATCTTAGTGGTGACAGTAACTATATCATCGAACCCAACAAAAGAAGATGGACAAGCAAAAGATGAAGAGATTATACAACGAGAGGAGGAAGAAAAGTGTGATGTTGGTCGTCCCAGACGAAGAAGAAGAGGCAGGAGATGGAGATGAATGAGGAACTTAAGGAAGATGAAATGAGTTGAGGGGAGTGAGTGAAGTGTTGAAGAAAATGTAAGAGTGTGCATGTGTGAAGCAAGTGTGGTGTCAGACAAAATGTGCTCACAAAACATGTCAATGGGGGCACATTACGGGAAAGATTTACTATGTACAAGTTCTGTTGTGCGCACATTTCTTTGCAATGGGTTCACATTACAAGAGAGGGTGTGCGTGCAGTTTGTGTGACAGAATGTGCTTACAAAACATGTCAATGGGTGCACATTGCAGTGTTGTTGTGCAGACAATGTACAACAGTGGGCGCACATTGATTATACCCTACACACCCTATGACTCATTAAATTAAAAAATGACTAATCATATTGGGTACACAATATAAACCCAGTGGGTACACATTCAACAAATTGTGCACACAATGTAATCCCAATGGGTTCACATTTTCAAAAATAAAAAATGATTATTGCATTGTGCACATAATGTAAACCCAATGGGTTCACATTTTCAAAAATAAAAAATGATTATTTTGTATTGTGCACACAATGTAAACCCAATGGGTTCACATTTTTAAAAATAAAAAAGATTATTTTGTATTGTGCAAACAATGTAAACCCAATGGGTTCACATTCTCAAAAATAAAAAATGATTATTTTGTATTGTGCACACAATGTTAGGAGATGGGTACACATTTGATCAATTAGAATATTAATAAACATCGTACCTTTTTCAAATAGTTTTTCAAAAAATAATAAAATATTATGATGTGCAGGACTTAGTTGTCATAACAATATAACTCAAGGATAAAATAGGTAAAAAAAAATCCATGAAACATTTTTGGGAATTTTGAAAAAATTGAACATTTTTAGTAAATAGGTTTAAACAACATTTTTGGCCATTCACCCGGTAAAAATTAGTGCCACTATGTTGTTTAGCTAATGTAATTCGAAAAAGACTAATGCTCCGATCGTCCACCCATACTCCTGTATTACTCATTCTTGTGAAGGCTAATGTGACTGGGTCATTGCCAAAAGATGTATCGAAACCCATCTTGTACCTCGTCAAAAACTGGTGTGGTATGGCAGAGTTCGAAATCCACTGTAAAGAACTTTTATTATATAAAACTGTCTCTTCCTCTTTTAATCCAAACTGACGTGTCCATTTTGTCGAGAATAGCCAGAATTTACGCCATAAAAATGAATTATAATTAAGAGAAGACGACTCCCTTGTACACTTGGAAAATATTTTTTGAAATGAATGAAAAGAAGAATGAGTAGTCGAGGTCCAGACTAACTTATCACCAACCCCGACAATTGAGAAGAAGATATTGGCAGCGGTGAATGGATCCAGAATTGTTCCATTTTTTAAAGTAACCGAACTAATAATACCAGAACCATTAATGTGCCAAAAGCTCCGTAGTTCTGGAGTCTTATTGTTGCATTCAAGAGATCAAAGCTATTCTTCCCTAGTACCAATGCAGTGGGTACCTCAAAGCTAATATCCACTTTGTCGCTACGTCCTTTTCTGTCACTTGTAAGGGATTCATCTTTGGCTCCTAATCTCAGCTATTGTCGAGTGCAGTTGGTCTTCAGTTATGGTAACAAACAAAATGGACCAACACAAAGCTCCTCTGCAAGAATAATAATGCGAAACGCATGTTCCATGTATATTGCAACTTTTGTTCTTTTTGAGATTTCTTTTCCTCTCTCATAGTAGTTAACTCCTACGAACACACTTCTTTGACCAACACGGTGATCCTTCACAAACAATGAGCTAGCTGCAACTTGGAGTAAAGTCAGAAGACTATCGTTATGTACCGAAGCGAGAAAAACATTTGACCGTTCAACTCTTACGCAATTCACTTCAACACCGAATAATATCTTATAGTCAAAAGAACAACGATAATTTCCAAAACGAAGCTTGATGTCTTCATATGCTAGAAGAATAGTAACCAGATCGCAGTTTTGAATAATTGAGAGACTGTCCATATGATCATAAGAGTGAAAAGGATTAGAAATCACTAACTTATTTTGTAGCAAGTTGGCACCTTCCTTGAGCTTTGCACTGCATTCATGTTGGCAATCATTATCGGAGCTCCATATTTGTGACAACTTGGAGATCTTCCCGAATAACAACCTAATAAAATCATAAGATGATAAGATATCAAAACCATCACTTGCCAAACTCGGTAACCAAAGTGCAGTAGAAGCAGAATATAAATTGTTTATTTTCTTCCATACCATTCAAAAATGTTGATTTCTTGCTAGCTCTCTTCTTGAAAAATCCATCAAATTGAATATTCATGATTTCACTTCCTGTCCAAATTGTTGCATAATCTTCTGATCCAACGAAAGGTATTCTTGTAGAAAACGTCTTCTTCTTTTCAAGTGCAGTACCATAGCAGAAATTAGAAAAAGAAATTCCCGGTGAGAGAAATACCTTCTGCCTTGGTTGAACAATATCTGTAGGAGTGATATCATCAATAAACTGGAAAATATTTTGTTCGTTAGCAACATCAGGTCTTGTTGTGGAAGATCTTCCAACGGTATCGACAATAGAAGTGACAACGTCAAGTCGAGATGCTTCTGTCGCCGTCTCATTAAGAACAAAAACAAGAAACTCCACCTTACCATTTTGGCAAAAGAAAACATCCCATGAATCATACAGAAAAACAACATCTTTCATACATGCCTTCTTAAACACTCTAAATATTTTCATAGCCTCTGTTGAATACACATTCATCGAACTCCAGTACGCCAAACCATTAAGAGATGCATTAAACGATCTTAGCTCTTTGAACACCTGTTGAATTTCACCAAACACTTCTGTAGGGGAAGGATAAACTCCACGTATATTTAAGCCAATTAATGGAAGTCCAAATATTCCATATATATCCATATTCCTATAGCGGAGTTCCAAGATATGTCAGGCCCCCGTTATGTTTGCTTCCTCCATCCAGTATTGAGTAAAAATACAGCGTTAGCCAAAGCAATCTGACAAAGTTAAAAACAACCTGGTTTTCCATACAAAGCCAGTGCAGATAATCTTGAGCTGTAGCGCCTGATTTGTCAACAATAATCAGCACAACTCCATAGTCTGTCATAAGATTAATTCCACAGGTGCGCAGTGGACTAACTTCTAAAACTTTTGCCAACGATACTCTGTCGGCTTTTGAGAATACCCGACCACGAATTCTTCCGGAATAATTCTCCACCGTTATATCTTCAAAGGATCGAAAACCACATCCATAAACTAACGAATAAAACAATGGAAGATAATTTATTGTTCTTGTCCGGTAGAACTCCACAGAATTCTCATGAGGTAACTCAACAGTTTTATTAGGGTTTATATAAGAGACCATATATGTTTTCTCATGATTAAAAACTTGATTATTCTCGGCAGCAGGTAAAGAAAATAAATCAGAATCTGGAATTACTAAATCATGAGGTTTAACAATAATTGAAGACTTACCGTTAAGCTCTGAATTATCCGTAATCTTGTCGACTAGATTTTCTTCTTCGTTAGAAACAAAATTTGAAGACTCACCAACATATTCTAGCGAATCACACAAAACCACGTCGTCTTGATTTGCTTCTTCAGTTGTTACAGGAATCGAAAGACTCTTAGAGCTTCTCCAATGGTGATTGTGTGTGTTTCCTAGGTGGCAATATAAACAAGACATCCTCATTCCATTTTTTCCTTAAGTTTAGGGAGGAAAAATAGTTCATCTCCAATGGTGTTGTTTGTGATGTTTTGTAGATTAAATGTAAATATTATTTTTAGTAGTTTTTAGATTTTTCATAGCTAAAAATAGTTATTTAATATATTTGGATTAATTTAGGTAAGCAAAAGCTTACTAGGATAGCTTGACATTGTCAAGTTGAATGTCTAAAACTCGACATTCACCTTGACATTGTCTAACAAAAGTGAAGCCATGTCATCTTCACATTGATTTAAGAAGTTGGGGTTGGAGATGAATTTTAGGGAAAATCAATGTCTATCCTATGTGGACTTAGACATTCATCTTCACATACATTCCATTGGAGAAGCTCTTAGGGTGTTCACCTGCACAAGGCTGATCTAAATTGATGGGGTTTGAAGGACTTGTATTTGCCTCCTCAAATTCTTCTTCTTCGGCTAATAGTCCGTCTAGTGGAGCTGGTAGCGCAGCAAGTGTAGCCCTGATTGCTCTAGTTGAACTGAGACAATCCCCAAACGCAGTATCGTTCTGTTTAATGGTACTTGATGTCATCCTAGCATTAACAAATCTCTCGGGAGAAAAACGAGCAAGACCTAAGGAACAAAATGCTTCCCATGTAGTAACTGTAATCGTGGTCTTCTTCCAACGATGCCAAGCATAGGCATCACCTACGCGGAAGCGATAGTGATTTTTTGATTGTCAGCCACCATGTGCAAGCTAAAATATTGATCGGCACTAAAAATCCAATCATCAAGGTCATCTCCATCAAAAGTAGGAAACTTCAAACTAATAGCTCCATCAGTATTAGGGTAAGTCATCGTAAATTTTTTTTTGGTAGAATTAAGAAACTGATCTTAACCTACTCTGAACCAGGTGTTAGGGTACCGACCCTAAACTCGTCATAAGCCCATGGGTAGAACTCAACTCGAAAACTGTTGACTAGATGAGGGAACTCATTGACTTATAAACTACCAATTAAGCCCCATCTAACCAATGTGGGACTAGGATCCCAACATTCTATTAAAAATAATTTTATAACTGGGGAATATTTATATATACTCTTTGCTTTTGTGCACATTTTCAGAGAAATAATTTCATGACTGGAGAAGTGTCCATTTTCCAGATCATGTTCCAATCTACAAGATTTGCATCCCGATAGTGCTTTTCCTCCATTTTAGATTATAGAGGGAATTTACATAAAAGTTTCCATATTATATTAAATCCTATCTAATTTGGCCATGCTCTCTTGTGTGTATCATTGTATCCTTGATAACCACAATTTTTCTCTGGTTGAACCAAGCCTGCAATTTGTTGTCATCCCAAACTCCTTGATCGGAAGTAAGGTGTTTCACTAATAAGCAGTCACCTGGACAATTATATGGTTTGGTTAACTGTATGCTTGGATCATCAAGCCACTAGTGTTCCAAGATGTTGATATCAACACCATCTCCAACCTGCCAAGTGTCATGTTTTCAAATGTTTTCCTTCCCTCTATTGAACATGAAATCTTCGAGGGAGAAATTTATTTAATTTGTTTGTCTAAAAGGTGTTTCATTTTGGTAGTAGCTTCTTATCTTGAGATTGCAGGTATTGAACGTGAAATGGGGCTTTATGTTGTGAATGTAACTTGGATTTTGGATGATTTCCGGTTTCAATAAGGATTTATGTTATAATTGTTTTTTTTTTTTTGCTCGGTTTATGTTATAATTGTTTCTGATAATGTAAGTAGTATAATGCCTTTAAATGTTAAAGTCTCTGCCAACGGTGTTGCGTTGCTTTCATTGAAACTCTGATTTGCGTTACTCCATTAATAATGTAAATAATATTACCATCTCTAGTACTTTGATCTGCGGTGTAGTTTATCGTTTCCATGAGTCAAAAAGACTAGGCAGAGAAGAAGAGGATGAAATGAGGATTTCGTCTGGAAAATCCGATCAAAACTAGCAGTTCTCGGTGTCGTTAGCAGTTCCCCCGGCTTGTAGCTCAGCAGGTTTCATGTGCTTCAGGAGGTCCCAGGTTCGAGTCTCAGATGGCGCAATATTACAGAGTTTGACATGGACGGTAAGGTTAGCTTGCCCCCCTTGCGACGACATTAGTCACACTATCCGCTTCGGCTCCTCGGCTTTGTTCCTCATGAGGCTCGCTGGTAGGCTAGCACGCCAACCTGTTCAACTAATGTAGTAGTACGCTACTTGGAGCTTAGCTTGTTAGGCTTCCAATTAGTTAATTATGTAATAATATTAATAAATTTTTTGAAAAATAAAAAAGAGATACCAAAATGAGGTCTGGAAAGTAAAATCAGGTGACCATATAGAAGAGACATGATTTTTATCCGATTTTTTTTCTTTTCATGTGATATGGACAGCTCGGAATTCGAACCCCTAACCTATAATTTAAGAGATCGACCATGGTCAACTACAAGGCTGCTAATGGGGGTGCCAATTTGCTTGGGGTGTACCAACTCAAATGCAATAACTATTTTTTTAAACCGTAGACTAGTGGTCCCTAGACTATATCCAAACTCCTTAAATTGGAGTGGATTTTGGCAATTACAGGGTTCAAACCCCTACCTCCGAAGTGGGAGGGAGCATGCCAACCACCAGACCACTTGGTGATTGGCAAGGCAATAACTATTTTGTCCTATATGTATTTTGGTACACCCCCAAATAATTCGTTACCCCTATTAGCAATCTTGAAGGTCAACTAGGCGTCTTTGTCCGACCTGGAGACAGCTAAAATGTGGATCCCACCATATTCGGCTATCTAAAGACTTAAAGGCCTAGACAAATAAAGCTCCAACGTTGAACTGTGAGGAAACCCTCGCTTCTTATTGGCCGAAATAGGCCCTTTTTGAGTTTTCTGAAACGAGCGTTTTGGTGAGGACACTTGGCAATGTATGGTTGGTTTAAAAAGAATAGGAAAAAGATTAAAAAAAGGAAACCAAATTCAATATTTAGATAAGGACACTTGGCAACGTATGATTGGTTTTAAAAGTTTCAAACTTAAAAGGAAAACCTAACTTAACGTGTTTGGAATTTTATGGAAGTCAGAATTCAATTTGGAAATCGAATAACTACTATATTAGGACTTGTTTTTTCCAAATTAATATATAAAGGGAAAATAATCCACATATTTTCTACAAAAATAAAAGGAATAAATAAATATTAGGCCACTTTTTCCGAAAAAAATCCACGCATTTTCTGCAAAAATAAAAGGAAAAAATAAATAAAATCTGCACATATTCTTTACCTATTTAATGTATTTTCCCCGCCACACCAAATCAAAATTTCATCACCACGGGGCGGGGTGAAGCTCCGCGCACACCAAATCAAAAATGCATTGCCACGTACGGGGCGGGGCGAAGCTCCGCGCACACCAAATTAAAAGAAAAAAATAAATAAAATTTTCACATATTCTCCACCTATTTAATGTATTTTCCCTGCCACACCAAATCAAAATTACATCGCCACGGGGAGGGGCGAAGCCCCGAGCACACCAAATCAAAAATGCATCGTCACGGGGAGGGGCGAAGCCCCGCGCACAACAAATCAAAAATGCATTTCCACGGGGCGGGGCGAAGCCCTGCGCACACCAAGTTAAAAGAAAAAAAATAAATAAAATCTGCACATATTTTCCACCTATTTAATATATTTACCCCGCCACACCAAATCAAAAATACATCGCCACGGGGCGGGGCGAAACCAAATCAAAAATACATCGCCACGGTGTGGGACGAACCCAGCACACACCAAATTAAAAGATGCCCGGGCACAAATCTAGTTTTTTCTAATCGGTGCTGGATATTTTTATTCCACTTTGTAAACTAGCATATCCCCCTCTGAAAAACCGATTTCATTTCATCACCTCACCTTTATCTACTCTTTCCAAACCCTAAAAACCCAAATCTTCATCACTGGTTGATATTCGAATTCTCTCTACAAGGGTTTCATCACTCTTTCATGGAGTACTTCAATTTTCTTCCGGAAGAGATCACACTGGACATTTTGAGTCGCGTACCGACTGAGTCAATTATGGAATGTAAATTGGTATGCAAAACTTGGAATCATCTTATTTCTCATCATCCATCATTCAATAAAATGCACCTACGTCATCTTTGCATTTGTGCACATTATATCAAAAATAATTTTATAACTGGGGAATATTTATATATACTCTTTGCATTTGTGCACATTTTCAGAGAAATAATTTCATAACTAGAGAAGTGTCCATTTTCCAGATCATGTTCCAATCTACAAGATTTGCATCCCGATAGTGTTTTTCCTCCATTTTAGATTATAAAGGGAATTTACATAAAAGTTTCCATATTATATTAAATCCTATCTAATTTGGCCATGCTCTCCTGTGTGTATCATTGTATCCTTGACAACCACAATTTTTCTCTGGTTGAACCAAGCCTGCAATTTGTTGTCATCCCAGACTCCTTGATTGGAAGTAAGGTGTTTCACTAATAAGCAGTCATCGGGACAATTATATGGTTTGGTTAGTTGTATGCTTGTAGTTTTCCCAGATGTTGATATCAGCACCATCTCCAACCTGCCAAGAGTCATGTTTTCAAATGTTTTCCTTCCTTCTACTGAACATGAAATCTTCGAGGGAGAAATTTATGTAATTTGGTTGTCTGAAAGGTGTTTCATTTTGGTAGTCGCTTCTTATCTTGAGATTGCAGGTATTGAATGTGAAATTGGGCTTTAGGTTGTGAATGTAATTTGGATTTTGGATGATTTCTGGTTGCAATAAGGATTTATGTTATAATTGTTTCTGATAATGTAAGTAGTATAATACCTTTAAATGTTAAAGTCTCTGCCAACGGTGTTGCGTTGATTTCATTGAAACTCTGATTTGCGTTACTCCACTAGTAATGTAAATAATATTACCATCTCTAGTACTTTGATCTGTGGTGTAATTTATGGTTTCCATGAGTCAAAAAGACTAGGCAGAGAAGAAGAGGATGAAATGAGGATTTCGTTTGGAAAATCCGATCAAAACTAGCAGTTCTCGGTGTCGTTAGCTGTTCCCCCGGCTTGTAGCTCAGCTGGTTTCATGTGCTTCACAGAGGTTTCATGCGCTCCAGGAGGTCCCAGGTTCGAGTCCCAGATGGCGCAATATTACAGAGTTTGACATGGACGGTAGAGTTAGCTTGCCCCCCTTGCGACGACATTAGCCACACTATCTGCTTTGGCTCCCTCGGCTTTGTTCCTCATGAGGCTCGCTGGTAGGCTAGCACGCTAACCTGTTCAACTAATGTAGTAGAACGCTGCTGGTAGAGTTAGCTTGCCCCCCTTGCGACGACATTAGCCACACTATCTGCTTTGGCTCCCTCGGCTTTGTTCCTCATGAGGCTCATTTGGTAGGCTAGCACGCTAACCTGTTCAACTAATGTAGTAGAACGCTGCTTGGTGCTTAGCTTGTTAGGCTTAATTAGTTAATTATGTAATAATATTAATAAATTTTTTGAAAAATAAAAAAGAGATACCAAAATGAGGGCTGGAAAGTAAAATCAGCCTGGTCCACTACAAGGCTGGTACACCCCCAAATAATTCGGTACCCTTATTAGCAAATCTTGAGGTCTCAGGTTCGAGTCCCAGATGGCGCAATATTACAGAGTTTGACATGGACGGTAGAGTTAGCTTGCCCCCCTTGCGACGACATTAGCCACACTATCTGCTTTGGCTCCTCGGCTTTGTTCCTCATGAGGCTCATTGGTAGGCTAGCACGCTAACCTGTTCAACTAATGTAGTAGAACGCTGCTGGTAGAGTTAGCTTGCCCCCCTTGCGACGACATTAGCCACACTATCTGCTTTGGCTCCCTCGGCTTTGTTCCTCATGAGGCTCGCTGGTAGGCTAGCACGCTAACTGTTCAACTAATGTAGTAGAACGCCGCTTGGTGCTTAGCTTGTTAGGCTTAATTAGTTAATTATGTAATAATATTAATAAATTTTTTGAAAAATAAAAAAGAGATACCAAAATGAGGGCTGGAAAGTAAAATCAGCCTGGTCCACTACAAGGCTGGTACACCCCCAAATAATTCGGTACCCTTATTAGCAAATCTTGAAGCAAAATCGGCCCCCTGAACCCCATAGTAAAGTTAGTATAATTACACGAGTACTCCAATGCTTGAGCGGAGACTCGAACTCCTGACCTCCTCCTTGAGAGTCAGGCTCCTGGCCAACTGGGCTAACCCCAGATGGTTGTCAACTTGCGTCTTTGTCCGACTTGGAGACAATTAAAACGTGGATCCCACCATATTCGGTTATTTTTTCTAATCGGTCTTTGGATATTTTTATTCCACTTTGTAAACTAGCATATCCCCTCTCTGAAAAACCGTAAAAACCCTAAAAACCCAAATTTTCTGGCTGATATTCTAATTCTCTCTACAAGGGTTTCATCATTTTTTCATGGAGTACTTCAATTTTCTTCCCGAAGAAATCACACTGGACATTTTGAGTCGCGTACCGACTGAGTCAATTCTGGAATGTAAATCGGTATGCAAAACTTGGAATCATCTTGTTTCTCACCATCCATCATTCAATAAAATGCACTTACATCATCTTTCAACTGCTGAGGATTCTAGTAAGTTAGGGTTTCTTGCTTTTACTCGTCCTGCGATTGGGGAAAATTTGAAATATCATTATTTTGAATATAACAAGAATCATGAGTCAACAACCCCTATTCAGGGAATCAGAAGGTTTAATATCACCCCTCCGTTTAGTAGATATATCTATCACTTAGACTTTATTGGTTCGTATAATGGTTTGACTTGTATAGTTGCATATTCATCTGTTTATATTTGTAACCCGGTCACCAGAGAATACATTCTTCTCCCGGGGAATCAAGATAGAATATCGTGGTATTCAGTATTGACGACCGGATTTGGTTACGTTCTGCAACCGATGAGTACAAAGTTATACGAGTGTTGATGAGAAAGTCTGTCGAAGTCCACATGTATACTTTAGGCAGTGGCAATGGCTGAAAACCTTGAAAATATCAATTTTGAATTTCAAGCCAAATCATTCATGTAGACAAGGTATCTTTGCCAATGGAACTGTTTATTGGCTGGACATTGATTTAGATAGGATCGTTACCTTCAATTTGGCTGAGGAAAAGTTTTGTGAAGATCTTTTGCCACCTCTTTCGCCGCCAGAGAGTGAATGGGAATATCAAAGAATAGGGGTTATGGATGGCTTTTTGTTTATTTCTGTTTATGTAGTTGAGGAAGGAGTTGGATGTTATGACATATGGCTATTAAAAAAGAAGAATGGCAATCATGACATGAATGGGGGAGAGGAACATCAGTCATTGGTTTGGTGTAGGGAGTTTAGGGTTGATGATGACGAATTACTGGCCATAACAAAGAGTGGCAGTGTTTTAACTTTTATTCAGAGTTATCTCAACATTTACGACCCAAAATTTTCTTCCTCGAAAAGGCTTATGGATTTTAAGGAATTGTTGCTTCAAGTAATACCTCACAAGAACACCTTAGTTTCGTTGAAAGAATTAGGGGAAGAAGATTCGAAGGTAATGGAGTCAGTTGAAGTTAAGGAGACAGAAAGCTATGATTAGCCTTTCAACCAGCTGTAAGAGGATGAGACCTTGGATATCTACTTATAAACTGGTAGGTAATCTTTCTCAAGTTTTGAAGGTAATATTCATATTGTTATTATATTTATATGAGTTTCATTTTGGAATTGGATAACAATATACTTTTTTGTGAACCTAAATGTTGTTGACATTGTATTAGTGAGTAACATATATGAAGATCACTTTTATTCTATCGTTTTATCAAGATCCAACTGTATGGGAGTGCTCCTTATTTTGGGTTTAGCCGTACTATTTTGTAAATTGTGCATTTTGTTACCCGCTCAACCCTATTTCAATTTCGTTTGTACACTGTAATGACCTATTTTGTTAATACATGAGTTGAATAAGCATATGCAGGAAAAATCATAAACTTGAATAGGAATTTGCTTTGAAGTTTTATCTTCACCCATCAATAAATTTCACAAGAACATTAGAGTCAAACACGCACAGTTTTCTGTGGTAACGCGTTTCCATTCTGTCCCTGACTAGAACCAATCACATTGTTTGTCATCAATATGCTACTTTTGCATCTCGTTGGGAATGACCATTAACAAGTTACCATGCAGGCTACAACCATGATTCAGAACAGTGATTGCGTTGGCAGCGAGACATCTTCATCTGAATGGATGAGTTTGCCCATAAATTGTGGTTGTTCACACACTTAATGCTTACTTCCATGTGTATCGATTTTACATTTGCTTAACTCTGTTTTAGTTAGATCTCAATTTACACCATTTCTTAAGACTCGAATTTCTGGGGATATCTGAGTCTGTTAACAATTGCATCAATATGTATTTAAGCTTTATTCAGTTGCATTAGCTTTCTATACAGTCACTACTGCCAAAAGTGTTATGGATATCTCGTTCCTTATCCTTGCATACCATTTTTATTTTCCCTATCGATAGCGTCGAGTGAAGAATCCTTAGCTCACAGTGTGCTCAGCTGTCCATGCTTTGCTTGTTGTTTATAAATAGTCAGCTCTCAGGTGAAAATGCTTTTGAAACTTCTTAGTAGCTACTCAATGATACACTTTCACTGTTTCAGAAACATAGATGTATATTAGCCTGCAACTGTAGTAATGCTGGTCCATATGACAAGAAGATACGCAAGTAGTTGTAGAGAGGCCTCACAGAATAAAACAAGCTTAAAATCTTCGATACCCTTGATTGCATAAAAATTGTGAATCGACTATGTAATATTATTAATATCAGGTTTTATGTTCCTCAATTGTGGCTGAAACAACCAGAAATATTATGAAGAATGGGGTGGTGATCCAAATGGCGCATCTTTTCTCGAAAGAAGTATTAAAAGCGTTTGTGCCAATGTTACTCCAAGAAGACCCAAATCACATTTTAGTTGTGCACATGACAAAATCTTGTTAATAAAGTTTGCTAGCTTTGCTCAACAAGCGTACAATGTTTTTGAAGAGGTACATATATAAACTCCCTTGCTTACGATGTTCTTGCGTTGTACAGTTATAAGTCCGTAAAGTACATGAAAACCTAGTTCCCAATTCAAGAAACGTTAACAACTTTTATGCCTACAGAGTTGTGGACTAGGATTGATTTGGCACGAAAACAATTTGAGGCCTTTTTCATAGTTTGTTGGTGTTCTGTCACAACATTTGTGCTGTGTGAACTTGCAGTTAGCAGAGACTGGTCTATTTATAAAATGTAAAGACGACTAATCTACCTTGGTTTGACATAGCATTGACCTCTTTCTTAGGTATTACCCAGTTTTTGATTACTGTATATATATCCAAGTCTCGCTGTGTGAAATAGTGTTGATTTGCCAATTAAAGTTGGGAATTTGATGATTCGGATCCTTGTTATTGTTATTAAAACTTGTATATCTGACCAAGGCCTTTTATTTGAGGGATTTTTTTTTTTTTTTGATTAAATATTTGAGGGATTCATGTGCTAGACGAAATTGAACTTTCTCTCGTGGATAATCCCTAGATATCATCTTATAAGCTAACATCAATTTTCTGACATTTAATTTGCAGCCGAATTAAACGATGTTCATATCACCACCGCTCTTTCAAGACTTTATGCTAAATCTTAGTTAGCAATTCGGGGTATGGGTAGTAGTTCGGGACGACATACGTACGAGAATTATAAGGATTCGAATAGATCGGATTCGGTCAAGAATCCGGTCAACGGTTCATTGTTCGGACAGTAGTTCGGAACGGCATACGTACGTGCATATTCGTTTTATAAATGTGAGTTCGGCACTTAAAATTAGAAACACATATATGATAAATTGATAAGTATTATGACCTTATTGCGAGACTAATTTTATTTGTATATGATTTAAAGATGGAAAAAAATATTTTAGCGTGAGTATCTAATAAGAAGTAAACAATTTAATCGCATAAATGTATTACAAAGCGAGTTTATAGACTTTTAAGCAAAAATCAACACATAAAACACTGGTTAAACAACTACCAGTAGAAAATTTTAACTGAATAATTGTATTTAAATAAAGTATATACAAAATCAAACAAAAACCAATCAACAGAACTCTGGTCAGAGAGTTACCTACGGGAGAGCGAGGTTGGGCGTTTGAATCTAGTTCGGAAGCATCATTCGGATTCGGTCGGTTCGGATACGTTCGCGAATTATTCGTGAGGTCCATATAATCCGGGAACTAGCTTCAGAGTTCAAATAGTTCGGAAGTATCATTCGGATTCGGTCAGTTCGGATACGTTCGCGAATCATTCGGGAATGATTCGGAGAATTACTAACTAGGTGCCAAATAAGACTATTCTCTGCATTATGCTTGTCTGATAAGGCATAGGCTTTGTTTTTGTAATGATTCGAAGAATTACTAACTAGGTGCCAAATAAGACTATTCTCTGCATTATGCTTGTCTGATAAGGCATAGGCTTTGTTTTTGTATTCAAAAATTCTTCATGAACCGTGCAAAGGAAACCACACGAAAACAACCACTCACGGACCCAAACCAAAAATGGACCCCCATGTTGTCCTCTGCAGGGCCCACCGGGACCCACCACCAAAATGTGTGAGATAAAGTAATCTCGGTTTTTATGTGAGTCTTCCTCTTTTTCATGTTAAGTAAATTATGTTGTATGAATTTCAATTTCAGGCCGTGGATATCATCATGCATCCTTTGTCTTAGATTGGCCTCTACCAAAACCAGTCATGAGGACAATAAACTAGCTGCAAAATTGACTTCTTATAGAAATGACCGAGGTTGAGAGAAGGCTGAGAAACAAAACCTGGGGAAACAAGTTTCTGACTTGGAAGTCGGAAACAGAGAGCTTCCGAAGGAAGAAGAATGATGAGAACTTAGATGTAAGTTTTTTTTTTCCCTCAAGAGAATTAACCTTTTATCCTAAAATAAAACTACTTTTATGAGATGCAGATTAAAATAGAATATTCCTTTCCATATAACACACTGCCACTTTAGTTTGTCCCTACAATCTATCGTCTCTTATATTATATGATCGCAACCTGTGAAGCATCGACACACCGGTATTGGTGTCGTGTCCACGTCCGACGCATATCGGACACAGGACGCGCGTTGGACACCGACACAACGCACATGTAAAAATTTATACTCTATTTTACTAGTTGGGTAATCTAGTGTGTCATAGAAATTAGTATAGTAATTATTTTTTCTACATATGGACTAATCTAACAACATAAAATTGAGTTTTTATCGTATAATTGTGTGATTAATGTATTTGATATACCATAACACTATGATTTTAATATATAAAAATTATTTAATTAGTATATATACTAACGTGTCTGTGACCTGATGATTTTGAGTTTTGGAAGTTCCTGTGTCCGTGTGTCCGTGCTTCCCGGATCGCAACAAACCTGAAACGGATTAAAAAAACCTTACTGATCTAACGATCATTTTGTTAACTTAAAATATATTCAACTCACAGCCAACCACAGCCACTAGTTGTTCTTCTTGTCTTGTTGGAAATTACCTTCCCACCCCACTGCGGAGTCAGTGTGAACATACTTCAGTCCACAACCTGCAGAGTCAGTGTGAACATACTTCAGTCCACGAGTCCACAACGTTGTGGAGTCCCAAAGAACCTCTAGCTGAGACTTTTCAAAAAGAACCTCTAGCTAGAAAGCTTATAAATACCAACCTCCCCTTCTTGTTTTCTTCAGCTAGCTAATTCAGATTTTCATTCTATTGCTCTTCGTTATACTTCATATTATCTCTCCCTCTCTCACTAGAAGATAGCGATAATAAGCTCATTATATTTTCTTCATTGATTACGTACGTACGCACGTAGCCACATACTAGAACAAAATAATTGAGCCAAAATGGAAAATGGTACCAACCGTGGGGAAGTAGAGAACAGGAGAGTGATCAGAAATCCACCCAGAAGAAGTAATAGAATCAAGCTTGAGATTTGCAAGGTTGTTGCGAAATCAGTCAAATCTTTCGTTGCCGAAACTGCACTGGGTAGCAGAAAGAGAGATAAAGTAGCTCCAGACGAACCAGCAGAAGATCAGTAACACACTAACTGAGATGACCATGAACAATATATCATCACTCTCATTATAATGAAGTCATGCATATATGTATCTCATGCATGATCATCCGTAGTACAATCTTATGTTTTCTTGCTGTTGTCTCCCTCCGTTGAAGGGGGAATGTGTCCAATAGATATACGTGTATTGTGTTTCAGTTTATATGGAAATAACTTAAATTAAGAGGAATACAATACCAGTACCTTCAATGTTTAAGTTCCATTTTGGTTTCAATATAACGGATAATAAACCAACAGTACCGGGAAAGAAAATACCTATCATAGAAGCCCGTTATTTCCAATTTAACGGATGCTTGTATATCCGAAACGATGGCCGAATGTGTGACATGTAGTATTATGTTTCATTTTATTACATGGAAAGAGTGCACTTCCAACAAAATATAAAGAAGATTTGTATAAACTACAAGTACATAGAGAATATGTGAAATAACTCCACACCTATCTTCTTCTTTGCCGCACAGCTTGCACATCATAAAAGGAGTGAGACTTTAGGAGAAAAATGCCTGTATGCCAAATATATAATAGAAAAAAAGGACTTGAATTAGGAGGTGTACTGTATGTACAGTATTCCGTGATGGTGATACAAGGAAACTGATGGAATCTGGAGACTGGAGAGGAAAAAGAAAGAAAACTAAAAATGTCTAGGAGTTCACATTAAATTCCAATTTTCTTTTGTCACAAATAAAAATATATAGCTGAAGAAATTAGTTTATAGTGCTACAAAAACATTAGATTCTTTTTAAAAACCAAAAAAATAAAACCAGAAAATAGAAAACAAAGAACAACATGATGTCACGACCCAAAAGAAACTAAAAGACTCTACAATAGCCAAAGGAAGGACCACTCCAGCAGAGTAGACCAAAGGAATAACTTTTGACCTAACTTCTCAACCCGACACAATTTCTAACCCCCAGCCCCCACACACAGCAGAGTAGACCGGTAAGGACTAAGGAACCATGATGCGTTGAACTTGGTAGTGGGGCAGTGAATTAATCGAAAATGATTAGTATCCCGCGGGTCCATCCGAGAGTGAGACTGTGAGAGAGAGGGTGGGACCACACCAAACCCCACCCTCTACAAAACCGCCGGGTCAGTAGGGTTTTTCAACTTTGTCTCTTGCGGTACACACCGCGGGATCCAGCTCGCTATGAGTGTATCACTTCCGGTGAATTAATAACTTGTGAGTTTTTATAGACATCCCTTAAAAGGATAGTTTAAATATAATGTTCTCATCCCCTTTTCTCTCTCCTCTCTAGCTCCTCTCAAAACCCAAAAAATAAACCTCACATCTATGAAAGCTTACTGCTTAGATCTAGTCCATTTTGGGCTAGTTCTGAGCAAATTTCTTTCATTTTTCTTGTTTTCTTAGGTGGCCAGTAGTTTAGGTTAAATTTCTTTAAGTTAATTTAAAAAAAAAAAAAAAATATTTCAGAAAGACTATCTTCTGGTAAGAAATTGGTCGGAAGCCTTGCAACAAGCTGAGCTCCTACACCTTTTTGAATAACTACACCTAACCTATGAAAAAGAAATTCTCTGACCCGAACATTGGCATCATGGCTAGCAATATAGTTGCACAAGCGTTTCAGAAAGTCTATAATACCATCACCCAACTCACCTAAGGTGGTAAAAGCAAGTGTCCCAAAACCATAACCATGGGACGTGCACTTTTCTAAATAATTTAATCTTCATTGTTTTGGGGAGATTTTTATGTTGTTCTTGTGGGTTTTTTGCCCGTTTGTTTATGTCTTCTTCTTTATGGAGATTCTCTATGCGCTCTCATGGCATTTCTTTGTGATCTCAATGGAGATTTTGGGTGGAAGTTCAAGTGTGGTGATCAAGATTTCAAGACTTTGGGCATATTACTCTCATAATTTTATAAGAAGATCTCTTTTTCAGGAAGAAAAAGCCATATTAAAATGATTGGATTTTTTTCGAAAGAGAAAGGTTATATTAAGAAGAAAAAGAACCAAGCCAAGGGATGGTTGCCATGAGTTACAAAAAAACAAAGAAAACAGCCGAAAACTTCAATTCAGACTACAGAGCAAAAAATATCGCTTACACAAAGACTGAAAGCAGCTAACCTACACCACAGTCCGTCTATCTCGGAAACAGGACGAAAACCAGACTTAATACTTCCACATAATCATGAAAGATAACCAAAAACATCACTATAGTTTGTATAAAGGCCTGCAAACTCACCACCCGTCTATAAACAAAGGCTGCAGTACATATCCATTTCCAGCTACTACTAGAAACTTCAAGGGAGACTGCAAGACAAGAACTCACTAAAAGAAAATGAGGATTTAGTGTCAAAAAAATTGTCAGAACTACCCTGTTTTTGTCTCGAAATATTTTCTGAGATGGATTTTTTTTTATCACGAAGTTGTCTCAAATACCCCGTCTGGGAAAGTATTTCGCGACAAAATTACGAACAGTCACGAGAAAAATTAATTAACAACTAAAAGTTTATTGTCAACAAAATTCTCTTTCACCAACGAAATAAAATTGTTTGTGAAAGTTATTTTAATGACGGAAAAATTCGACACCGAAAGGCATCTTTTTGCGAGCAAGATTTTTGGCGCAAAAACGTAAATTCCAAGACAAACTAATTTGTCTTTAATGATAACCATTTAGGACCAATAAAATTGTCTCAAAAAAGAATGTTTTGTGTCAATTTAATTTGTCTTTAATGATAACTATTTAAGACCAATACAATTGTCTCAAAAGCGAAAGTTTTGTGTCAATTTAATTTGCCTTTAATAGTAATTATCTGAAACAAAAAAAAATTGTCTCTATTAAATTTAATCAGAGACAAAATCAATAGTCCCTGATTATCAAATTTTGAAGACTAACTTGTTCGTCTTTAAATATTTTATTAGCGACCAAATTTCTTGCCTTCGAAAGAATTTTCAGAAACAAAATTCCTCCTGTCTGTAACATTTTTTTTTGGTCTTTAAATTTTTCTTCAAAGACAATTCATTTTGCCTTTAAAACGAACTTTGATGACGATTTTTTTTTGCCTCCAAAAGCAACGTGTTTTATCCATAAATATTCACTTTGCCTCGAAATGCTTTTTCAAAGACAAATACTTTCTCTCTAAAAATTCGCCTCTAAATATTAATTTTTCCTTAAAAAATGAATTTCTCAGACAACTTTGTCCCTAAATACGTTATTAAGGACTACTTGTTTTTCTTGATTCGATTTTTTTATCACAATCATAAAATCATAACAGATATGGAGCACAAAAGATATAAGTTTTATTAAATCAAATATTTAAATATTTAGGGGCCACAACTATATTTAAATATGAGATTACCATTACTATGGCAAACAACCTAAAAACAATAAAACTAGCATAAATTGAAATTCATCTATCAAAAATTGAAACTCCATTTGGTTGAACATTTGAATCAATATTTTTTTTTTTTTGAACATTCGGTAGTAAATTAAGTTCATTTAGCTTCCCGATTAGAAAGTAGCCCCAAAATTATATTTTGCCAAAATTCTTAAATTTTCAAATTCTTTACACAAACATAATCGGTAGTTTTATGATGTTCATTATCTACCGATTGTGGTAGTAGCCCCAAACAAAATTTTCAAAAACCAATGGAATTTTGAATTTCTCTATTTTCACAATCGGTAGTTTCGTGATGTTTATTATCTACCGATTGTACAATCGGTAGTTTCATGATGTTCATTATCTATCGATTGTGGTAATAGCCCCAAATTCAAAATTTTCAAAAACCAATGGAATTTATTGTGATTTACCCTAACCATATTAGAGTCGAGTAGAAGAGTAAGGAAAAATATCTGATATCCGATACAATATGTTTGAGAAATTGAACTTAAATTTCAATTATGAACATGTTTTATTGGGTTTTTAACATTTTCCGTCAGAACCGAAAATTATCGGATAAATATCCGACATCCGATAGCTTAGCCTGTTGTTCGGTTCTCACTATGAAAAAAAAAAACATTTTTGCTGCACCTCAGGGATCTTTTCCTTCTTGAAAGACATAGATCTCTTAGGCCAAGCACTATGGTGCAAGATTAGCTTCGATATAGCTTAATTGCAGCGAAATCCATGTACTATGGTCTTCCGTGTCGGTTGTGAAGGGCTATAAAAACTCATTCAGGCAACCATTTTCCGAATACTTAGAAAATTGTTGGATATAATTGGTTATCGAATATCCATAGCGCTTAACCTATCGGATACTGATTTCTAAATATTTGACGAATATTCATCCATTGACAACCCTAACCAAGGTTGATTTTTATGGCATCATTCATCCATTGACAACCCTAACGAAAATTCTAAGAATGTTTTGTATCGTTTGGCATCATTACTAATTTTAATTTTAGTTTTAGTTTCGGATTCCGATTCCGATTCCGATTTGAATTTGAATTTGAATTCACTTTCAGTCACTGAATATTCGGATTTGCATACAACAATGTTTTGCCGCTAACAATGGCAAAATTTCAGATTTGTTTCGCATTCATTTAGGTGACGAAACATTTTTTGTCAGCATAAATAGATATTGGGACAAAATTTATACGTTGTCAGGGATAATAATTTCAGGGACCAATTTTTTTTCCGTTATTAGAAAACAATCCTTTTGTGACTACAATTTGTTCGGATAGTAATAGTTCTAACGGCATAATCCTCATTTAACATGCAATCATTTCGGCAACAAACTAGTTTTGTCAGCATAAGATACATTCAGGGACCAAAGTTTCGAATTGTTGGCAATAAGATATTTGGAGACTGTATTTTACGTTTGTCGGTATAAACCAATTCTGCGACCGAAATAATTCGTCACAAAAAAATATTTAGAGACGGCGACAGGATTGGTCGCTATATTTTGTCACAAAAAGAAAATTTAGAGACGGAGATAAGATTGGTCACTATATTTGGTCACAAAATTTTTCAGTGACAATTTTAAAGACAAAATTTACCGTTTGTCGTGAAAAAAATATATATGGTGACCAAAAAAATATTCCTCCCTAAAAACTAGATTTATAGAAAAATTTTTATTGGTCACATAAAATTTTGTCACTAAACGTGTGTTTTGTTGTAGTGACTTGCAGAAAAGCCTAACACTTCATAAATAAATGCAGACCAATCCAGGATATCGAACAAAGTTGTAGGTTAGTGCAAAATAAACTGCAGATCTCAATCGACTTGAGAAACAGCTGGAACAGAACATCTCCATGATTGCAATGTACTGCAGATTGAAAATTGGAGTTAAAAATGGTTGGATTACAATCCCATAATCATTCTTTCAATCTTCGGATTGCTTGGTACTCTTATTGGTAGTTCGTTACTTCTCTTCACGGATTACTCTTTGTTAATACCTTTTAATTGTATTTCGATCTTTGATTTTGATGTTCTTGAAGTCCATGTAATCTCTATTTTATCATGAATGAAACTTTTGAGATTTATCAAAAAAAAAAAAAAAAAAAAAGGGAAAAAATAGTTCATATCTCCTAACTAATTTGCATGCTCCCAGTCGTGGGTTCAAAAATATTCAAAACTTCTATTTGAATCGCACTTTTGAACTAATGAAAAACCACATAGGCTCAAACGCCAAATGCAGCCCCCACCCCGTTTTTCTCCGGAAGGGCGGGACCCACCCAATTTTTGCTTATATGCGGGGTTTAAGTGGACGGTATGTCCCGAACAATTGTAAAATATTTTTGAATTAATTGAGCCTAACTTGGCCCCCATTGGTTTTTTCTTTGAACCCACTTTACACTCCACATCGTGTGGACCACATTGACATTTCCAATTGTGGCTCATTTTGAAATCAGCAGTTAGGTTCCTCCTATATGTGTATTTTCATCTTCGTCTTATGAAATTGATTGATTGATGGGAACTGTCTCTGGCCTTCTCTAAAGTAGAAATCAAGAACCGACCAATAAATGGATTGATTGATGGGAAATGTCTCTGACACTCCCTAAAGTAGAAATCAAGAACCGACCGATAAATATCCATTCGTGCACTTATGTTGGCGGCTATGTTTATTCTTTTCTTAACAACTGACTAGCTGAGGAGTCATGCTACGTTGACACCAGAAAATACCGGGACTGAATCCTGTGTGAGAGAGCCCACTAAAATTTGTGTCTACCGGTGTTATACACAGGATTTTGTCCCCGGTAAACTAAGCATTATTGAGTTAGCAACACATCAAATGGCTATTTATCCTGCTTCATCTCTCTTAAAGTCTTGAAAGATATAAAAATAGTAAAAAAAGGTTTCCACTTTCAAGCCCTCTTTGAATGAGATCTCCATTTTCTGACGGAGACTTTTCTTTCCTAGATTGAAATTTTCTGATTCCAGTCGGAGCTAACCGTACTAACTGAGCTAACAGACCATTGTCTTCCATTCTCTAGATGCATTTTTTTTTAATCCATAAGTTAAAATTGTAAGTACACTTATTTATCTCCATTGCCACGTGCACTACCAGGGTCCACGTGGATGACATTACTCAAAGGATGACACATAGGGGCATCCGTGGCACTCAGACAACGTGCCATCTGTCAAGACCAACGGTCAGAAATAAAGGGGTACCCGAGATAGGTAGTCCCGCGTAGCACCAAAGGATGGCCTTAACCCATCACGAGGTAAGACATGATCAACGGTCGAGAGGTAGTCCAAGCCGACACGGACATGACAAGAGGAGGCGACACCACTCGGCGTGGGTGGACCGCTCCAACCACCGCATTTAATGTAGCTCAGAGAACACGTGTCGGACGACCAACGATGGAAACGAGGGTTGATCAGCGTGATGAATCGGGATATAGTAGAAGCCGCGGGGTGACATAGAAGTCCGCGGACCACGCCCGCGGGGTAATATTCAAGTCCGCGTACCATGCACAGAACACAAGAAGATAAGATCTCAACAGCTCATTGTCAGTAGGACCCACCAAATTTAGCTATAAATATGTATCCCCCCCTCCACTGAGGGGGGATCGAAAAAGAGAGGAAGGAGAGAGAATAGGGAGAAGTAAGTGAGAGTTTTAGCTCAAGTGATCGATGATCACAAGATCTTGTGATCATCTTTGTGAATCGTTTATCTTATAGTAAATCACCTCGAATCCGTGGATGTAGGCCTTAGTCTTGAACCACGTAAACCATTGTCTCTTTTATCTTTTGCAGATAGTTTCACATACATACTCGTATCTCGGACCTATCGCCTTGGGGGATGATGATGAGATCATGACAAACTAGAGGGGTTTGGAATCTATGAATTATCATCTACCCAGGGATATTATACACTTCTCACACCTCAGTGCACGTATTCAATTCTTATTTAGATTGTTTGTGATCACGTGGAACCGATGCCCGATTTCCGTGTTCACAATTTGGCGCTAAACGGGGACCTTGTCCCGGTAAAAGATTTATCTTTTCTGTGACTTCACACCTCAACCTTAAAAATTTTACTTAAAAACGCAAAAGCAGATCTGTTCTTAGACTCGTTTTTCGCACATATTTATGTCTATTGTGTTTTCTACCAACGGTCCAGGACATTATATAACCTTTAAACCAACGAGATCAGGGTTTTAGCAAAACAGACTGGTTCTTAGACTCGTTTTTCGCACATATTCATGTCTATTGTGTTTTCTACCAACAGATCTAGGTGTTAAGCTGGAATTTCAAGCACAAAAGATTTGGGCTTTTTGCCACCATGTTTTATCGATTAAATCCGCATCCGTCTATGTCTTTCGTACTATTCGCCAAACTAACAACCCGAGTACACTCATTACCACTAGAAATCGAGTTTATGAAGTCAAAGTTGAACTAACGACCAACCCGTGGACTTTTGGGTCTCGGATTACCTCCCATGTCCTTTGTGCGGATTATTGCAATGGAAAGCAACAAAGATCTTGGGAAGACAAAGATAACTCCAAGAGATGCTCCAAGGACCACACCGGCGGTGACAAGGAGCGGACAAAGGGCGAAGGACGCACACCACGGACAACATGCGAGGCCAGGGCGGAAAGCACATGGCTCTTAGATGCGGGCAACATCGCGGTGGAAGCAAAAAGAAAGGCTGCGGCCGCAAGAGCATTGCACTAAACAAGGGGTTTCTCAAGTGATTGCTTCCAAAGTAAGTTTGCAACCGAGGCCAGTAGAGCCTCGGGGAGGCTATAGCCGAATCGGTGATCCGAGAACCATCCCTACGGGATGCCGCGGGACAATGAACAAGACGAACAACTACCGGCGGGGATCCAGCGGAATAATCGAGCGGACATGCCGTTAATGGAAGAAATCAATACCACGGTCCCCGAGGGACAAGCTCAACTACGGAAGGAATCCCCAATCAAGCGTCAAACCAAACGGCGCAAATATTGGCGCAATTGGAGGAGCTACGAGAGGAATCGGCTAACGTACGCGGATGCGGTGGCCTGTTAGCTCGGGAAAACCAGACAACTAAGAGAGAAGATCCTCGAAGCTCGAACTAGCGAATCGGCCACGACGAAGCTAACTCGGCGGATGCAGAACGAGGGGGCCCAGGGACGATCTTCGAAAACATCCTGCAACAACTAACCGAAGAAGGATACCCCCAAAGAGATGCGCGGAACAGTAGAAGGTCGACCCCGGACTACCGACCGAGAAATTCCGGACTACTACGACACGGAGGAGGCCACGACATCACAACCCACAAGAAAGACACGGACTTCCATTCGGGACGAGCACTTTGTTTGGCAATGGAGAACCTCATGCGCGGAAATGCTAGCGAGATCAATCAACTCAAGACCGGGCAAGGAGGGGAAGGCTAGAGCAGTTATGAAGGAGGCCAACACTACCCCCTTGCACGACAGGTTGGCTACGGCTACCATTCGCAAAAATGTCCCGGTCCCGACCTTTGAATGTTACGACGGGTCCGCGGACCCCTCGGCTCATCTACGATATTACAACGGGGTAATGGCCAGGTGGGATTACGACGAGGCTATACTATGCGGATATTTCCCTTCAAGCACGAAAGGATCCAGCGTTATCTTGGTTTGATAACCTCAAGCCGAGTGCATTGATTCATATGATCGGCTCAGAAAAGTTCTGGCCACCTACATGTACAACAAAGTTGTGAACACGAGGGATGGACAAGCTCTTCTCACTTGCAATTAAGTACGGGAGTCCGTTCGAGAATACACGGATAGATGGCACAAAGTATGTCGGGCCATTGGACATGTGGATCCGTGGTGAGTATTAAGCTGTTACAAATGGGGGCTTGATAGGATGAGCCCGTTGTTTGTTGAAATCCACGGTACCTCCCCAACCACTGAGGAGATTTAAGGATAATCATTGAAAAACATGCGAGGTTGGAAGAAATTCAAAAAGATAACCCCGAGCGCAGGCTGACAACGAACCCCACGGACAAATTCCGCGGAACTAGTAGACAGGCCCGGCCCACACCAAAAGGATCGAAAAAACGATCACAAAAGGAGTGGCGAAAAGTTTGAAGACCAGGGTCTATACGAAACTCAACACCGACTATCCGCGCATACTAAAGGAGATCAAGGATCGCGAAGACTTAGATTGGCCCTGGTCTAAAGGGAAACAACCACCGACCTCGGCGAGAATCCAAAGAAATCTTGCGATTTCCACTTTAGCTTCTACGGACACACGACAGAGAAAATGCAAAAATCTCAAGAGATAGCGATTACAAAGGCGATAGATGCGGGGATCTCAAAAAATATGTGGAAAAGGCTGGAATGGAAGATAGAGCCAAACGCGACAAAAGGTCCAACTACACGAGGGTAATCGCACATTGAACTCTATATCCTGCTCGAGAAAGCAAAGAGCCAACCCTAACGGCACAAATAGGAAAACGCATTGAGAAAGCAATTTGAAGATTACTGTGAGCTTTACGGTATAAATGGGAAGGAAGTAGAAGAGCACGAGGAGTGGATGAACGCACCTCGATTTTGAAGCCGATGATATTGAGGACGACATGGAAGATCACAATGACCCATTAATCCTCACATTGCCAATCGCGAGGATGCAACATAAGGAAAATCCTCATCGATGGAGGAAGCTCCGTAAATGTCTTGTTTTACGATACATTCAAACGCATGGAGCTTAACGATGAGCAACTCGACTTCACACTACACCATCTACGGGTTCAATGGCACGGCTACGAAGCCCACAGGGGATATTGTCTTACAAGTGGATGCGAGGCCCCATGAAAGTCGACACTCGCTTTAGCGTGGTGAACACGCCTTCGCCCTATAATGCCATTATTGGACGAAGATGGGTCCACAAGCTCAAGGGAGTCGCACTACCTACCATCAATACCTTAGATTTCCCACTCCCCTAGGAATAATGGAGATAAAGGGTGATCAAGCTTAGTAAAAAGAGTGCCACGCGATGCAAATACAACTCAACAACGAAGAAGATGAGAAAAGGAAAACCCGCAAGGCTCGGAGCAAGGCGGTATCCAAAGACAAAGCCATCGACGAATATCCGGAGGAAATCTCGGGAAAAGCTTGTCTAAAGGGAACTCTGTAGGAAACACGGAGGCCTCAACATCAAAGGTTAATCGGGCGAAGAATGCGAGGCTACCAAATAACAATTAAAGAAAATTCCCCACACAGGGGAACAAAGCCCACTTTCACATCCTTGGAGGCGGTGAAAGAGATCAACATAGGGACGGAGCGAGAATCCAAGAAAGATCAAAATAGGAACTCTAATGGACGGAGAACGCGAAGCTTCGGCGATAACACCTTGCTAAAGGAATACGCGGACATCTTCGCATGGAAACTATCCGATATGCGGGAATAGACCCAAAGACGGTACGACATGAGCTGCGCATTAAACACAGCACACCCCGTGCGACAAAAGATACGAAAGGTGGCCACGAGCATCACAAAGCGGTAGAAACGGACTACGAAAGCTATTAGAGGCCGGTTTATAAAAGAAGTCAAATACCCCACGTGGATCTCCAACATGGTAATAGTACCAAAGAAAAATGGAGGGTCGAATCTGCGCATCGACTTCACCAACTGAACAAAGCATGCCCAAAGGATAGTTATCCATTACCCGACATTGACCAGCTAGTCGGCGGTGAGAAGGATATGAAGAGTTGTCATTCATGGACGGATATTCCGGATACAACCAACTATTTTTGGCGAAGAAGACCAGCAACATCTTGCATTTTACACACCCCATGGTCTTTATTGTTACGTAAGAATGCCTTTCGGGCTCCGAAACAGCGGGAGCAACGTACCAAAGGATGGTCGATGCTATTTTCAAGCCATGGATCGGCGGGACTTTAGAGGTTTACGTCGACGATATGCTCGTAAAAAGCGAGTAAGAAAGAACCACCACCAGGACACGAAGGACATCTTCGGAGCTATGAGAGAGCACAACATGAAGGTAAACCCGAAAAATGCACTTTCGGGGTGACCTCGGGAAAATTCCTTGGATACCTGGTGACAAAAAGGGGCATTGAGGTAGATCCCTTAAAAATCCGAGCCATAACAAACATGCCCTCTCAGAAGAACCTGAAAGAGGTACAAAAGCTCAATGGATCCCTAGCGGCTCTGGGAAGATTCATATCAAGATCCTCGGATAGGTGCAAACTCTTCTTCAACATCTTGAAAAAAGGGACTAAATTTGAATGGACGACGAGAATGCGAAGAAGCTTTTTGGGCATTAAGCAATACCTGGCAAAATCCCCATCCTTGAAACCGGACCACGAGGAAGTTTTGGCACTCTACATTGCGGCAACGAGACGACAGCGATGGCGCGGTGCTCGTCGAGAACCCGTACGAAGGAGGAGCAACCGATCTACTACGTCGGCAAGACCACTGAATTCCGCGAGAACGAAACTACACGAGAATCGAACGGCTAATCCTAGCCGTCGTATGGTCTACTTTAAAGGCGAGAACGTACTTCTTAACACATGACATACGGATCCCATGTCGGGCACCCTTAGAGACCATCCTCAAAGGAGCGGGGAAAGGTAGGACGAATAGCAAAATGGAGCACGTACCTCGACCAATTCAACATCCACTATGAGCTCCAACACTCCCGAAAATCGCGGTATTAGCGAGACTTTCTAGCGGACACTGCCTTTGGACGACGAAGAAGAAATACGCATACAAGGATGGAAGGCTATGGGCGCCCCGAAATAGAAAAACCGAGCCAAATAATATTTTTGAGCCGGTGAACCCACGGCGGTGGGAAGTCTTTGTTGATGGCTCCAAAAATAGAGAGGGCGCGAGGGATAGGCATCGTCATCACCACACCCACGGGGGACGAGAATCGTGCACGCATTGATTGGAATTCGAAGGCCATACCAATAACATCGTAGAATATGAAGGAGTGATCCATGCTCTCCGCTTGATAATTGAATTAGGGATACAAGAAGTGCGGGTAACAAGCGACTCACAAGGCGATCATACGACGGATAGGCTACGAATACAATGTGTACGACGAAACACTAATGGCATACATGGCTCTAGTGCAAACATTGGCCTCCCAAGTACCAAAAATCGGTTTCGACATCTGCGCGAGAAAGGAACTTAGACACGCGGATGCTCGGCATATATATCGTCCATGCTTAAAAACGAAGATGTCAAAGCAATCAAGGTAACAAGAGTGTACGAACCATCCATCAAACTCCCGAAACGTGCACGGCTAACCAACGCAAACCTAAGGAGAAAGATATCTCGACGAGGATGTCGGAGAATACATATTCGACGATTTCCCGAGAACGAGGACATTACGACAAGCGGAGGAAGACGACGATTATAGTCGGGAGGCGGATTGGAGATCATAAATCCACTCTTTCCTCAAAGAAGGAAACTCCCCCGGGACACCAAACGAGGCTAGGAAGGTGCGGTCAAGAGCGAGGGATGTACGAGCTAAGAGACCAAGCCTTATACTGAAAATCATTCCTCGGACCACTTCGTCGCTGCCTATCCCGTCGAGAGGGACATGTCGTTTTAAAAGATATACACGAGAGGAGACGCGGGAATCACGGTGGAATGAGATCCCTAGCGAGATAAGGCAAAGACGCGGGGCTATTGCGGCCAACCATGATCCGAGATGCGACGGAATGGCGAAAAGATGCGAAGAATGTCAAAGATTTGGTAAACGAATCCACGCCCCAGCTACAAAGTTGAACTCGGTTGATAGTCCGTGGCCCTTCGGGAAATGGGGTATCGACATAGTAGGCCCACTCGTATCAGGGACGGGGAAAAGAAGATTCCTAATAGTAGCAACGGATTATTTCAGCAAATGGGTAGAAGCAAAGGCAATTGGCAAGAATTCGGGATTGAGACGTCTTCACTTTTATTTTTCAAAATATCATCTGCGCGGTTTGGCATCCCCATGAGAGATAGTCTCAGACAACGATAAACAGCTACAAGGAAAGAATATTGACTTCTTTGTTCGACACCTTCAAGATTCGGAAAAACAAATCCACCCCCATATACCCACAAAGCAACGGACAAGCGAAGCCACAAACAAAACTTTGGCACTCATTCTTAAAAAACGACTAGATGAGTACAAAGGACGATGGTGTGAACAGTGCATAACGTTCTATGGGCATATAGGACGACTCGAAGATCGGCTACGGAGAATCCCCATTTCTACTCACCTACGGAGAATCATCCTGCGGAAATTCTACTTCCAACTACAAAGACGAAGCACAGGAAAAGAATCTCACCACGGACATGATGTTGGAAAGGCTCGACGACCTCGAAGAAAGAAGAGAAACGACCTTGCAAAGAATGGAAAACTACCAACGCAGCTGGCGAGAGAATATAACAAGAAAGTGAAATTTAGGAATTTTGTAGAAGGGCGTATGTGTTGAGGACCATTCCCCAATACCGGCGAGAAAAAAAGTGGGGAAAATTAGCACCAACTTGGGGAGGACCCTACATAATACATGACATCGCGGAAATGGCTCTTACTTATCTGCGTAATATGAAAGGGAAATCCTCATGCATCCATGGAATGCCAAATACCTCAAGCCATACTACCCATGACCAATCACTGCGTGCGCATTTCGGAGAAGAAAATGGACTTGCTAATCCACATGTTTCTATCTCGACAAAGGAGTAACGCACCTTAATTTTCAATCAATCCAAGTTTTCATTTTCAAATATCATATCCGTTCATTACCCACGCACATTTCAATTTATTCAAAACCCACAACCTATATAAAACACATATCATATGAACCACATGTATATACTACTTACACAATGTACATTGAAAACCATGTCACATCTTAATAAAATATCGATGCAATTGTTACCCAGTGGATGTAGGCCTTAAGGCCGAACCACGTAAATCGTTGTACAATTACTATTATTAGGAATTGACATTATACTTAGTAAGAGGGATATCTGCACAAAGCATGGATCATACCCACTACAATATACCGGGCAATATCCCGTGCAAAACACACACACGCAATATATCGGAGCATACACATGCAATCTCTCAGAACTCCTCTGTAAATGTCTATAAGTGTATGACCCGGGAGGCGACTTCTTACGAGAATGAGATATCCGTGCAATATTACAAGCCCCGCGAACTTAATGGAGTACATCCTTAAACGTCGGCCAGACCCCACCGTCCGGTGATCCTGCGGCCAAGGAGTTAGGCGGACGGGGTGCAAGGTCACAAGACGATTCCGGGGATACCAACCTACGGAGTTGCACGAACAAAACACTTTATCGAACTCAAAGATTGATATCCGCGGGTTACAAACACTACGGAATTTTCCATTATATTTAAAGATGGTAGACATAAATTCAACAAAATTCAAAATCGATTTAAACACCAAAGTTTGATCTAATACATGCGATTGATTACAAGCCCGGCGAGGCAAAATAACAAAAACGCCAAAAAAGGATAAGCAACGAGATCAATCCCTAGCATACTAACTACGGTCTCTTGAGTAGGAGTGTTATCCATGAGTTTATCCTTCGACGATGAAGGAACGCTACCACCCGAGGAGGGCCCCGGAAGAACTTGATGGGAGCGCGGGTGCGGGACGCAGTATAATTCTTGGTTAACCCATGGTTTTTCTTAAGATCCAGCTCAATCTCACCAAGAATCTTATTAATCTCTTGACCGATTGTTTTGCGGGCCATGAGACCTATGGCTCGCTCCTCATCTCGGCTGATTTAAGGAAGTACAAAGCTGGTCTATCCTTTGATTAGCTTGCTTCAACGTTTCATCTGAGACGAGGCTAGACCGCGATGGTAGCTAACTTGACCCTCGGTTGAACTACCTTAGCACGAGCTTCGGCAAACTTTTCATCTGCGGACTTTAAGGCTGTACTTGGAGCTCTGCGAGCGGTAAAAGAAGACAGTGAGTTATGACGGATACAATACAAAGCACACTCGATGACGAAGACGTATACCTTCACAATGATCAACCGCGGAATCCCTCGCCTGCGGCATAATCATATTCATTTGATAACTTATCATAATCTACTGCGGATTATGAGCATCGGACTTGCGCTCGGGTCATTTGAAGCATCGAGCCCGAATGACGATGTCGATTAACCTCATCATTCTTCAATTCCAACCCCTTGTTGAGACGATACATAGTCACCTCTAAGTCTCTCTCACGTTCAACTTTGACGAGCCACATCGGCTCGAGACGCGGACGAGCACTGCGAGAGCACTACATTACGCCCTAGCATCGTCTCTCTCCTTGGCCAAACGCTGCATATAGGTCCACATCCGAGGGATGAGAAGACCGCGCTTGCCGCAGCTCGCCTTCCCGAACATTAAGTTTAATTTCTAAGGAGGAAATCTGCCCGCGGGCTTGCTCAAGATTATCCGCGTCCATAAAAGAGCCCGTTGAACAAATGGCGGTCATGGTTATTTCGATTTTGCAAATCTACCAAGCAATACTTTTTCTTACGCCATTCTTCGACCATCGCGTTATGAACATCCGCGCGGGCATTCCATTTAGCCGACTCACTCTTAAGTTTTCAACTAACTCGGCAATGCGACCCTTTTGACGAGCCCTCTCACTCAGAAGCCACAACAATTCGGGGATTCCACCCACTGAAGATAGTACGGCGGGAGGAGGAAGAAAGAAAAACTTCGAGAATAAATAAGGAGCGGGAAACTACCAAAGAAGAGGGAGCGCAGACACTGAAATGGATGAGGAGTTTTCTCGGCAACGACTAACTTGGCCTTAACAGAGCCAACTCGGAACGTGGTGAGCCTCTTGGTGCCTGCTTTGCTCCTTACGCTTAAGCAAACTCTTTAGCTCGGTTATTTCTTCATCCTTAGCGGAGACCGAAGCCTCGACACTCGAAAGCGTCTCTTCACAATGTCGAAGCTTCCCCTCTAGCTTGAGAGATTTAGCCTTGAAGAGCCGGTAAAGTTGGTGATTACAATACTCACTTCTCATCATCTATCAGCAAAATGAGGAAGTTAGCTCACATCATATTCGAACGAAATCAGGGATAAAAAGAACAGGACAAACCTCCAATAACCGTTCTTTGGGGGTAATTATCTTGATACCCATCGAATAGCCATCATGTCGACAACGGTAGGGGAGGATCCACCACAAGATCAAGCCCGGCTGGCTACGAGATTTTACCCCATCCTCGATCTACCGCCTCCTCGGGGTTAACTCCATGTACCTACGAGTAAAAGCATCCGAACTCTTTTCCCCTTCAATCACGGGGCGGGATGAGGAACAACCGGCAAGTTTTTCTTTCGCGACCATGCCAAAAACAGCATCATCGCCATCCGCGGCTAAGGATCGCGAGAAATCATCTAAGGGAGAGTCCAGAGGTATTCCCACCATGAGCGGCACCAACATTACCTTGCACCAAGGCCCCACCAACGATGGAGGAGGTACCAACAAAACCCTCGGAAGGCACTACCAAAACCCCGACATCGGACACTGGATGGGCCACCAACGCAGCTATCCTCGAGAACACTCCAATCATCACCAGGTGGAGCAGAGTGAAGTCGAAACAAGCCCCATAACCGTGGACATGTCAAATGCTTGTTCCCCAGATAAAACCTTACCAAAGGAGAACTCATAACAAGCACCCCCATCCTTGTCACCACTACTAAGAACAAGTCCCTTACCTTTATCTATAACATTCACACTGGACTTAGTAACCCCCCCGGCATGATTTCCACCACCACCAATAGACAAGTTGCCACCACCAATACCACCGGCATCCGAATCACCACCACCACCACAAGCATCCGATCACCTTTACCACCACCGGTGGCGGTGGGATCACCTTGACCACCACCGGTGGCCGAATCACCTTGACCACCACCAATGGCGGGTCATCTTGACCACCACCGTGGCCGAATCACCTAGACCACCACCGGTGGCTGGATCACCCTGACCACCACCAATAGCCGGATCACCCTGACCACCACCAGTGGCCGGATCATCACCTCCACCGTCAACTGCCCGATCACCATCACCTTCTTGAACAGGCGGAGAAGTCTCAATTCGCTCTTCCTATCGGAAGAGTCCTCATCACCACACACGGGACTATTTACATCCTCGAAATGAGAGGAACCCTCGGTGGGAGAATTCGATGATTGCTTGGGATTAATCTTCTTACCTCTACACACCTACAACACGTAATGATAAAAGAACCATTGGCATCACCTTTCCTTGGCATAATCAACATTATTTAAGAAAACGTAGGGGCATACATACGAAGAAAACAAACAACGCACATTAACAACGTCAGTATTCCGCGGAGGAAGATTAGCATCAGGGACATCTTCGTCTTACGCATCATCAACATCACGGCTATAAACAAAATCCATACCGGCAAAACTCATCCGCCGAAGCGATAATGAGCGTAACGAGCGGGAGAAGCTTCGCGAGGAAGGCGTCAACGATGTAGGCTGCCAACCACGGGGACCGGGGACCCAACCATAGGCCCACGGGCCAACGACTTCAAGAACAGTGGCGAGACCACTCATAGTCATGATCACGCTTGATTCTCTCCTCGGCGGGAATAGGAAGACCTTCGGCACCGGGAATCCTCGCCATCTTGGAATCACTTACCTCGCTCAAAAGGCGAACTTCCCCCTTAACGAAGTAATGTTAGTAGACTCACAGACCACGGCTTACGAGTATTCTGTTAACATAATCTCCAAAGGATTTGTTGAAATTCTCGGGAGTATACCACCCTTTCTCCTTTTCTAATCTAGGGGCATAGCAAGTCATCATCGTTTTCCCCTTACTACGAAGATAGCATTCACGAAGATGGCGAAGATAGTTTCTGTCAAGCTGTTGCACCCGCGATTATGACTTTTCTTGGCGGTGCTCGCGGCTAGACGGACCGGTAGTAGAAATCATCACCGGCTTTATACAAGGGTAGCATCAAACCAGCCTCGAAAGCACCCACGGTTGTCGGCAAATGAAAGGCATCGTACTTGTAATTGGTAACCATCTCATAAGTTATGTCTTTATCGGCGGCATAAAAACGAACACAAAATCTTTGAAGACCATGCTTCACCTTGAAGGCCTCGAGATCAATGTGTCGGAAGGTAAACTTCTTATTACCCGAGAGATAAAGGACGGAAAGTAACATCGAGTCTTCCTCGAAAGCTTCTTCCGTAGCATCCTCCATGAGAACCCGCGACCTTCCTCTTAGGAGGAACTAAGTCTCCCAGAAGACTCTATCTCCGTAGCCTTTCTCTTGAAGTAAGAGTTTTAGTTGACTTACTTGAACTAGAGACAATTGGATTAGTCCGACGGAAGCTTAGTGCGGAGGGCTGCACATCAAAGGCTCATTGCGCGGATTCTGCTTTGCTTAGGAGACCCACCTCTAGGATGATTCGCGGCATATCTAGATCCTGCGGAGGATCACCCCTTTTAAGCGAAGGCCTTTGACCGAGAGGATGAAGATGTTCGTCCATCCAGGGATTACCACAGGTAAGTGGAGGCGAAGTTCCACCCCTTACGTTGGGATCATTCGGGGGAGATCGATGAGGACTTGACGGGGGGTTTGGTAAGGAACCCGCGGATGATCGGACATATCTACGAGCACAAACACGAATAGGAATTCAAATCGGGAGCGGGAAAGATCAAAAATCAAGAAAATCTCAAGAACAAGATATAAAAGAAGATAACCCTAGGTTTCATCTAACATTGCTTAAACTCTCAGATTATCATCCAAACTCAAAAAGAAGAAATAAAATCAAAAGCATGGCAGACGAAACACCCAACTCAGTGGCATTAACTCTCAAATCCCAGGGTATACTTAAACCTAAACTCATCATCAACGCATCACCAGAAAATCAGAAACTCGACAGACTCAGGGATGGTGATTAAACGGGATACAAAGATGATGCACGAACCACGAGAATGAATCGGCAGCGACAACGAAGGTGATAGCAACAATAACGACCACAGTAGCAGCAATGACAACGACCACAGCAGCAGCAACAGCAGCAACAATGGTGTCAGAGGAAGTTAAGAAGATGAAGACAAAAGAACAAAGAATAAAACAGAGAATGTGAATTAAAGTCACATTCTCTCACTCTCCTCTTTTTTATAGAACCAGAAGAGACCGTCCACTACCCAAAGGGCAGTTATGGCCGGACGTGGGAAACGTGCACAATAAATGCGGGTAGCACCTTTTTAGGAGAAGTTATGAGGAGATAAAAATTACCACACGGTTCTTCTTCCAACAAAAGCCAAACGCCCGATCGCAAGAAGAGGGCAAATTGTAAGTACACTTATTTATCTCCATTGCCACGTGCACTACCGGGGTCCACGTGGATGACATTACTCAAAGGATGACACATAGGGGCATCCGTGGCACTCGAACAACGTGCCATCTGTCAAGACCAACGGTCGAAATAAAGGGCACCCGAGATAGGTAGTCCGCGTAGCACCAAAGGATGGCCTTAACCCATCACGAGGTAAGACATGATCAACGGTCGAGGTAGTCAAGCCGACATAGACATGACAAGAGGGCCCGACACCACTCGGCGTGGGCTGGACCGCTCCAACCACCCCGCATTTAATGTAGCTCAGAGAACACGTGTCGGACGACCAACGATGGAAACGAGGGTTGATCAGCGTGATGAATCGGGATATAGTAGAAGCCGCGGGGTGACATAGAAGTCCGCGGACCACGCCCGCGGGGTAATATTCAAGTCCGCGTACCATGCACAGAACACAAGAAGATAAGATCTCAACGGCTCATTGTCGGTAGGACCCACCAAATTTAGCTATAAATATGTATCCCCCTCCATTTGAGAGGGGATCGAAAAAAGAGAGGAAGGAGAGAGAATAGGGAGAAGTAAGTGAGTTTTAGCTCAAGTGATCGATGATCACAAGATCTTGTGATCATCTTTATGTATTTATCTTATAGTAAATCACCTCGGATCCGTGGATGTAGGCCTTAGTCTTGAACCACGTAAACCATTGTCTCTTTTACCTTTTGCCTTTGATAGTTTCACATACATACTCGTATCTCGGACCTATCGCCTTGGGGAATGATGATGAGATCATGACAAACTAGAGGGTTTGGAATCTATGAATTATCATCTACCTAGGGATATTATACACTTCTCACACCTCGGTGCACGTATTCGATTCTTATTTAGATTGTTTGTGATCACGTGGAACCGGCGCCCGATTTCCGTGTTCACAAAAGAGTTCGAGAAATGTGGGGGAGTAAATAAAAAATTTGGACAATTATGGACTAAACATTAAGATTTAGGTGGACTAAATCCAAATTACATCATAAGACTAAGGGTGTTTTTATAGTTTTGCAGATTTTAGAGGGGGCGGAGCCAAGTGTTGACTAACCCTTGGCTCCGCCCCTGAATGCTGATAGCTGCACCTCGTTAAAAAAATAAAAGTAAACAAAGCAGATGTGTCGGCTAAGCTGAAAATAGAGACTATGTCATCGCTGTGTCATTGTTGAGATGTCACCATAAACAAAGATTTACCGAAACAAAAAGTAAGAAATCTGAATTCCGTACTAAAAGAATTCGTAATTTGACAAATTATCACGTCTCAAAGATTTGCCCAACAAAATAATAATAATTGGTCCATTAAATTATTTTATCACGATCCATGGTACGCAGTATACATACATGTCATAGATAGAAGCACACAATTTCCATCGCATTGTCCTATTCGTCTTTTGCAGGCTATATTTTTCTATACTTAGGCTAGCCCCAATCATGTCCAAGATCCAAGTTTGGTCACTGTGGAACTGTCGTTTATCCGTGGAACTTGGATCCCCGTTACGCCTAGGCGAGCTGGTTGGGTGACGTGGATCCAAGTTTCTGCTTGAATCTTGGACCACGATTGGGGCTAGCCTTATAAGAATTTTAAGTCGGCCAAGGATTGCAAGTTCCTCCCAGGACCCAGTTCATTGGGAGGGAATTAAAGGACAGAAAATATAACTATAATACCGCTGCCACGGTGGAGAGGGCCGACCGAAAAAAATAAAACAAATAACAATTTCCGCCGGTAGGCATATATTACCTTCGTTTCAGGAAAAACGATATTTTCATAGTTTTATTTTGCCTAATAATAGGCCAAATTGATAAAGTGATCACTTTTCCTGAAACAGAGGGAAATTGAAAAGGTGAAAGTATCTCTTTTGCGAAAACGGATTGAAAGTATCTCTTTTGTTGAAACGGAAAATTAGTCGGTGCATAAACAAAATATGGTTGCATAATGTGTTATGCATGCTTTGCGGTGGTTTGCATAATGATTATGCATTGAATTTTCGAAAACTATGCGAAAAGTGAAAGTATCACTTTTCCTGAAACGGAGGGAATACATCGTTTTATTAGTTGCAACGAAAAATTAGTTAGATGATGTAGATGGGGAAAAACGATTTGCTGGTTTTTAGGGAAGTAAAGAGTCGAACGTGCAAATGAGACTCCTCAAACGAGCAAACTGCTGAACCTCACACAGATGCACTGCAAAGGGAGTGCTTAGATTCGAGAGATCAATTTGTAAGACTCCGGCCTAAACCAAGTCAATGGTCGTTCCAGAGTCAATTCGGTCACAAAGAGGGAGATGGGTTGATCTGTAGGAGGGAAGCTGAGAATTGTGTGGGATCAATGATGATCAAGGATTGTGGATGTGTTAAAGGTTTCTGCAAAATTGATGAACTGTTGAATGTTGAGTTATGTGAATAAGTTTCAATCGAGTTGTTGTGTAGACGAATGTTGATTGTCTTTTGTCCTCGATCTTTGACTTATTTATATTGCCAGAATGACGAACACACTGATCCCTGTAAGTGTGAAGGTTTCTTGAGTGAATGAGTGGGAAATTGGAAGATCGTGGTGAAACCAGTTCCAGGTCGTGCGGAGATTTGGTTAACCGTCCACCCACTACTTTGCTAACTCCATCAACCGTTGCACGACTTACTCACATTTCTCATCGTGGATGAATCCACGTGCCATAGGCCGCCAGACCAAAACCCTAATTGATATCCCCATGTGACGTGATTGATATCTCACGAATCGTGGAGTCTACATGACAGACGTGTATTTAGTTAGTCAGTAGTTGTTGACTGATTAGACAATGATTCTAGGTTTTGTTGAATTGAGCATGAGTGACGAATGCTCAGTGGCTCATGGATCGAACATGTCTGTTGATACGTGTGGTTCTTTGAATGATGTTGACATTGCACGTATTAGCAAAGATTGTAAATTCGACGACTGAACATCGATTCGATGAATTACTGAATATTGATAGTTGGATCAATATTCGAGCAACTGAGCAAGTATTGCTCAATTCGACAAATTATCTTGATAAATTATCAATATTGATAGTTGAGTCAATATTCGAGCAAATCGAAAGCAAGTATTGCTCAATTCGGCCAATTATCGATAAATTATCAATATTGATAGTTGAATCAATATTACAAAGAATCGAGCAAGTATTGATCAATTCGACGAATTATTTATTGGTAACGTGACCCAATAAAATATTAATTAAAATATTGGTAGACCACCTCAATATTATATAATTAATCCGTATGTTGATTGCTAGACCAACATAAATTTATTAATGTTTGAACTTGCTCAGAATGATGATTTGTGAAGCATTTGTTTAAAACCCTAATTTTTGATCAATTGTCCGTCAATTGATGAATTGCTGAAAATAGGCCATGAGTGAGGGAGGGACCGACCAATGGGATAATGGATGACCATGTGATGCCCAATTGCTAGAGTGAGCGTGCACCGGTGGTTATGAGTTGACCGATTGGTGAGAGAATGATGTTTAAATGCCGGTTTCATCATTTATTAAAATAGTGCTCGTCTGAGCATTAGGTAATAAAACCTAATTTATGGAGAAGTGAGGGACCGGCCAAGAAGGCATGAAACCGGCCCTAGGGGGTGTGGGACCTGATGATGGTCGATTAAGCAAATTCCAAGTTGGTTGGAAAAAGTTTGGACCCAATATGAGCAATTGAGCAAATTAGGTCAAAATTATAAGAATGTGTGGGACTGGATCTTTGCAAGCCTTAGGGACGGCCTTAGTAGGTCAAGGAAGCATGCCCATGTCACCATAATGTCCGTGTCTCAGTCCTGAGAGTTTCGGTATTTTCTGATGTGCGTTTGAGCAGTATTTTGAATTTTCAGAAGAGTTCGATCTTTGACTGAAATTCTCGATTTTGCTCGAATGAGCAAGTAGAACTTTGCTCGTTTGATCAAAATTCGGAAAATATTAAAATAATGATATTTTAATATTTGGCGTGAGTAGCCTAGTCGGTCATGTGACCATTTGAGTTTTTGGCTTTTTCATGGTTTGAGCAATATTTGAGAAAATATGAAGAAACCATGATTTTTGCTCAAACGGAGGAGTTTCATGAGATGAGGGAAATAATAATTATGAAAGACTAGGGATTGTAAGGTGTGGGGCCGGCCACGCTAGACATGGCCTGGTCGGCTAGGTAGTCCTGGTCCCATGACACCTTTCCTATTTTATTATTTTTCATGAAACCATGAAAATATGGAGAAACCGTGAGTTTTGCTCAAACAAGGAAAGCTGCTTGAATGAAGAGTTTTCATGAGTTCATGAAAATAAGAAAATAATAATAAAAAATAAAGGGAAGAGGCGTGGGACCGGCCATGGTGGCATGACCGACCGGCCGGTGAGCCCGGTCCCTAGACGCCTCTTTTATTATTTTTATACTCCCTCCGTCCCTAATTAGTTGAGCCATTTGTAGTTTGCACAATTATTAAGGCAATGAAAGAAGGGGAATATGTTTAAGTATTTTTTACAAGTATGCCCTTATGAATAATAACTTGTAAAACTTCGAAATGATTTATCTCTTAAACTATACCACGGTTTTTCGTAAACTTTATACCATTGAAAGCATTTTAAAACACCTATGTAAAGAATATAAACATGACTATCAAATTATACATATTTCTTATAGTAACAAAATTTAAAACCAAGTAGCTCAACTAATTAGGGACGGGGGGAGTATTATTTTCTCTCTCCTTTTTTGTGTAGGATTCCTCATTTGTCCATATTTTCGGATGCTCGTTCGTGCATCATTGTTGAATACACTTACGCCATTTTATGGGGCTTACTCAGTGATAGTCTAGATGCCCGATTGTTGAGTATTTATTACTAATTCATGAAATTCAATGGAGAATGATTCATGAAACCGAGTAATAAAAGTGAGTAGTTTTTTATTATCAATCCATAGGATCAGCCGTGGATTCGACCATGAATTCAAAATAATAAAACAAGTATTATCATTCCATGGGATCATGGATTCGACCACAGAATCGGATTCATAAAATTATCTATTACCATTCTATGAGATCAGCCGTGGATTCGATCATGAAATCGGAGTAATGAGATTATCTATTACCATTCCATGAGATCAGCCGTGGATTCGATCATGAAATCGGAGTAATGAGATAAAATAGATTATCTTCTAGAAATTCAGTGGTGAATGTCACAATAAAATTAATCTATTGCAGAAGGGATATTAGCCAGTTAAAGCATCATACCCGTTCTGAAAGGTGCATAGTTAGGAGACAGCGAGTGTTGCCGATGTCATGAAGGCATTTTTCCCTCTCAACAATCATGTATGGAGAACCACCTGGATCTATACACGGTTTCTCTACATAGTCAGGGAACCGTGAGTGTCACCGACGTCCTGAAGGCGTTAATGCTCTCAATCTCACGGAGAACCGCCCAATCGTTCTTCTATATAGAGGGGGGTATCTCTATGTAGTCAGGGAACAACGGGTATCACCGACGTCCTGAAGGCATTCATGTTCTCAATCTTACGGAGAACCGCCCAATTATGTTATTCTACATAGAGGGCATGATGAAATGCGAGGAATCGAACGCTCAGCTAGTGGAGGCCTTTCGAGAAACATATTCATCATGGCTCATAAAATACGAATCGACATGCGTTCCTGAAGCCGTGTCAAAAACATGCAGTATCATGATTTATTATTTTGACCTTTGTCGAAAATCCACCATCAACATTAAGTCCCCTGCTTAGTGAGGGATAGTCATGTTTCGCAGTAAGCATTAGATGGTGATTTTCAGTCGACGAGATCAGTGGTTGAACTCGGTCGTACAAAGGTGTTCTCAGAATCCTCGATTTGCTCCAATGGTGTCATGTACGAGCAAATGCACAGATAAATACCCTAATCAATATGATAGAGTGTCATCCCGTGAGCACGGAGAGATGAGGCACTGCTGACTTGGACGTCCAGAGGCTCAGTTCTGGTCAGTTTAGGACTTATGGGCCGAGCCTAAAAAAGGAAATCCTTATTTTATTAGGTTTTTGGAAATGAAATTAATATAAAAGGGAAGAACCCTAATAAAAAAAAATTAGTGACCGACCAGCTCCCTTTCCCTCTCTTCTTCACGAGCAGATTTTTTTTTTTTGTTCGCCGGAAATCTAGTCGTCGCCGACGTTCCACCCACCGTCAGCCAACTTCCGGCGCCCGTTGAGAGGTAAGTTTTTTTTTTTTTTTTTGATTGCTATGAGTTCAAGAGTTTTCCATGAGTTGTTCAAAACAAAATTTCATGTATGCATGAAGACGTAGGTTTCATGAAAGTTGTTTTAGAAAACGTATGCCCGTTCGTTCATTAGTTTAAGAAACTAGCAATAATCCCTAATATGAAAGAGATACATGAATCTTTGAATAGACATGACTTAGTTGCAGTAGATAAAATTTTCTTATGAAGTTTCATAAAAATCAAAATTTTACTTTCAAAGCATGAATTCTTCACACAAATACCTTTAGGTTCGTAAGTACGTTCGTAGTTAAAGTAATAAGCAATAATCCCAAGATATTTTTTGAAATAGACCTGCACTTCATGATAAAATTTTGTTTGTGAACTTTCAAAATTTTATTTGGAATAAGTGGACCTTTGCAAAAATGGAAAATACCTTTGTTTCATAAATAAATGCTCGTTTGAGCAAAATAAGTTTTTTTTTTTATAAAATTTACGTGAGTTATCAGCTCACAATTTTTTTTTTTTAAATTACGTGACTTATTCACACTTTGTTTGAAAAAAATCAAATTTTGGTTTATGAATAATTGTTGGAAGCAAACAATATTTTCATAAATTCGTGAATTTGTAGTGTATGTACACAGAAAATCAGTGCATGTTCACATGAAGGGTTATGTGAATTATTCATAGTTCCGTGAAAAGTCAGTGTCGACTTTTGAATGATAGATTTTGCTCGTCTTCGCAGGTTTGAAGGAGTGAGCAAGACTTTCAAAGTTTTACATTATTATCACTAAGTTCGTGAAACGTAAATAATAGGTAAGAATGGAGGATTACCATTTTTTGTAGATGCGAGCATCATAATTATTCCATTGCTTTAATTCCATTGGGTTGACGAGATTTGTGTATGTATGTCACAGCAACTTTGCAAAGATGACTCAGTCCCGTGGTAGCGCTCAAGATGATGTTTCAAGAGAGGAAACTCCTAGAGAGGATGTTTCTACGAGACGCGTCTTCCTAAATGATGATTCTTCCGAAATGATGATTCTAGGACTTCCCAGGAGAAAGAGGAAACTCCCAAAACTAAAAACATTCCAAATGTTGAGGACAAATTCTTTGTGTATCTATAAAGGCCCGAAAAACGTCCCTTAGGTTCTTCGTTTGGCTACTTATAAATCCCAGGAGCACTACTCGAACAAGTTGGTATCTCCTTCAAAGAATAACTCGGTTAATTTGCAAGGGAAACACTATTTGGCTTCACATGTGGAACTCAAACTTTCCTAAGCCTCGACACATTTTTCTGGATGGGCAAGACATATGTTTGGGTCATAGTCGTGTAAGGACCATGTTGGATCGTGCACAGGTGACACGAGCTATTCAAGCCGATGGGGATTTAATCATCAATCATGATATACCGTGCATCGTGGCTTTACTTGCTCGTTGGAGCATTCCTACTCACACTTTCATATGCAAATAGGGAGAATTCACCATTACTTTAGAAGATGTGGTCGCTTTGTTGCATCTTCCAATTGCGGCAATTTCCAAAGAGCTCTCAGTGAGAAGAGAATGCGATATCTAATGTATTGGAAGCTAAAATGCACAAATTCAACGAGTCGCCCAAAATTTGCTATGCTCAATGGTTGAGATACTGGTGGCCGAGAGATGGAGTTCCTGAAGAACCTGTTGATGGTACTTTAACCATTGCCGCTTTCTTATGCTTGTGGCTCTCCAGAGACATTCTTGAAAATAATGGACATTTGTTGAAGCCATTTTTGATTCCTTTCACCATAAAGATGGCTAAAGGTGAGAAACTTCCCATTGGTAGTCTATTTTTGGGTTCACTATTTGCCAATTTAGACTCCTTAGTTATAGACTCCAGTATCTCCAACGACTTTATGAAAGTCGAAACATATGCTAATACTATGTTTCTCCAAGCTTTGATGTAGGAGCATGTTGAGAGTTATGCTCCAATTTCTCGTAGCGTCTTACAAGGGACCCAATGTTGATACTCGTCATGCTTTCCTCGAGAAAAATAATGCCAGGATTATGTGTTGGTCTACAAAGCAACCATAATAAAAGATATGCCTCACTGGCATTTTAGACATCGAATCTAAGTTCAACTTTCGCCCCTGGGGTGTCAGTTCCTTCTCTTTTCTCACAATTGATCACCTTCAATATCATTGAAAAGAACGTCACGTTGAGAACTCAAAAATGGTCCGAGTGACGGAGACGAGATCTTTTATATTGAGTTGCACTCCACAGTTACTTAGTATCGCAATGCACGGAGAATTCCGGAGTAGAAGAATATAACATCGATAGAGCAGCTCGACAAATGGGTGTCGATCATTGTATTACAGGTCATCGAATGAACAAGTCATCAGTTGAGCATCTGAAGGCTCACTTAGATTGCACACGTGTGGAAGTAAATGATTATTATTTCCATGCTTTGACCGAGCTACCTTCGTAACTCCGGGTTACATAGACTTCTGGCGTCAACAACTTGAGAGTTTTTATAAGTTTGCGATGGATGTTAAGTCTCCCGTACGAGAGTTTCCTTCCTCTGACATGATTTCTGATCGACCAAGGTTGAGATACCTTTCCAGTGGTGACAAAAGGAAAATGCCTCTAGATGCTACATAGGTAAGTATTTCCCTTATGATTTTAGCAAAATCATGATAATCGCACCTTAATTATATTATTGATTTTGTGGTAGGATGGCCGTGCTGTGAGACCTCGAATTTATGTAGACTTCTCATACCTTCAAGAAAGTCCCCAGGGAGGAGAAGGCAGGAGCAAGACATCTTATAGGATTGTTGATGGTGGTTTTTAGATTATTGTTAAAATCGTAAAACCTTGCATCTGATGTGACGTCACTCTGCAAGGAAACAAAGCCACGTGTGCTAAGCTCTCAACTGGCATACTTATTGAGCCACTCAATACACTTACATGAAATTTATCCTGACTGGCGAATGTAGCAACCATCCCCGGATGTTACAGAAATTTCGGCGCCTCGCGTATATTCACTTAATATAAGTTCCTCTCGAATGCCTTCTATGCTATGTTCTCCTGGATGAACCCTCAATGTTGATATGGCATGACGATTTGTGTTCACTCGCATCAGAGTAGCACGAATCTCCAAGTATCAAGGATAAGGTCTTTGCATAAGGTATTCAAATCAGAAAAGCATGCTGCTCTCTGGAAATGAACTTAAAAGAACTCTGTGTCAACACATAGAACTCAATCAATCGTCCTGGCTAACTTACGGAAGTTAGGGTTTCACGCCTCGCGCAATATACCAGACCTTGCTTGTCAAAATTAAGCCTAAGTAATTAATTTACCATGGATTAGCAGGTGCGTAACCTCGCCTTAAATAAGAAAAAAACGAGGATCCGCAGCAGCAAAGAGAGGCATGGCTATGCCTTAGGCCAGCTAGCGCCATTAGCCACGCCCCGAACCTATTTCTCTCAACCAATCAGGTCGCTTTAAACTCGCCACACGCACACAAGTTGTGGCCGGGCCCATGCTTGCCGACCCCACTTCTAATCGACCAATCAGAACGCGCCAAAGCCGTCACACTCTCACCAGAAGTGTGGTCGCGCCTTGTGTTTGCCCTGCCCCCTTTTGTGGCCAATCAAGTTGCTCTAAACTTGCCACCATACGTTAAAGGCCAAACACACCCTTGCCGCGCCACCTTGCTAAACTGATAAGCCAAACGCGCCCTACCACAACAACATATTGGTCGGCATGCCAACATGCCACTCTACCGCGACAACTTCGCAACATGCCAATTTCACAACATGCTACCTCGCAAACATGCCACTTCGTGGAAACCTGCCATAAATAGCCACCCACGGCAATTCCTACTCCTATGGCCGTTTCTACACAATGGCCTTGCCATAGTTCCTTTGGCATAGCCATGGCGCCGTTTGCACAAAAGTAGCGCCATGCCGCATGCCACGTGCACTAAATAGAGTTTCGACATGCCAAACCCTAATTCGGGCAAATTGCTACCAAAGCCAAATAGCGTTTCCCGGAACAATGGGATTGGCGTGGCAACATGGCCAATGTTTCCACGCCACATGTGGGTCCAACTCCACGGCGCCAAAACCAATCCTTGGCTACGCCAAGCCTTAATTCTTCCACGGCGCCAAAACCAAGCCTTGGACACGCCAAGCCCTGATTCTACCACGGCACATTGGCCACGCCAAGCCCTAATTCTTCCACGACACCTTGGCCACGCCAAGCCCTAATTCTTCCACTGCGAATTCTTCCACGGCACCTTGGCCACGCCAAGACCTAATTCTTCCACGGCTAATTCTTCCACAGCGAATTCTTCTACGACGCCAAACCCTAACTTTGGCCACGGAGCCAATTTTTAGCTTTGGCCATACCGCAACATCAATGCATAGATACTATGCCACGGCTACGCCATTGGCATGCCGCTATGCCACGGCTCGCCACCGGCATACCATTAGCATGTGGCTGACGCCACTTCGCTATAAAATAAGATGTGGCCATAATCAATGGCCATCATTCTTCATGAGATGCAATCTCAGCCATCCAAGTTCGCTCTCAATCGATGGACTTGTGGCGACTCTTAGGCGACCAACCGCCTAAACCCAACGACCATGGCTACGCTAGGCGCCACTTGCACCATCGTGCCACTGGCATGCACAAGTTATGCCGCAATGCTACTTTTGCTCCATTGTCGGCGCCAACAAAAGGTAGCCACAATCAATGGCTACCCTTATTCATAAGATGCGATCTCGGCCATCGAAGTTCGCCACCAAACCGGCAAGCTCGCGACAAGTTTTAGGCAACTAGCCAAAACGAGCCTAGCATCACATGCTATTTACCTGCGGCAAACCTCTCTATTTTAACTTGCCAAACGTAGGAAAGTGCTACATGTTTTCCACAAAAACACTTGAGACATCAAAATATGTCATAAACTGGGGATGCTCATCGGGGTATTGGTCTTGCGGTTTACACGGCGTGCGGCGTGCAATGCGCCCGTTATAAGAAAGTGTCGTGAAGTGGGATAATTAGTGGTGGTGAAAAAGTAACGGTGTAAACAATTAATTTCCTTCATCATGGAAGCGTAATGACTGGAGGTTACACGAATTCACTTCCCTCATCATGGAAGCATAACGTCTAACAGTTACACGTTACTCTTTTCTTCCACCACTTAATCGTTTCCACTTCCTACGAGACCAAGGTACGTTTCACTATGACTTGTATAAATAGGTTTCACCTATTTCCACCAAACAACAAGTTTTGTTCAAGAGAACAATAAACATCCAAAAATCATCTGATAGCTTTTCATCCAGCTAGCTAGTTCAACTTTCTGATACAAGTCACAAAACGCCCACACTTCCAGAATCAACTATTTTGGTCTCAACACTTTCCTCTCTTCCCTCCCTAAGACCAACCCTTTTCCTTCACTTTGTGACCGAAGCTAGCACTGAACGACCATTTTTGGTTTAGACCAGATTGTCAGTTGATCTCTCGAATCAAAAGTACTCCCATGCCGCAGTACATTGTTTAGGGTTTAGATTCGTTTCTCACCTACACACACCCAAAATTACCAAAATCAGCGAAACGTTTTCACCCTCAAACAATTGGCGACCACAATGGGAGATTAATCTCTCGATTACGAACTCGGCTCTCGTTCCCATCATACTACCAAATAATGCCATACTTTGAAGCGCATCGTCCAAGAAAAGAGGGGTTTCAGGAGAATTGCGTCTGGGGACTAGAGATTCTCCATCTTACTACGGATCGACATAAAGATGTTCCACCGACAATAAAGAACGACCGGGGACTTCTCATGGCAAGAAGGGCATTACGCAAAGACTCGGATTTACTACCTGAAGACTCAGTTCAGGTGAAAGACCCTAAAGCGAGTAAGTTTGCCAGATGATGTTTACACGACCTATTTTTAGATTTTCACATTTATCATGGAAGCCGATGACCCAATTATCCTAAGATTTCATATCTCTTCCTTTCTCATGCAACGTTAACGATCCTGAATGATTTTGCTACTTACATTCGTAATTCAGATTTTGACATATCAATTGATCAAAAAGCCATTACTCCAAAAATAATCCAAAAACTCTTATAAAAAGCAATCATCTATCAATCCATAAACCTGAAAACCATACCATAAACTAGGCGTTTCTTTTGCCTTTCAAAAAAAAACACATAAGAAAAGAAGTTCAGAAAATAAAAGTATTCAAGGAAAGTTGCCTAACAACGGCTCGTTCTTCTTGGAAAAAATGTCCTTCATACTTTGAAGAGCCGCCTGCTTCAGCTTCAATTCCTGGGAAAACTTCTCGACTTCTACCTCCTGTTGATTAATTAAATCCGCGGAAGGACCATCAACTCGCTTGACACCAATGACCTTTGGATCTCGGAAAATCCCTCACGAGAACCGTGAAGCATTAAACTCAAAGTTTACACATATATCCCAGTGGAACTACCAGTTTGAGATTACATCTCCAGAAACGGTGTGACTAGTCACCTTGCGCATATCACGAATTGAAGATAATATTTCTTCCACCCGCTTAACCAACGCGAACCGGCTAGTGATCTTCTTGGATGTTGCGATGTGTCCATATCTCTCCTATATTCTAGTATACAACTCCTCATGCTTAGCCGGTACACTTAAGCCTCCAATCAACACGTGATCTTCATGAGGAATCAAGAATGGAGGGTCGAAAGTGGCGCCTGCAGTCGATCCCACGAACAACAAGGATTCTTTGGATACAATCGCGCCCGCAGCCGTGGGGGTGTTTTCCATCATCTGAAGCACATCAGCGTCTTCACGACGATCAGTTTCCATCTCAGGGTTACTAACAGGTATGGTTTCCATGACTAGAGACACTGTTACACCTTCATTGTCGTGGATCTCCATCTCAGAGTAATTTTCGGAATCAGCCTCTTCCTGTAAATATCACCAATTTATCATTTATTCGGTATAAATAAATAATCCAAGAGAAAAATGTGGAAAACTCACCCACTCATTTGTGGGTCCACTGGAAGAAGACTCGTTGTTATATTCAGAAGTTCTCCTCTCATCACCGGATCTCGAGCTTTCTTCCTCTTCAAGAGATTCAGTCTCATTTCCTCCTTTCTCAAGAGGCGCCGTTTTTTGGCCATGGGCAAGTCTGGCAAAGATATTCGAGTTACCAAGCCCCTGAGTCAAAAAGAAAAAGAAAAAAAATAAGAGGATTCAGTGGCGAAATGGAAAACTCATTCAGCCAAGTCAGTGAGGGAATCATACACACCTGCGTGTTGAAAGAACTAAAAGACACAAGAGCTGTCGAATCCGATTGGAAGCCACTGCACGATTTTTCGACCTTTGCTCCTTTTTCTGAGACGGTGCTTGCATCCAAGCTAGAGGATTTTCGCTTGCCCGAAGGAAGCTCTTTCAACAATTTATGGTTCGCTAGAACCGCAGAGGAAGGTTGTTGATGGTGGATTTTAAACAAAGGGTAAAATCGTAAAACCCCAAATAACCTAATGTCACCGATGACACATTTATTAGAACATTTAATGCATGTAGTCAGTAATTAATAGGGGGTATTTTTTCAAATTAGGGTTACAACGAACAAAACCCTAATTCCCCTCCGTGCCAATGGCAAATCATGCCAGCCACACCAAACGCGCCAAAGCATGCCAACCATGCTAGCCGCACCTCCGTGCCAATGGCAAATCATGCCAGCCACACCTAGCCCAAGCTAGCCGCACCTCTCGTGCCAATGGCAAATCATGTCAACCACACCAAACGCGCCAAAGCATGCCAACCATGCTAGCCGCACCTCCGTGCCAATGGAAAATCATGCCAGCCACACCAAACGCGCCAAAGCATGCCAACCATGCTATCCGCACCTCTGTGCCAATGGCAAATCATGCCAGCCACACCAAACGCGCCAAAGAATGCCAACCATGCTAGCCGCACCTCCGTGCCAATGGAAAATCATGTCAGCCACACCAAACGCGCCAAAGCATGCCAACCATACTAGTCGCACCTCCGTGCCAATGGCAAATCATGCCAGCCACACCTAGCCCAAGCTAGCCGCGCCATGCCAAACGCACTCTGCCTTGGCCCTAGCTATGCTAGTCACACCAAATGCGCCAAAGCATGCCAACCATGCTAGCCGCACCTCCGTGCCAATGGCAAATCATGCCAGCCACACCTAGCCCAACCTAGCCGCACCTTTGTGCCAATGGCAAATTATGCTAGCCACACCAAACGCGCCAAAGCATGCCAACCATGCTAGCCGCACCTCCGTGCCAATGGCAAATAATGCCAGCCACACCAAACGCGCCAAAGCATGCCAACCATGCTAGCCGCACCTCTGTGCCAATGGCAAATCATGCCAGCCACACCTAGCCCAAGCTAGCCGCACCTCTGTGTCAATGGAAAATCATGCCAGCCACACCAAACGCGCCAAAGCATGCCAACCATGCTAGCCGCACCTCCGTGCCAATGGCAAATCATGCCAGCCACACCTTGCCCAAGCTAGGCGCGCCATGAAAAACACACTCTGCCTTGGCCCTAGCTACGCTGGTCACGCCACGCCAAGCCAAACACCCTTACCTTGGCCCTAGCCGCGCCATGCCAAAGTAGCGCCCGCACCTAGGCTTGCAAACCGTGCAACCCAGGCCAAATTGGCCACGCATGCCATTGGCACATGCCAACACGCTCGCCGGTAGCTTTTCTCACCCAGCGTGGCCCTAATGGCCGAGCATGCCATTGGCACATGCCAACACGTTGATGGTAGCTTTTCTCACCAGGGCGTGGCCCTAATGGCCGAGCATGCCATTGGCACATGCCAACACGCTCGCTGGTAGCTTTTCTCACCAGGGCGTGGCCCTAATGGCCGAGCATGCCATTGGCACATGCCAACACGCTCGCTGGTAGCTTTTCCTACCAGGCCGTGACCAAATTGGCCACGCATGCCATTGGCACATGCCAACACGCTCGCTGGTAGCTTTTCCTACTAGGTCGTGACCCAAATTGGCCACGCATGCCATTGGCACATGCCAACACGCTCGCTCGGTAGCTTTTCCTCCGGCCGTGACCCAAATTGGCCACGCATGCCATTGGCACATGCCAACACGCTCGCTGGTAGCTTTTCCTACCAGGTCGTGACCCAAATTGGCCACGCATGCCATTGGCACATGCCAACATGCATCGATGGTAGCTTTTCTTACTAGGACGTAGCCTTAATGGCCATGCGTTCCATTGACACATGCCAAACACGCACGCTGGTAGCCTAACTTGCAAGCCGTGCAACCTAGGCCAACTTGGCCGTTTGTGCCATTGACACATGCCAAAACCCACGCTGGTAGCCTAACTTGCAAACCGTGCAACCTACCACCAAGGCATTCCGCACATGCCAAACACGCCACTAGCGACTCTCGGCATTGCCACTAACACTCAACGTACAACCTACCACCAAGGCATTCCGCACATGCCATTGGCACATGCCACACACGCCACTAGCAGCTCTGGCATTGCCACTTGCACTCAAGGTGCAACCCGCAAGAAAGGCATTCCGTACATGCCATTGGCACATGCCACATGCGCCACTAGCAGCGCCACTTGCACTCAAGGTGTAACCAACACTCGAGACATCAACACAAACTGGGGGATGCTTTCCAGGGTCTTGGTTTGGCGATCACAGAATGCAGCGTACACTACGCTCACATTAAGAAAGCGTGTATAGGAATAAAGCGGTCAAATAAATGAGGAAATAATGGTGAAAACGTTTCACCCATAAACACCATGCGGTTACCACCTCCTCCCATTATTTCACCCTTTACTCTCTTCCTTCATGAGGCCAGGGACGTTTCAAGCTCAACTTGTATAAATAGGTCTTACCTATTTCCACCCGACAACAAGTCTCGGTCAAGAAAAATACAACACTCTCGTAAAAGGCAACTTTGCAAGCTCTCCAAAAAGCTTTCATCTCTTGCAAGCTTCCTAAGCTTTCACTTTCGACATACAAGTCGAGACACTACTCTCCCGCACTATTCTCGGTCTCAACACCTTTCTTTGCTTCCCTCCCCGCATCAACCCTTCTCCTCCACTTTGTGACCGAAGCAAGTCCGGAACGGCCATTTCTTGGTTTAGGCCGACTTGTGCATTGATCTCTCGAATCTAGAAAGTGCTCACGTGCAGCACATTTGTTTAGGGTTTAAACCAGTTTCTCACCCACCTACCGAATTTACCAAAATAAACGATTTTACCCATAAACAATTGGCGACCATAGCGGGAAGATTGATCTATCGGCTACAATATCAGACTGTCGATCTCGTTCTTCGACCCAGATGTCAAGATGGTAGGGGAAGGCGACTCAATCCGACTCAGCTGCTAGACAACCCGGTTACCGGGTTGTAAAAACTACACCGAAAACCTGGGACTCGCCAAGATGCTACTGAATGATTGGGGACTTGTCAAGCGATGCTACCAAAGAAAGCCGCCTTTTACATGGAGAGGGGCGTGTTCGCAAAAACCTATGGAGTGAGTAAATTTAGACTGGGCAAGATATACGATCTGTTTTTAGGTTCTTAATAAAACCGTCATACTATCTACGTCTTGTGCCTTGTGCCTATTGCTAGCACACTTTCATAAAAGCAATATTCCTTTCATAAAACATAATCGAGTTATATTATCAAAACCATTCATCCCGAAAATAATCCAATATCCTCAAAAGCTACCACTGTCTATCAAAACCTAGTCGAACTTTGAACCGGACATCCAAAGATGTTTTTCAAAAAAAAAGAAAAAAAGAAGAAGAAGAACCTAAATGAAAGTTTAACAGAGAAACATTCAAGGAAAATCATCCAACAGAGGTCTGCTCTTCTTGGAGAAAGTCAACTTTGCATCTTCAAGAGCCACTCTCTTCATAGCTAAGATCTTGGAAAGCTTTTCGAGTTCTACCTCCTGTCGTGCAATCTCCTTTGCAGAAAGGATTTCGACATCGCATCTTTCGACTTCCCGGATCTCAAAGAGGCCTTCGACAAACCACGAAGCGTTGAACTCCTTTTCTACACACACGTCGCGATGGTGCTCCCGATCGGCAATAACGTCTTCGAAACGGTGTGGCCGGTCACCTCACGCATGTCCTCGATGGAAGATAAAGCCTCTTCCACACGCTTAACCAGCGCAAATCAACTAGTGACCTTCTTGGTTGTGGCCATATGTCCGTACTTCTCCCAGTTCTCGTGTACAACGCCTCATACTTAGCGACACGCTGAAACCGCCAACCAAAGACATGACCTGGATAAGGAACCAAGTACGGGGATCGAAAATGGCGCCTGCAACTGGCCTCACGACTCGCAAAGGGTCTTCTTCCATGTCTACGGCAGCAACCATCAGAGAATCATCCACCGTTTGAACCACATCTGTGCCTGGCAATTGGCTAACTCCTATCTCCAAGTCACCGGCGGTGGTCACCAAAGGCAAGTTTTCGTGTGGCTCCACCCCAGAATCGTCCTCCGAACCGGATTCCTCCTGCGAACTTGAGTTAGACATTTTTCAAAAGAAGAAACGGAAGAAGAAAGAAAAAGAAGCGCAAAACTCACCGAACCACTTCCCGAAAAAGAACCAGTGCTTCCAGAGGAATCACTCTCACTTGTCGAACTTTCTTCTTTCTCTGACTCATCACCGCTATGAGAAGGCCTCGTCTTGCCGAATTCTTCAAGAAATTGCCGTCTCCTGGCAACGTGCAAGGGCAGCTAAAGCATTAACACTACCGAAGCCCTGGAAGAAACAAGACACATGTTTTCAGCAGAAATTCACGTGTTTTGAGACAAACCAACAAGGAGGCGACACATACCTGGTTATTGGAAGAATTGAAAGACACGAGAGCTGCGGGAGGATATTTTGAAACCGCCTAGACCCCCCAACACGATTCTTCGTTCTCTTCTGTTCCTTTGCTCGGGACTTTCCGAGTTGCCGGAACTTTCGCTGGGATCTCTCAACATTGGATACTTCTTCAAAACTGCTGGGAAAGGTTTACAACGAACATTCTCCACCACGTTATTTACAAAATCTTGGATCATAATGAACTCATCGTACCGTAACTCATTATAGCCAAAAGTCGTCGAAGTTACTCTTCCCGTTTGAAAGAAGGGAAGGCGGATACCCGGCTCAAGGGCACTGGCATTGAGGGCAGCATGCAATGAATCCTTAGGAACCCCCAGCTGGTAAGAAAGAGGCACCCCTTGATCGAAACCCATGTGACGAGCAGCACGGTCAATATTGTAAGCAGCTATTCGGAAAGACCCCATGAAGAAAGACGGCATATAGCCGGACATGCAGCTTTGAATAAACAAGTTTTCACCAACACTCAAGTTGCCGTGGAAGATAAAGACATGATCGGAGCAGAAGCAAAGGTGTCAATTTGAGTCACCGACCTATGGACCGGCTTCCATGGGCAAAAACCGATTTTATGCGACTTATCGAGAAGACTAACCAAGCTCATGCCAACTCTTGGGCGCTTGTTCACCCATCGAAGAATTCGGGAGCCGCCCAACTCGCGGAATCGAAGGCAACGGTTTGGAGCATACTTCTCAAAGTGCTCCCATAGCCAAAGCTTTGCGAAAAAGCAACATGCACATATGAATCCACTTTCATGAAATCATTCAAACTCGCATGTTCGCAACTAGGTGATCCGGATGCACATACGGGGAACCAAGGAATAGCTTGCCAATGGGAAGAACTTCACCTTTTGCTAACTTCACAAAGAATCACTAGAAACTCGGGTCTTATTTCCTTCTTGCCGGAAACTGCTCATCAAAAATGTCTCTAGACAACCTGAGAGAGCCAAAAATGCTTTGCAACATGAAGATCATTGCTTTTTCGTTTAGGTTCCACTCGTCTGAAACCATTGAGATATCCACCAGCTGTAAAGCACCTTTCATCCTCTTTCCGACAGAATCCTTCGACTTCGCAGTGGAGTCTTTTCGAGCGTAATCTCCCAACTTAGCGGCAATGTCTTCCCGCATCTTCTCCTCACCTTCAGACAATCGGATATTAAGATTCCTGCCACTTAGGAAGATTCAAAGAAGAGAGCCACACTCTCCAAGGAGAAAGTTATTTCACCCCATCTACATATGATCGTATGGGTGTCCGAACACCATCTCGGAGATGAAAGCAACCAAGCCCGGGATATCCTTCCTAATCTGGAGATTTCTCAAGCTCGACAAAGATCAATAATCTGCGCTCGAGTCAAGTTAGTATTTATGTTCTCCCTACTCACCATGAACTCAACCCATCTATCAAAAGAACGCAATGGGCTTTGACACATCCTGAAATCAATGTTAGAAGAAGAATATACCCCTTTATGAAGACATAACCGTATGGTGTTCTCTGGGCGAACCGAACGTGTCTTCTTTTCATCTTCACCACCTAAGTTAACAAAATTGGCACGAAACCCGGGTGATTCTTCCGAGCAGGGGCGAGGGGTCTAGCAAAGAATTCATCATCCGTGTTTGGTTTGGAACTATGAACATCCTTCGATGAGGCGAAATTTTGTTCAGGTAACATTTTTTCGGATTTCTTCATAACAACTTAGTAACGAGATATCTGCACACGGAGAAAGACGAAATTATCTCCCTGACACATAACCGCACCCAACAAAAGGAAAACCTAAAAAAAAAAAAAAAAAAAAAGGGTTTATTCTCTACGGGTTCAAAACGCACACGCATATTTTCTTCTGTGGTTCAAAATTATATACGCAGTATTTTCTACGGGCTCGAATGCGTCTATGGTATCCTTCTTCGGGTTCCAAATTATATATGGAGCATTTTTCTACGGGTTCAAAACTGCCCGCGCAGTATTTTCTTCAAGTCCGAAATTCATATATGCAATATTTCCTATGGGTTCGAAGTCATATGAAGCACATATACAGTATTCTCTACGGGTTCGAAAATGCACACGCAGTATCTTCTTCAGGTTCAAAAATTATATACGCAGTATTTTATACGAGCTCAAGTGCGTCTGCAGTATCCTTCTTCGGGTTCAAGACTATATACGCAGTATTTTCTATGGGCTCGAATGCGTCTATGGTATCCTTCTTCGGGTTCAAAATTATATATGGAGCGTTTTTCTACGGGTTCGAATCATATATACAGTATTTCCCTTGGGTGCATATATACAATATTTTCTATAAGAAGCACGCCAAGAAATCATATGCGCAATATCATTGCAAGGATTATAAAAACGCCTACTTTTAGGGTTTGCACCTACATGAAAAGGGAAACAAGAGAAGTACTGGAAGACATACTTGGAAACCGGTTTTTCTTTATGACTCTGCCGCTAGTATGAAAAGATGAAAGAACAAAGATGAGAGAAAGGGATTTTTGGTCGGTTGTCAATCCGTCAAATATAATTTCACTTTCTCAATCAACTAGATATAAATATAGTATGCGATAAGAAAGAGTTCGTATCCACAGAGAGGCTTTCGTTGTTATAAAATTTCAGTTTCTAAGTAACCACGGGGTATGTTTGTTGTATCTAAGCGAATAAAAATAATTGAAAGCAAAGTAAATAATTTGAGAAATCAATAAGGAGAAGATATTGGTCACGGGATAGTATCATTCACAAACATGTATTTTCATCAATGATTAGAATTGGTATTTTAATCTCGTATTTATTAAAAGTCCTAGGATACCTTGATCGCAAGTATAACCCGTTAATTCCCTGTTTTCATCACAACCACATTAAAAGATGCATATGTGAATTCTTCGTAGAAAGCAACCTAAAGTGTAAAAGCACAATTAAGTTTAACTCCCTAAAAGCATTAAGTTTTATGGAATAAGACTCATCAATGCAAACAAATGTGTAAAAGCACTAGACGTTTTAACAAAAGTTATGATTCACTTGTGACTAGTAGGATATATCACTACAAGCACTACCCACAATTATGCTACTTAGAATCATGGATAAACAACTTTTTCGTATTGAAAACCCTAATATAGCTCTAGAGATGAACACAAATCGGATTGATTCCGGACTCAACCTAACAAGTTTTCAAATCTTAATACACTATTAATTGTTAATCACAAACAATAAATTACTGAGACAAAACTAATTCATTGAATCAAAAGCATGTTGAGAAATCAACTTTTATCCCATAACCAATAAGATGTTTAGCTACTCATAGCTATGGAGTTCATCATAATCAATATTCAATAATAAAATAATGAAGAAGAAGAACAAAAGCAAACCCTAGAAGCGTAAACAAAAACGGCTCTCCCAAAATTCCAAGAATAAGATATCTTATAAGTTGTAGAAGACCTTCCCTTTATAGCTTTTCTCCAACTTCTAAAATTAGGTCTAGTCTTCAAAGTCCATTAGATGAAAATCCACCAAGCCCATAAGAAGGAGAAACCCGTGTAGAAAATACGCCCCAAAAGTGGTCGCCGGAAATCTGGTATTGTGACTGGAAATTGGCCGGAAAAGTCGCCGGAAAACGCTTCGGGTGACCGGCAAAGTCCGCCCGGTCACCGGTCAACGGGTCAAAACGGTCGGGTCAACGGGTCAACTCAGTCGGGTCGAGTCAAACCGAGTCAGGTTCATGAGTCAGAACCAAGTCAGACTCAGCTGAGCTAGTCATGTGAGTCAGATTCTAACTAGCCTAGGCCTAGGCCATGTTGCACAGGCCAGAACTTGTAGCACAATCATTGTGCTTCTGTCCATCATGGCTTGCATTGCCACTTACCAACCAGCTAAACCATTTCATTCACTCTCTTCCATTTGCAGCAGCACCATCTTCCCTGTTCACTGCAGCAATATAGCCAACTGCAATTCTGCCATCTCCATGCCTGTATCTTCTAGCCCAGGAGCAATAACCACCAGTTTCTACGACTTCCTTAGGCCACCTGCAATTGCTTACAGCTGCACAGGCAACCAGATCCCATTAGCTCCCTGCAATTCAAGTTCACAGCCTTCTAATTAAGCTCCATTTCTTCACCATAACATCACCAGGACAACCACTAGATGCACCAGAACCCATCACCTGCAACTCCAAATGCAACAGCATCCACATAGTACTTGCCCACGTTGCTTGCTTGTCGGTCTAGTCTGCAGTTTGAACAACATAGCACACACACAGACCAATACATCCAAGAACAACCATTTCAATTCCCATCACAAAGAGGCTTATCAATATGGCAATTCTCATCATCTCGGAGCCAACAAACTCCACCCGCACCATCTCAATCACCAACACCAACCACGTACATTAGTTCCTTAAGCCACCTGCAATTCCTTTGCATCCAACTCCTAGCCAACCCGCCTTCATGCACAATTTCCTTGTACAATTCAGTCCACTCCTTCCTAGCCATTCCATCAATTCTTGCACCTCAATCACCACACCAAAAGTCACAGCCCAATTGCACATCCCACACTTCTTACACTCAAATGAACTCCACATCACCATTTCAATCGCCTCTCTTCGTGTCTTCCTAAGCTTCAATTCCTCAGTAGCCTTACCAGCCCCGGGAATTCCCAGCACAACCCATCAAACAACAGCTCAGAGCCATACTTCACCATCATTTACCTGTAATGCCATACATTCACCATTCCCCTGTCATTGGCAACATACAGCCCCATCTCATGAGTTCAAGAACAACACAGCACCAACACCATTACATCCAATCCCTAACTTCACCATTCTTTAAATCTGAACCAAACCCTAATCTCAGAGCCCTCAAATTTTCATTCGATTCACAAGCTCAGGCCTCAAGCAAACCCATTCCTTCTTTTCTGTGTTCATCACCTGAATCTTCAACCCAAGAACGAACTACAAAGAACCCTAAGTTCATCTCAATCGATTCACCCCTTTCTTAACATCAACAGCTTCACCTGAAATACACAATCATCTCATCCCCCAAGAGATATTGAGTTCAAAGTCCAATCCCGTAAAAACCATCTTCGATTTCATGAATTTCTACCTGTTCAAACCCTAATTCGCTCCATAAACACCCATCTGCTTTCCATTCATCTTCTCAAACAACAATTCATCTCAGACCCTTCACGGGTTTCATCATCGTGAGTTAGTTGCATCATTTTGCAGCAACTTCTCTGATCTTTAATGGTGCCGCCTTCACAGACAAAAATCGATGAAGAAGAAGAAATAAATTTCCTCTCTCCGAATTTTAGGTATTATGTAAGAAC